>PTEX01000227.1:716994-729125 GCA_003342815.1 Eudromia elegans | reverse complement strand
TAGTTATTATTTGGTAGTTTATCCTATCAGCCTTTTATCCCTTCTCTTAATAACATGAAACAACTGACTAATTTCCACTAGATTTGGCAGAGAAGTCCTCTACAGTAGTAGGCATATGTGTATATGTCTGGGAAAGGTTGCATATACACATACACTAGTAGAAAAGTTCTGGGATCTGAACTCATACTTTTAACTTGCATAAACAAGCCTTCTAAGCTTATGTATCAGAGCCAATCAAAAATAAGATACAAATCTATAAGAAACCAGAATTGATTACTTACAGTTCTCATTAAGCTGTTTATTTCCTCCTCTATCTTTTTGTCACAAATTTTGGAAGATAATCAGTATATTGTATATGACAAGGAGCCATATAATTTGCTAACTTATCTACTTATTATGGACTGTCTTATTACTGAAAAAAAAAATAAAGCAAAAGCTGGAGATCTACAAGTTGCAATAATACTGCCTTTCACATGTCACCTGCTAAATAGTTAAGGGGCTGTTACTAGCTTACAGATTTGCCCCTAGGTAAATTAAAACAATACATGCTGAATATTCCAGAATTCTATCTTCATGTAGGACTGTCAAAATTCTGACATAATTTGTTTCTAAATTAGGCAGGGGAAAAGAAATACATATATGTGAGTCATCTGATCAGTCCCAGCTGAAGCATAAAATTCCTAAACTTTGGATCAAATATAAATATTAACCTTCTCTTAACATACGAAGAATACAAAACATTAAAAAAATGAACTTCAAGAAGTTAGCATTTGTTTGCAGAGGTTTTCCAAGCCAAAAAGAGAGTCTACATTTGTGAACTAAGCTATTTTCTGAGCTCCAGATGCAAATGTACAATATGTTGCTTCTTCCTTTAATAAGCAGGCGTATCTGACAGCCTTGCTATTATCAGTTACATCCAGTTATAAAATATRTAACTATAACAATATCAACACAGACTTGTATGGGCTCTCAATGTGCCTCTCATTGCAGCTGGGGCTGTTCCAGCTTGACTATATGAGCCTTCAAAAGTTCTGATATTTTGCTGTTTAACCTCTCCAGACTTCGAGCATCCTTCACAGACTCTGCAGTTAGGCTGCTGGAAGTGGCATGGCAGGCCATTGCCTACTTTGTCACCTGCTTCCTTGATGATACCACCCCTCCACCATTGAATCWAGTTTAAAGCTTTCTCAGTGAGCCCTGCTAKTTCATGACCCAGGGCCCTCTTCCCGCTTTGAGAAAGATGGATCCCACCTGATGCCATCATGCTTGGTGCTGTGTAAGGCTTCCTGTGGCCAAAGAAACCAAAGTCGTGGTGATGACCCCAGACACAGAGACATGTGTTGATGGACTGTATCCTCCCRTTTCTTTCTATATTGCTATCAGCTCCAGGAATAATGGAAGAGAAAATGGCCTGTGTGCCTGAGTTCCTCATTGTCCAATCCAATTCCCTAAGACCCTTTTGATTGTCCTCAGACTACAGATTGCTGTTGCTTGTTTTTAAACAGTAATTATTCATATTCTCTGTTTTCATATATCTTTCATATATCTTTAGTAGCTTATCTAGCCAAAATATTCTTTTTTACATAGTCCAATGTGCTTAGAATAGCTAACAAAGATTATTTTTTAATGGAAAATACTTTCACTAGAAYGCCAGCCTTTTTCTCAAATTTACCATATGAAATTCTCTACTGGAGATGAAAAGCCTTCCTCTGGAATATTGCCCCTCTCTGTGCAATATTTACAATAGAGATGACTATGTTCCTTCCTGACTTAATACTTGGCTAAATTTGTTTGACTGCAGTCACATTCTACTGCAGAGACATTTTCTGTTCAGCACTTTTAAAATAAGATTTTTCATTGCATTTGTCAGAAATGTTCTAGAATATAAACATATATGTGTATATATGTATATACATTCAGAGATAAATGATACTTTTTAAAAGAGAATTTCTAACATGAGACAGACCACCTCAATCATGACCTAAGAACAAAAACCCATAGATATATAACTGTCCCATCTGAGCTGGCACACAGAACCAAGCTGGAGCTATCTTCTCTTTTTTCTCATCCTCCTTCAGGAAGAATTTTATTACAGTGTGGATAAATTTACATTACAGTGTGGATAGGAAACCTAGTTGAGATGAAATAGCGCTCAGMCTCATTCACTGCATTTGGCTTTTGCTTAGTTTATATCACAGTAGTGAATCAACACAAGAGCCATTATTGCTGTCTGATATTCTCTCTTCAGAGAGATTAGGCTGTGCATGCTGATGCAGTGTATCATTTTGCCTGCAGAAAAATCGGAATCATCATACACGCAGCAATTCTGAAGCACCAACAAAGACTCATGCTTTTATATCAGATCACATTAGACACATCATTTGTAGCATTCCAGACTCTTTTGCCAGCTTCCAGTGCCTGCATTATATTGCCACTTACGGAAAGCACAGTAAAAGTCTTTCCAACTCCAGGAACACAGCAGATATGATAGTCATGTCCTGCTTATCTCTGTGGCAGAAGTGTGTGAGTAGGTGGGTGGGTGTGAGACCCTTCCTCTGGGAAAAAAAAAAAAAAAAAGGGTGTGGAGGAACTGAGGCTTCCGTATTTTTCTAATAGTGGTTGACTCTGTATTTTATCTTACCTGTTGCTTGATTTTGCTCAATTTGAGCTCTAATTGTGAAAATTTAATGTCTATGATAGTCATAAAATTTCTATATAAGTAAGCAGGGAAGGAAAAAAAGAAAAAAAAGAGGGAAGGGGAAAGGCGAGATAGAGTGGCAGAGTTCAGGCATTGCTAGGGTAATCTGGAAAGTAGGGTTTACCTGAACCAGTGAATCTGGGTGATCATTAGGCAAGTCAATCACAAGAAGTACAGAAATAAAGCTAACAGGAAGATGGAGGCAAAGGAAATACCTGTTTTTCTTGTTCTAATTTGCCTCCTAGCAATCTCTCCAGGAMAGCCATTCCCTGCTGTTGTCTTTCTACCTACAACATATTCTTTTGTACCAAATGCAGAAGCAACTCCTCTTAGTGCTTAGCCAAACAGAAAGTTTGCAAAGTTTCACAGTCTGTGAAATTCTTTCCTCTACTGCTGCATTCAGTTAATGCTGCCCTATCTTCAGCTAATACTATCAGCAAATGTAAGAATGACTGGCAGGTACTTCAACAACTCTATAAAGACATTCTGATACCTTCCTTGAATCAAATGAATATTAGTACATATTAAAAATATATATTTCAATATCTTATTCAGACTATTTTCTGAATCTTATAGTCCACTACTATATAGTATAGCAGCAGTACAGTGTCATACACATTCTAATAGGTCTCTGACTCATTTTTATCATTTTAGTCTTCCTCCCCCTCCAATAGCCTGCAACACACAGATTAGGAATTCAACCTTCATAAAGCATTCAAATAAACATCACTTTCAACAATTTTAATTCCACCAGTTACAACAAAACTATTGCTCTTGGCAGAGAATAAGTTTGTAGGAACTTTTTGTCCACTTTATAAAAAAAAAGTCAAGGTTGAAAGGGATCTCAGGAGATCTATGCTGCTCTGTAATAGTGATCTCATACAAGAGGTTTCAACTAGTACACAGTATATCTTTCCAATATTTTTTTTCAAATCATATGGCTGGAAGATCCTTGCAGGCCTAGAAATGCAACAAAAGAAGTGCATGAGGAGATGCATGAGGAACTAAGCTGAGCGAAGCCTGCTCTTCCTTTGCATAATGCATGGTCCCACCCTAGAAAAAGCTGTAGCTTGTTCAGGGGCAACCAGGCCCTGWTTCATTGACTTTAAGAGGGATTTTGCATTAGCAAACACTCTCTAACTTGGCCTTAATACAGAGCCTGTTTTCAGTTTTCACACTGGGATTACTGCTCACTAGTGAAAGGTCAATTTCTGTCATATTGAAGCAAAATCCATTTGGAAAAGATGTATGTATTCAATTGTTTCAAAAGTATCGTGGCACCAAATATTTTATCACATAAATGACAGACTTGTAGACACATTAAAAACTAGAACTGTTACATATCCATGAAAAGAAAAGGAAGTTCTAATCATTCTGTGTGTGATAACAAGCTTTCATAATTGCATTGGTGAAACAGGACTGCTATGCAATAAATCTCTCAGAAARTCTTTTCTGTGCAGTTTACAATAGTCTGTAATAACTTCAGTGCTATTTGGCTTGGTTTTATACTGTGGAAGTGAATGAGTCGTTAAGGTGCCTCTGGTCCTGATTTTGTAAGGTATGAGAAGTATATAAGTTCCATTTCTTTTTCCAAGAGCTATAAAAATCTGATAATAAAAATATGCAAATATCCTATCAATTTTACTTATATTTATTCTTAAAAGACACTCACAAATATTGATTGCTTTAAAACCTGTTCAAAGTCATTAAGTGACAGTGAAATTAAAATGATGTTATATGAACATGCTGCATGCTAAGATATCTTTAAATGGGAAATATGCAGTACTTGGGATATAGATCAAAATTACACTGTCCATAGTGGGATGAACAAGTAAAAAAAAAATCCTAAATATATATATTTTTTGCACTTGTAAAAGGATGGAAAGGATAGTTTTGTGGTTATTTTTATTTAAAAGTTATATGCTATTATCCCTGTTGTGCCATTCTCTTATACTCCCATTATCCCACAAAAACAAATATATGCATGTATGTGTGTATGTATATATACACACACATATATATACACATACACATATAAATATAAATATAAATATGTGTATGTGTATATATAGTGTTTGTGTGTATATTTATATTGTGTGTTTGTGAGTGTGTGAATATATATATATATAGTGTGTGTATATACATAGATATATAGAAGCTGTGGTGACCACAACTACATCTATCTCCATGAGACTGTGTATCTAGTGCACAAATTCCTGGAAAGAGAACTGGCTAAAAAATGATAGAACACAAACACCACAAGCATAGCAGATTATATAAGAACTTTCTTTTCTTCTGCAATCACCATGCTAAAGAAGTGATGTTGTCTTCTGAACCAACCAAGAATTATTTGTCTTCCAAGGTTTCTGTTTTGTGACCTTTGAACATTTACACAGCCCATAGGTAAATTCCAGAATTGTCACCAGCAGTGACAAATTATTCAGATTTTGAAATTTTGCAAACTCTCCTAGAACAAAGTTTTCACTCAAAGGTCAAGCCATATTTTAAATGAGCACAAGAGATTTGGTGCTATTTTTTTAGTCTGAATCATGATCTGCCTTTAGAGGTTAAAGTGCTAGCACCAGCTGATATTTGTTTTTGCTGGGTTAGTGAGTGTTTATSAATAACATAATGCAAGGTTCTGATTTTACAAAAAACAAGTGTTTTTGTCAAGTGCCCCCTAGCACAGAACTTTGATCCATTTTAGAAATCTTCTTCTCACTTTTATTTTTATTTCAGTCTTGTCTACATTATCCTTTACTAGCCTCAGGAATATTATACTGCTGACTCTGTACTGTGCTGTTTCTGTTGTTACCAGAAATAACAAAATTACAGATGAAACCAGACAGATTTAAATTCTTACTTTTACTACCAATGATTTAATGCAATATTTGCACTTCTTCAATTTTCACTGGAAGATTTGTGTTTCTTTGTGCACCTGGATCTTCTCTTCTGCTCTACCCCATTACTAAGAATAAAATGACAGAGAATGCCAGGGGAAAGTGACACAACTTACACTCTTTTTTTCTTCTCAAGTCTATATGTCTTCCATAACCTGGAATTTGATAAATTCTCTTCTGTGTTTACTATTCTCTTTCCTTTTACTAGTGTAAAAGTTGTTCAATGCCTGCTATGTATGGGATTTTTATGTGAGAATGGGAGGGCGTGGGGGGTGAAAGTAATAAGGCAGTTTTAAACTGCAGAGGGTTTGCCTTCAAACTTGGTTCCACTGGCTAGCAGCCATAGGGGAAAGCATCTCCCATTTTAACAGGTTGAATTATCGGACTGAAGAGACAGGAAAAAAATGCAGGTTTAGAGGGACTTTCTATTTTTTTCCTTTACAGAAGTGATGGAGAATTCAAAAGTTTGGTAAATGTAAATCTCATGAAAAAGCACATGGAATGATTGAGCCTCCTCAGGGCTGCTATCTGCAACACCAGATGTACTTCTGGCTACAAAGTTCAGTCTCATCAGACTTTTTTATGAAGTTCATTTGGAGAAGACAATGACTGGAGAATGGAGAAATCCAGCATCAGTTCCTCTCACAAGGCTTTCAAAAGAAACAGTCTTTCCCTACTGTCATCTACTGCAATTTTCAGAAACTCAGTTTGTATTCCATACTCATAGCTAAAAGCAGCAGCATAGAAACATCCTATCCACATAGATGCCATGCTGAAGAGAGCTTTTGAGAAGCCCTTTCCTCTTCCAAAGAGTCTGTTAATGTCAGTTTGGAGGAGAGAGAGAAAAAAGTTGAGCCTTGAGCACAAGGAAATGGCCATACACTCCACAATACTTTTAGAGCTATTTTTCAGTCTAAATTCACTCCTCCAGAGAACGACTACGCAAGTAAAACTTCAAAATGTAAATACATGAATAATCAAAAAGCAATGCTTTCTCTTGTTCATCATCATAGAAGGCTGGAGAGGAAATAATCCTCAGGGCTCGGCTCTGCTTCCATATATAAATATATGGAAGAGATATGGRAATGATATAAAATTGTTATAAAAGAGGCTAGACCAAAAAATGTGCACTAACCCTCATATATGTGGTTTTACATAGGCATAGCCCCAACGCTGGGTCTTTCTCTGTAGGATAGAAGGTCCAGTAGTTCAAATTAGAGTTTAAGAATCAAAWATTAAAATAGTAACTGTCAAAAACAAAAAATTCCTTCAGGCAACAAGAGCGAAACGAGCRTTTTGAAAGTGTCCAGGGAAGTCTCCATATGCCTTACATAGTTAACTGCATAACCTTCATCATGCACACAGTAGAAAGACAGGGTTTTCTTGCTAAAATTAGAAGGCAAAAGTGTCAGGTTGTTGTCTGCACAGTAATGTGGAGACCCCAATATGACAGATTTATGGGCCTCAATCTGAAGAAAAATAGAATAAATTGAGTGAAACTGAGTATATTAACTAATGAGATCCCCAAATCCAGCCTGCCTTGGAAGCAAATAGAGATGGAGACTGTCATACAATGACTTTGGTGTGTTATTACAGGGTAGAATTTCCCACATGCTTCATTAGCAGACACTGTTGCATTTTTCCCTCAAGCTATTCTACATTATGTATAATGCAGAAATAATGTGGCTCTGGAAGCCATGGAGGACTACCCCAAAAGACTACCCCTCTTGTTTTGACCCTATGCTGCACTGTGGCTCAAAGGTTTTAAAATAACAGTGCTATGAACTTTATTTCAAACTAAGGAAAGTTTCAGGTAAGCAAAGTTATTTTCTCTGTTATCATGACTGACATCCACTGTCATCATGCAAACACATGGATGGGAACACAAAACCTACAGAATGCAAATTCCCTTGAAATGACAGGGCTTATTGATTCAATATCTTTGCTTGGTAGAAAGGTTTTTGAAATGAAAGCTATAGCCTCAGGCTTCAAAACAGTCACACTAAGTGTGTTTACTGTAAAGTTCTGTATACCTACTAGATGACTTAAAATAAATCTTCCTGTTCAGTGCTATTCATACTTAAAAATTTACTTACATGGCAGAAATTATATGGTAACAAAAAGAGCTATTCTCCTGGAAAGGAACTTATTTACATTTTAGACAGCCTTGATTGATCTCAAAATATTCCCTTCTTAAAAAAYACTGTTATATTCCACATTTATAAGGAGGAAACTAAGTTTTAAAAAGGAAGTAAGCAATAAACCCAAACAATTCAAGACTGGATAATCCTTTTCTTATTGCTGCCCATCTATACTCCTCTAAGTGCCTAGCAAACTAATGYTACTTAGAAATGTAACAGACATTTCTGATTGCCTCAGAAAATGTCCTTTGTGGTGACTTCTMAAATCAAGTGTGCTGATTTTTCTCAGCTATATTTTACATTTTTATTGCTTATTCACTTGATGTACGTACGGGGACTAAGTTTTGTCTATCATAGTGTTTCAGTGCTGGTTCCAACAGTAATCCCATTACATCTGTTAGAGTGCCAACACTTACAGTTGATTTGTTTCCCACATAGAGAGCGCTAATGTATTTATACGTTTTATTAGAATCATGCATGCAAATTTATAATAGTGTTGCTTGCTGKTATAATTTTCTCTTTAGATTTGTTGTTGCCGTTAGTAATAAGAAGACGTGCTTTGGTTCTAGCTTGATGATTATCACATCATGTAATTCTTCTTGTTAATTCCTAATAGACCCTCTTCTTCCCTATCACATTACTAAAAGACTGAGCAATGTACTCAGGATAATTTCTTTGAGACTGTAATAAATCTTTGACTAGTTTACACAAAGGCATGTTGCTGCCAGCTACTGGATGAAATGATTTAAGAGGGAYTCTTTGTTATGCTCTACTATGGAAACTGGTTTAGTCATTTTGATGTGAGTCTCCATTTGAACCTTAGGATCTCCAGATACCTTGAAGAATAAAATTATGAGGTCTATATGTAATGCTGAGATCTTTTATACTTTGTAAAGTAGTTACAAGTGAGTTTGTGTTATGGGTTAAGCAGGTGGTCCATAKAGGTACGTATCTCTACACAGCTCCCCTTGACTTTGTTCACTGCAAAGAGTGGAAGAATGCTGAATGCTTTGGGAGATTTGTATGTTTGGCCTCAGTAATACATTTCAGTCAGCCTCAATTCAGATTTTCAGAAAAAGAAGACAAGATACAAGCTCTGRCTTTGGAGCTGTTACTTCCATGCAGAAAGCTAGTGAAATAATGTCCAGAATAGCAAGTTTGTTTGTTTGCCTTAAATTTCAGTTTTATTATATTTGAAAACACTTCAGAAGCAAGGTATAATCCCTTATCCCCTAAACTCTCTCTTCAGAGAAGCATTCCTCAACCTATTTGCCACTTTAATACTCAAATTGTTTAAAAGGTGCTTTGACAGCGTATTTGTACAGAACACTAGAGTGAATATCACTCAGTGTGTCTAAGGTTTGTTTAAGTGTTAGCAATTAAACACAATATATCCAGTGGTTAATTTGTAGAATTCCTAAGGGAAGCCTACACCAGAGTATGGTCTCAGAGATGCAAGGTGGAGAGCGTACTATAAAATATTTAGCAAATRCTAGAGTAAACCACAGAAAACTAGAAAAGGTCCCAAGGGTAATGAAGAATGCACAGCAATAGCCTAAACACAAGATATAGATATTTTGAAAGGGGTTAAAGTTTGCCTGCTTTGACTGCACACTTTAACTGCACACATGAACACACAAAACTGGGGTAATATATATAAGAACTTTTATCATAGGAATAACAGAAGTTTGCATCATCCGATGTAACTTTTAATTCACTGTGCAATTCAATTAAAGCCTTACACTAGTCAAGAATCACAAATGGCTATGTAAAAATCAGAAGTTTATCCATAGTGGTCTAAAAGAATGTAAAACTGATCCTTCTCAAAAGAAAAAAGTTTTTCTATTCTTAAACTAGGCATAAACTGTACAGTTGTGACCTCTACAAATCAATATTAACAGGTAGGTTACATAAGCYTATCAAATTCCAAATTTGCCAGATTATTAATACAGGTTCTCAGGGCAGATGTCTCTCTCCTCTCTCTTACTTGCCCTGCATTCCTTCAAAGAGCTTCTTACAGCTTCATTGCTTGTGGTACTTCTATGTTTTGTTGAAAGATGTGCTGAATGCATTCATCCAAAGATGTTACAAGAAAAAGCTTTTTTTTAAAAAAAATTATTTCCATAAGTTCTTTTTAAATAAGCAGACTGTTTATCTTGAATTTTCTTTTATTTAATTCACTTACATTTGAACAAAGAATAATTATATAAATAGCAAAGTGTGCATGTGTCTTGCTGAAAGTGATGGTGGGGAATGTGAGCTTGAAAGAGCATCCACTATTCCTTTTGAAAAATAACAGGTTTTACTCATGCACATATTTAGCAATGTTTTGGACATCGGTTAACACATCCATATTTTAGTTGTAGAGATCAGATGGTGGTTGTATTCTGATTTTGTTAAGGACAAACAAGCCAGACTGCTGCTCTCTCTCACAGTCCAGACTGCCAGGGCCACCAAGGCAACCTGAAGGACCTACTTGAATCCTTCTCCTCCAGCAAGGTCTCCTCACAGGCAGCCTGGACTTCTATCTCCCCAGGGATGAGGGAGAGGAYGTGTTATAGGTAAAAAGATAAACAAAAAGAGAGAGCTTTCCCTAGCAAGTGTACCATGCAGAACAAACCAAAGAAGACATGGGATAAGTACAGGATAAAAACAAAGCACCAGTAGTTTTCAAAACAGCTCTCCAGCTGTCCTCCCTGTACAGACATCACAGAAAAAGAAAGATTTTCAGGAGGGTTCTAAAGAAATATGATAAGATGGCATTAAAGATGCTTTTGTGAAGCTAATTCCACATTTGAAGTAGATAGAAAGCMCAAATATGATTTTTGGAAATGACTGGGAATTTTAAGGCAGTCATTCGAGCTCATATTCTAGCAAACCCTGTGTTTTGAGTTAGTTCAGGATGTTTCAAAACACACAAGTAGCAGTCTTAAAAACAAACCACCACCACCAACAAAAAGTCATAGATTAATTTTAAAAAATCATAGTTTTGCAAACATATTTCCATTTCCAAAAAAAATCAGTATGTACACTATATGTACACTATGTACACTATATGTACAATTCGTACACTAGTTACTAAGATTTCAACTGCCTCACATCTTCTAAGGTGTTACTAGTAATTTAATTAAGCGTTTCACATTAACAATGTCAATCAAAATTTTCGCCTATGCCATGGATTGATATTTGTGCTCACCTAACATTGATACGCATATTGCWGTAGGAAGAAAGGGTTAGAAATAATGATTTTGCTCCATCTAATTACTGTAATTGATTTGTGCTGAAATACTTGACCTTTGGTACTTGATTCTCCCTTCACATTCAAAATTGACAGCTCACTATGATGTTCATCAGCCACAGGGAAAGTAARTTAATATTTTAATTATAAGCATGCAGGCTGGGCCAAACTACAGATCTTACATTTGTCATGCTGCATGCTTTCTTCTTACAGAATGTGTACCACCTTTGAGACAAATATATATATATACATAATATGACAAGAACCTGAAGATGTAAATCTATGAAGTATGGTTAAAAATTGAGACACAAAACCCAGTTTTTAACCCAGTTCTAGGAGTCTCTGGGGGAGACTCCTTTATATATATCCACAAAGTGAACCTAGTAAGTAGTACTCTTCCTTCTTCAGGTCAAAGATCACAAGATATGCAGAAATCTTTTTTCTTCTTTTTCTTTTTCTTTTTCTTTTTCTTTTTCTCTTTCTTTTTCTTTTTCTTTTTCTTTTTATTTTTCTTTTTATTTTTATTTTTATTTTTATTTTTATTTTTATTTTTATTTTTATTTTTTCTCTCTTTTTTTGAAAAAGCTTGAGTATTTACTATTTAGAAGAGATTAATTTATCATATGACATTTTAAAAATATGTTTTGTGTTTATTTTTCTGTCTGGAAAAGCAGAATTGAAATTACTAAGAAGAGCACTAAACAGCACGACAGTAAGAGGAAAATATGTTATTATCGATTCTGTCCCTCAAAGTTCTCCTTACAGCTTGACYAAAGTGATTCCATTAATATATTATGTCAAATAATACTGTAGTACTAGTCAAATTGTGTCAACTAYTCACTGTTTAACTAGTATGCAACAATACCCAGACTTCTAGTAAGACAGATTGATGATTTTTCAATACTATGAAAGTTAATTTCCTTTATAGCCTATATTCTGCAAAGAACTGGTTACACCAGTGATCRTAACTGCATTTTTTAACTATATGAGACTGAGTCCTCTTCCATCTGTCTGTGTGTTCACTTAACTCATGGCATTTTCTTGTTCCTTCCAAATTTCTTTAGTATTGAAGTTAGGATAGGACAGTGTAAGATGATGGGCCAAGCTAAAACGTAACCAACTGCTGATAAATGGAAGGAAGGGAGGGAGGGAGG
>PTEX01000227.1:461575-712977 GCA_003342815.1 Eudromia elegans | reverse complement strand
GGAAGGAAGGAAGGAAGGAAGGAAGGAAGGAAGGAAGGAAGGAAGGAAGGAAGGAAGGAAGGAAGGAAGGAAGGAAGGAAGGAAGGAAGGAGCAGCATTAAGAAGATGTAGATTATTTTAACACTACCAAACCATAGTTAAAACAACCATTGGCTAGTAGTTCTTGTTGGAGTGGAAGGGATGCCAGAGTGACGACACRATCTCAATATGAGTATGGACGTGCTCATTTATTTGCAACACAAACCAGCTTATATAGATAGAACACATGAACAGACAGGCAACGACTGGTTAGATAACTTGGATGCTCGCATAGTTACTGACTGTGGATTGGCTGGGCCGCTGTATCCAAGGCCCGTGATGCAAACTAGATTCCTCCAGTTTGCAGTCTGTTTAATGGACTTTGTTACAAAGTTGTTTCTTGAGCTCTCTTCAAGGATAGTTCAAGGACAGGGCACATGTTCCGCCTCAGTTCAAATGGTCTCCTGCCCCAGGGTGCTCACCATTAAAATGGTATGSCCCCTGCTTAGCAGAAAGTCCTCCACAAGTTCTAGTCCAACTTGGTCCAAATGGTCATGAAGTCCAATCAAAGCTGCTGATTTTATTGAGTCTGGTTTCCATCTTTGCCATCTGGGCTCAGCTCTCTCTTCCTTATGTTGGCCTGCAGCAGAACAACCTCTGGATCTTTCATCCCAAATATTAAGTTAGTTAGAATGAGGTTAAGAAAAAATATAATTTCTTTGTGAAGTCCAGGTGCACCAGTGTCCTGAGAGCTACCCACAGGTCTTTAATGGAGTTTCTGAGGGATTTTAAGAGGAGACTGTGGTAAAGTTAGTAACTRCATTAGAGAAAAAGATCTATGCTTCTGCAGTTTAAGCCACATACTTAAATAATGGAAGAGAAAAGTATTCTCCTAGATCTCACAAGTCTAATCCAAACTAAATTGAAGGAAAAAAATATTGTAAATAGCATTCCAATAAAAATATATTCTAATTAAGCCACTGCAACTAGATAGTTTACAAGTCTAAATCTCTGGAGGCAAATGTTCAGATTAGTTGGTGGGTTTGCTTTCAGGTAAGCCTGGTTTCTGCTCTGCTTGTCACTAATGATCACAGACTACAGGCTTTCAGTAAATACAACAAGAAATATTTGCTTATGTATAATTTATTAACCATTTCCAGTTATGTTTTATGAGAGAGACTTTACTCAGACACTGTATYGCCATGAGTATGACAAAGAAGCGAGAGTCAGGGTGAAATTTCACAGTACTCATTAATCAAAACCAAACTAAATGATTATACCATGAAAGGTCAGGAACAGCTTGTGCAATTCTGCCATTACTGTGGGAGCTTTTCACCATGTACAGTGCCTTTTTGTGTCATTTCTCTCTATCCACCATATTTTACATTCAAGCCATATGAGATCATGTGGATACTTTTGTTCTTTCAAACACTACATTTACCACTGTGGAACGAGTGTTTCCCATTCAACAMGATAACACAGAATTTTAAAATATTTTTTTTCTTTTAAAGTCGGAAAAAAATACAGTAGTCTTGACTTGATGAGGCAGCACAGCACAAGTTCATTTCACTGAGCTGCCTACACATACTATTTCAGCAAAAACAAGTTGTCAAAACTATTTCAGGGTTGTTGAATTCTATTTACTGGAGCACCTTATTGTACTGCACTAACACAGAATTCTTTAGAATATTAAAACTTTGGCAAAACACATGCAAAGAAACAGATGAGCTATAGCTGTCCTGAAAACAAGGATGCGACAACAGCAAAAGCTCTATTTTAATTTATAGTTCTGCAGAAAGTAAGACTGCATAGCACTTTATATTTCATTCTGTTTCTTTTCCACTTTTGCTCCAGATATGAGATATGTTTTCAAAGCTTAGACAACCTGGCCTGAATTTTGCTACTGTTGTGCTTTGGTATCTCTCCCACTCCTCTTGCTGTGTAGCCTTCCAAGCTTYTCTGGCTACTGTACCTCCTCAGTCATCCTTCCTCTGCAGGTGTTTGTTTTGCTCTCCTGCTTGTGCATGATCCATGCTATAAGCCAGTGAAAGATGAATTAGGCATGATGGAGGGTTCAACCATTTGATCTGCTTGTTAAAAGCAGCAAGGGTTTATGGTTGGACTTGATGATCTGGAAGGGCTTTTCCATCCATAATGATTCCATGATTCTCTGATTTCTCTCATGGCAAGGGGTTGCAGGGAGGAAGGCTGTTTGTCAGCCTGATTGTGTCTGCTGTGGGCTTGATGTGGCAGCACCCAGTAGGATGTTCCTACCCAGCGAGCAAGATCATTGCAGGAACTTCTGTGGCGTGTGGGTGGAGCAGCAGAGGAGAGATGCTGCAAGAAGAAGAAGTGCCGAGCAGCAGGCTTGTATGAGGAGTGAGGCTCTGCCTGCATTTTGTCCTCAGTGCACCCCACTGAGCTAGAAAATTTCAGTTTGAAAAATAAGAGGGAAAATTATAAAATAGGATATCTGTGCAGAAACTTTCCATGCTGGCTTAATATGAGTCATCAGGAACTCGAAGTTTCATTAAAAGATATATTATCATCTAGCTGGGAATCAGGATTATTAGCTCAGGTGTTTAATTTCTAATTACTATTCTTCATTTCATTGCTAATGAAGCAACATACAGCTCTCAGACTAGCCTGGCTCTTATCTGCCTACCTTGGAGAGTTTATCCGCTGAGGAATACTGTTCCATGGCTTTCTCAGGAAAATGATGCAAGAATAATTATTTGAGTCTTCTCAGGCTAGGGTAAATAATATACTCAGAAACGACCTCTATGAAACTATTTTCTACTACCA
Organism: Eudromia elegans; assembly: GCA_003342815.1. Classification (NCBI taxonomy): domain Eukaryota; kingdom Metazoa; phylum Chordata; class Aves; order Tinamiformes; family Tinamidae; genus Eudromia; species Eudromia elegans. The sequence goes on along the minus strand of PTEX01000227.1, from coordinate 710,154 downwards.
ACTAATGGGCCACACAGTTTAAAAGGCCTTCTGACATCATTGGTTTTATTCACAATATACATATTGTAGATCATATATTTAGAAGTCTGAGTTTGACCATATTTCAGTCTCATTTTGAGTCTCATCTCTAACATTTGCTAAATATAGCATTGATAAAGTCTTCCCATACCCATGTCCTTTTCCATAGAGCAAAAGAGTATATACAGCTAAAATACCATACRTAAATAGAAAGGTGCCTGTAACTGGAGAAAGTACTCAAGAAACATTCATTATAGAGGTGAATGTAATTCTGTTTCTTTTGAAAATCTTTTTAGGGTTTATTATGCTTTGTATATTATGACGTAAAGTTTGAAACAAACGTAGGTCCACATTTTATTAAAAAGAAAATTCCTAGGAGTATTTATTTCTTCTATCAGCAGTTACTGCTACTCTGGCCTTTTTTTTAAAAAAAAATGCCCATTCTACATTAAACACTTCAGATTAACAAATTGAAGTGTTGATATTTCTACAACTTYTCATTTCTTCTTTATATTTGAAATATTTTTATTTGAAATTATTTATATTTAAAAGGCAAAAAGAAAATTTTGTTCATAAATTAATATTTGGTGAGATAATAAGCCAAAAATATATAAACTTCTTCAAGACACCTCAGTGACACTGATGTTCTGATTTCACAGAGAAATCAGAATGAAAATAATCAATTTTTGTAACAAATGTTTTAATATGAAATGTTCAGATTTTTTTTTTCTGTATTCCCCAGGAAAGAACTAAAATACCTAATACTGTAGTTCTTGCTAAAAAACTTGAGTGTATTGAAAGACAAAGGGATATCTTTTCTGTACAGAAATTATGTTAGCATTCCAATGGTAGCGTTACAAGAGATCCTATAAACTATATTCTCATATTTTAATTTTTAACATTAGCAAGATGTAGTTCTGTATTCTCTCTTTGCAGACCAGGAAAGATACATGATATACAAAACAGAATCATTTGTGTTATGGAATAGATGTCTGATGAATTCACTATGAAATACATATTAAAAGAGCATTTTCCTTACTTGTGTCTTTCTTCTCTAATTAACAATTTATATCTCAGTTTTAGCTGAGATATTCTAGTCCTGTATAAGCCATATATATGCAATTTGCCTAGAAGAAAATGACAGTTTTAAGCACTATTCTTCTGATTTTGCAAATTAAAGCCTTTAAGGAAAGGTAAAACTGTACATTTTTAACATCTAATCAGAGATGATTGGCACTGTACATAGGTACATCTTTTTTTTTTCAAAACCTGAAAGCCTTTCAGATTTCATTGTCAGAAGCTTCATAAGGTGAAATGCATACTCCTCTAATTTTTTATCACAGTATAAAATAATCAAAGCCCTGCTTAGAATATCTTTCTAAAAACTCTTCAGCAAGGAGATGATCTAATAGGTTAAAGTGTTTCATTTCAATTCAGTGTTTTTCAATTTTTTTGAAGAGGAAACTCATGATTTTTCATTTTCCTTATTATGTCAAGGTGTGGAAGAACGTCCAATTTATAAATATTTATCAGTTCTGTTGATAACAGAACAATGACCTTTTTCTCTGCCAGCAATATCCCATTATCCCAAAAAATCAATTCCTTCATAGACTTTTATTTCATATGCAGACTGACTGCCCTTTCTCATCCACATCAATGTATTTTTAATGTTCTTCTCATATCCTGAAGACTTTGCCTCTCCAGTTGTTAAGGACCACCAATTTCAACATGTGTTCTGCTTGCTCAGTTGATACAATGTTTAGGTGATATTTTTAATCTATTATAATAATAATATAATTTTGGTAATGATAKTTCTGGGGTTTTTTAGTATTATTGTGATATATTCCTTATTTGCAGGCACTGAAATTTAAAATATGTGCAGACATGAAAAGAAAGGAAGCCTCAGTGAGAAAAATGGTTTGTGTATGTTTGTGGTAGTGCTATGTTTGTATACAAGCATATTCTTTGGCTTTTTAACTTATCTACTTCATTTGCAGAGCAGTGTTGAAATAAAGTCTGTTTAGCTTCAGTGATTGCTTTCTGGACTTACATTAAGCAATGTAAGAATGTGAACGAAAAATTATTCTAGCTATCAGAGGAAGTCACAGAAATAGAACTGAAAATTTTGAAAAGTCATGTTAACATAGGTAATAATTTTATAAGCACATTAATTATTTGCATTATGTTGAATATGCACATGAGCTTTTCTCTCATCTTAGAGCTATTACTAACCATTCCTACATAAAATCTGAGACCGTTCTGGATTCCAGCGTGTGTCTGATGCTCTGTTTCCAGATATCATTCTTGAGAGTTTTCCTTTTTTTGTTGTCTCTTTTTGTTGTTGTTTGTTTGTTTAATTCTTTCCYTTTAACATGATAAATAAAAATAAGTTTATATTTTCTTAGAAGTTTTTCACTTCTTCTCCAAATTATGCTAATGCATAATGACATTATCCTTTTGACAAAATGGTAGGTTTTATCTCTACTCAGAATTCGCTTATTTTTTCTTTCAGAATATTCAGAAGCTGTTCCTGGCCTCCCCACTTCATATGCTGCTATCCTAAGGATTAAATCTGGCAGCTCATCTTTAACCTCATTTAATTCAAAGAACAGACCACGATCAAGCAGCCCCTCATTAGGAAGCATATCTTCCCCARGCTGGAGAGGAGCTGCACAACATTATCACTCTCCAACAAACCTCTATCACTTTTCAGAGGCCTTCAAACATGATGGTAAGTTTAGTTTTCCTCTTTAAAACTTTGAAATGACTGTGGTTATATTTTGCTGGCTTTTTTAAAAGCTGTACATTTTTATCAGCTTGCTTCAGCATTTCTAAAACACAGTTTTGTTTTTACTAAAAACACAAAGTAAAAATGAACTTGTTTCCCTTCAGATTCCTCAGATTAATTTTAAAGGCATCACTTAAACTTAAAACATTTCTTAAATATTCCTATGGGGAATATTTTTATATAGCCTTTGGTACATGAAAGAAACTAGTAGTTTGAAATTCCATTACAAAATGATTCATTCTATTAAACTAATGTCCATAGTAAAGCAACAAAATGTGTGTGTGTATGTCTCTAAACATAGATATAGATATTCCCATTTGGATTTTTTCTAATTTACTGAAAAATTGTAGTAACAAGAATTCAGAATGAACAGTAAATCTTATAAAATTACTTTTTCTCTAAAATATATATACTGTGATTATCTTCTAAGTTATATCTGAGAAAGAAAGAAAGAAAAATGGATAGAAAAAGAGGAAAGGGAGAAAGAGAGAGAGAAAGAGAGGTTGAAAGAAATTTAAATATTATAATGTAATATAATAAAAGCAGTTGGATAGTAACAGAAGAAACCTACAAATAATATGCAGTCATTCAACAGTTTACATGCAGCATAATCTTTGTGATTAAAGGACTGCATGTAGTGGAAGTCAATGATGTATGCCTATGTGGTCTTGTGAAACAAAGCAAGCTTGAATATATATTTCCTGAATTAAGGTTTTTGTAGAACACAATCAATCAGAGTCATTCAACCAGATAAATTCTGTCTGACGACAGATTTCTGCATTCGTCTGTCTTGYGCAATATTGTTTGTAAGCAGACTAGACTACAGTTATTTATCGGTCCATTTACCTGACCTGATATCTCCTCTCAGGAAACCTGATATGTGTAGGCAAAATTCAAAGATGAGGACTGGAACTAGAATTCTGCTATCCTGGTAGATGACAGCCTGAGTGTCTGGAGACTGAAGTAGAAGCAATTGGTAGCTGAAAGGCAAAAGACACAGAMTTTATGAATAATATAATATAAGCTGGAACTGCAAAGCAGCTTCTCCCTGCATGACCCTGATTTTTCCATTTCATTTCCTCAAGAAAAAACAGTCTGGCAACTTAAAGGCTGTTTACAATATTTAAATTTGAAAAGAATTTTGACTATTACACTTAAATCCTTACTTTGATAGGCCTCAGAAAATTTAAGGATCCTCAAACTGTGTTCTCTACCACCTAGATCCTTGCAGTTTCCAGAAGGTATGCCAAGATTATATTTGAAATGGTCCAACAATTATCTCGCAAAACAGCTACTTCAACACCAGAACTGAGTTGTTTTTTTTTGTTTTTTTTTTTTGTTTTTTTTTTTCCAAAAAAGAAAGAGAAGATATTTAATTGGCAACAAAATAATAATAAGAAGAAAGGCCATTACTCATAAGCCCCAAACATTAGGGCACTCCACTCAGAACTGAACAGTCCTGGGAGAATAGCTCCATCCAATAGCTCCATCACATACAGCTCTTTGGAGACCCAACTGTGAAGTTGCCCCAACAGTTAAATTAGAGGCACTCAATTTTTTAAGCAGTTTTTAAGCACTATGATTATCTTAAGCACTTGCATGACACAGGTATGAAACAGGACCCCAGGAGAGTTGGCACATAAAGTAACATTAAGGATGCTGTGTCAGAAGACCAGACAGGCTATTCTGCCTCATCCAAAAAAGCAAGAAAAACTGTGCAGGCAACTGGAGTCAACCTATTCTCTAAATCTCTCTCAATTTCTGACATGGAAAATCTTCTGTTAATGATTTAGTGTTTGAGAAAAATATTTCCCTTTGATATATGGAAAACAAAAAAGTACCCTATCTCAAGTGCCTGACATTGCATTAAATTAGTGAATTTAATGATCTTTATTTGTTATGAGGAGATATTTTCAGATTGTAGAGCTCTTGAAGGAAGAATATTTTATTTCTCTTTCTATAAACCTTATGTGATAACCCATAGAGTTAAGGGACATGTTTACTAGACAGAGCCAACTAAATGAGAAAATGTTACAGCACTCAGTGCTTGTGTGTAGTCATGAGGGGTCCACTGCAATTTTCAGGTAGGAATACAAGGACATTAGTAAGACGGAGGAAAACATAGTTTAGGTTACTGCAGTTGAGACCTTGCATAATTCAAACAACTAATATATGACATACATTCAGGAGATGGGTTTGCCATGAGAAAAGACAAAATTCTTTTATTAGCTGCCTAAGTATACAGGTTCTCAAGTGACTTCTTAATTGATTTCCCAGAAGAGCTGCTCAGAGGCCTGACATGGCTTCTAATAAAGCTCCTCTTATACCAACTTTATGCCATTTAATTTGCACTCTTAATTCAGTATGGATATCCTGATATCTCAAATTAAAAGAACTATACTGTAGTTCACTGATGAATTTACACTATTTGGAATTACTTAGCATAAACATGCAGTTAACAGAGTACAGTCCTTCCGTTAGTTAAATTCAAACTATGTATCAGTTTGTAAAGTCACAGCTAAAGAACGTGCACAGTACTAGCTCTCTTGATTTGCAAACAAATATATCTACTTCAGAAAGTAGAAATCTGAAAATTGAAAAGAATTTACTGTGTTTTGCAGTGTAAAGTCAGTCATGCCTTGATACTGCATGGTTTCAATTAACTGAAACACATTTTTAGATACAATGTATTTTATTTAAAAATGTATGTATATACATACACCTTATGCCAGTAACCTGGCAGCAAATCAGGGATGGAGAAAACCAAACCAGGCGTAGAGGAATGAAACTACTTCAAGTACTACAGAATTGAAAGTCTAGGACACTTTACTCCCATTAGCCGTATTTCTCATGATTTAAAAACAGGTGTTCCCATATCTCGGGAAAAGGACACAAATAATATCTACATTTTCTTTTTCTTTTATCAGTAACTGAGGGAGAGACTGAAATTGCATTTGTATGTAAGACAGAGAAACACATTTTGGAGATGCAGGGCTTCCAAGTTCCAGTTTCTAATCTAAGGAAGGTTTAATTGATTGCTACTAAGAAGTCAGATAGTCCACCCTGAAAGTGCCATTTGGCTATATGGAGAGCTTCTGATTTCAATTGTAACAGAAGTGTTCATAGCATTTAATTAGCTAAAATTAAAATGGTGAATAATTAAAATATTCAAAACAAGTGAAAGTGGTAGAAATAGCAAATCAAAATTTGTAAAGTGAGAACAAACTGCCTGTTTTGTTGATTGGCTACAATTCATGCCTAGAATTCCCAAGGCATATCTGTCACTGTATAATGTATCACCAGTCCTCACAGCAGTTAAGTACACAGAAAACAGGTGATGTTTTAATAAAAGTCTAGGTGAGCAACAAAAATGTTGCCTTTGAGAAATTAAAGTAGTAAATTAAGAAATGTGTATGCCTATTCTTCCTTCTCAGTAGATGTAACCCAATTAAATAGAAACTTCAAATTATTCTGCATCAGCATTCTTGTCATGATGCTTTTTAAGCCCTTATGTCATTTTGTGCTCTTGCCTACCTTAGAAAGAAATAAAATGATCAGATACGTAATTTAAAACCTCCTACATACAGCTACAGAAGTCTACCTCATTTAAGATCATGGGTCACTGAAAGTTAAATGGATGCAATCAAATCTGATGTTCCTCAGCATAAATTGCTTTCCTGAGATGATTAGGAAGGATACACTACCTCCGACACAGGAGAAGCCAAGTAGCCTTTACAGAGCTCAGGACTAAATCAGTGCACTAGCAGAAGGCGTTGCCTCTCCCCTGCAGCAATTACTGCTCAGAGCCACAGGCACAGTGTCACACCAAGAACCAGTCCTGAAAGCAGCAGAGCACAACTCTGACTTCTCCACTTCTAAAGCAAACAAACTGCATAAAAGTGTACAAGTGTAATGTATAGTAGTGCTGTTGYTTAAAGCACATATGTTGTAGACATAGGTTTATTGGTTATTTTAATTTATGAACTCTTTGCTTTAAGGTTGTAAAATGACACAAGTTTCTAAGCCGTTAAAAATCTGGATATAGAAGCCTGTTAGTTTCAGTAGAATACCTTATATGTGCTCAAGTAGATTTTATGATCAGGCCTTTCTTCTTTTTTTTTTTTTTTTTCCTGGTATTGCGTAGTGTCTAGCTATGTATAATGTCATCTAAAAGTCTAACTTTGCAGTTTTGTTTCCTTGTAAGTAAAGTCACAAAGAACATATTGCTACAGTTGTTCTTGATTGGAGCCAAAGACTGATTTTTCAAGAAAGACTGTCRTCAGAAAGTGCAGGCTGGTGTAGCTGATTAGACCTGAGAGTGATAATCAAAGTATATTATTCCTGATGTTAGCTGTCCTGAGCATAAGTGGGCAACATTCTAGCCTGGTTTATGAAAGAGCACATGAACAAGGTCTGTGAAGATTAATCCACATGTAGTTTGACTGCACACTGAAGAAATTGAATTTAAGTAAGTTTTTAATGGTGATTAATGAATGATGCAATACTCCTAAAAGAGAAATTAAGAAGTTCGCAATTGTAATCAAGTGAAACTCGAATGGTAGCCCACTTCAGACTGGACTCTTCCAGCAGAATGAAAATCAGGCTCTCCTAATTATTTCTTATTGTTATTACAATACATACATCTTGAATTTCCCAAATGAATGCATATTTTAAAATAATATACTGAAATTAGCAATGACATTAAATTTATTTAAAAGAGAGTTTTTAACTTGTGTACATTGTAACTATTGAACTTTTTTGTCACCTACTTAAAATCTCATCCTTAAAGCAGTAATAGATGGGATTTATCAATTCCTCAAAGGACTTACTAAATCCCCTACAGATCATTAGATCTGTATATATATTTTTTTCTCCTAGTATATCAGATTTTAGTTTGCACATTATCCTCTCAGGATATCTGTCTCAGAAACAATAATGGTGGAATGGTATTAGTCAAGAATGAAAATTAAATAGTGCTTATAAATGATGAAGCACTATGTTGATTACAGAATTTTCAGTCAAAATTTGAAACCATTTATATCAATGCTAATACCAACCCAATTCATTTACCACAGAACTGGATGTTTTAAATTATAAATTACCATCATGGTTCCTTAATCCTCTTCCTTAATATCAAAATACTGAGAAATACATATAAATAATTGCTATTTTAAATATTAGTTGACAAATTGATCAAATGATAAAAGGCAATTAAAAATCTATTAAAATATGCCAAGCATRTATGTTTTTTAAAAGGTCTAGAAAATGGATTAGTTATATTAATTTACAATGAATTGTTCAGCCTCATTGTTCAGTTTTAGAGCTTCGAGGCAGTGCTGTCACCTTTGGCTGATAAACTCCTCAGTGCTGGCCTTGTGATTGGCCTAGTCTTGTACATCTTTTGGCTGATACTATGACTTTCTACTTGCCTAAAAACCTGTTTTAACATCCATTATCTTTATGACAATGAGGAAATAAGATCTACATCCCCAAGTATCATCCCACTATGAAACTGTAATATTGCTGGGCTGGTACGCACTGAATTCTGGGAAATATTAGATCTCACAATGCTAATATAGTCTTAAATGACCTACACATAAATCAGAGTACAGTAAGCCTTCAGTGCTGTTCTAGTCAGAAGAGCTTAGGACATTCCTTTAATAGGATAGGGTGGCTAAAATAGGCATCTATAATTGAACTATGGAGACCCAAACAAGCTTTCAGTTTATTTGAGCTATTAGAAGCATCATTTGTAACAAAATTTAAGTTTATTTAATTATAAGCCAATTTAAATCTAATTTGAAAAATAATTGAAAATATTTTTGAAWTTTTTTAAATACAAATATCTGTAACTACAGTGTTTCCTTCACTGCACTTGAAATAAAGAGAGGAGGTATAAAATATACTCAGAATTTCCTGTTCCTAGACTTTCATTGGCCTTTAAATAAAGATTATATTACTAGATGATCTGTTCTGACTTCTTGCATATCATTACATTTTATCTAATCACCCTTTATTAAGCCTAATAATTTGTGTTTTATTAATGTATTGTCTTTTAAATATGTGCTTTGTTTTCCTCAGAATAGTCCCTTTTGTTCATTTATTCTGTTGCAGTCCAGATGATCTAACTGCCATGTAGTTTAGTCAATTTAGCTACAAACTGATGAACATTCTCATTCATTACTATGTCACTTCCGAGTCACCAAATAATCTCTGCTCGTACTGCACACTCCAYTTGAAATGCAGATAAGCAACTAACTGCATCTTCCAATCTTTTGGGAACATGACTTGCATCCATTGAAGTTTCTCTATTACCTTTATCTTCATTGGAGATACCAATAAAACCTGTGTTTCTCATTCCTCATAACAAAAGTAACTCTTTTGGCACTGCCATTAAGAACACCTGTCTCCACTGGCAGAACTCACTTTTTTTAAGATAAGAGTGAAAAATATTTTTTTCCACATCACTGTGGTGAATAGTACAAATAGTCGAAACACTTGTATTGTTAGTGACACCAGCTCTTATACTATACTGACATTGCATCCTTTTCTTTCTTTTCTACCAATCCTAGCCTGTGGCAAAATGTTTAGCTTATGGGATTACTCCTAGAAAGAAGACAAAACTGCTAGTCTCTATGCATGCTCCTTAAACGTGGACCAAAGAATCTGCATGTGATAACACATCTTAAATACTGATTTGATTTTGCATTCATTAATTAATTGTTGTGTTTGCTGATTATTTATGCCCATACTGATTAGCCTTCCTTCTTCTTTGTAAGAAGTGGACAAATAATTAGAAGAAACAATCCAAGCAATGTATTCCCAAGTCCRTCTTGTTTAAACGTTTTGCCAACTGATTACCTTTGTCTCCATGACAGCCTCAGATGAAGTGCTCAAAACTTAGTACTGGAGTTATTTTTACCTCTGTAATATAAGCATGCATCAGCATAGTTTATTTTTTGAAAATAATGCAGAGATCTCTACTAAAAAACAGATTCTTGACAGAAAGCCCAATTAAAGCAATTGGATAAATACAGCATTAATGCAAACATGCAGAAGAGTAATCCAGTCCCCAGTAATCCAGTCTACCAAGACCTGTAATCCAATGAGCCTCTTCCTGTCTAGCCAAACTTCTGAAACCAGGTCACAGTTCCTTGGCTGTAATTCCATAATGGGCGGGTAAAGTTGAATGGATTTAGTCAAGTAATACAGTAAATAATTTTTGATATTTCAGTTACCAATAAACAAACAGAGCATCTATTGTATGAGGAAAGACTAAGCAAGCTGGGCTTATTTAGCCTTGAGAAGACTGCAAGGAGACCAGATTAGTATGTACAAATACCGGAGGGGTGAATGTAGGCAGGAGGGGGCCAAACTTTTCTCAGTGGTGGCCAGTGATAGGACAAGCGGTAATGGGGACAACTTTCATGCCCATGTGAGGAAGAACTTCTTTGCTGGGAGGGTGACAGAGCCTCACAGCTGTCACTGTGAGGATGACAGAGCGGGAACAGGCTGCCCAGAGAGGTTGTGGAGTCTCCTTCCCTGAAGATCTTCCAAACCCTCCTGGATGCCATCCTGTGCCATGTGCTCTAGGAGTCCCTGCTCTAGTAGTGTAGGAGTCTAGGAACCCCTCTAGAGGTCACTTCCAACCTTAACCATTCTATGATTCTGTCTGGTATTCYGTCTGTTCGGACAGTGATAGGAGGCCAGCTCTAATATTAGGTTCTCCAAATACATCAGGAGGTCATAAACTGCTTAATGTGCCATGCTGTCCTCAGTACTCCTTGGAGGTCTTCTATGATGTGAACATATGAAACTGTAAAAGTGACAGAGAGAACCTTGCTCCCTTATGCTTCATTACAACTAATTGGGCAATGTGACTGTTCCCCACACAGACCAAATCCTTAGGCCAGTGCTATAAATTTGATGAGTATTATGGGACTGAGTTAAGAGTTGAAAGCATGCCTAAGCTGATTAAAATTCTGTTTCATTGTGAGCATTTTCATTATTCAGATTCAGATAAGAAGTGCTACACTTGCAAACCTTTACTATTCTGAAAGTTACACTTCCCTCTAATACATTAGYCATAGTGGGCCATAGATGTATTCTATGGGTCCATTCAGCTTTCCTGTCAATAACTGTAAATTCTTTGAAAATATAGATATATACTAAAATTAGAGAAGACAGCAGAAGAAAATTAAATGTCAGATTTTGCCATATATTATTTAATAGTAACCACTAGATACCATCATTAATTTTATAAACGATTTTTCTCAGCAGCTCTTTGACATAAAGAGGGAAAATGTGATGGTCTGAGTTCTTTGTGGTATGAGCTGTTACAAGCAGCAGCAGAATTTCTGTTTACCTTGTTCCCTACAGATGGTGATAATTCCTCAGATGTCTTAATCCTCCTGAGCTGCTCATTACAGTTTGGACCAAGAAGAAAAAACAGAAGAGAAATTCACAACCATAGAATAAAACRTATTACTTTATTATTACTGCAGTGATAGTTCCTTCTATTTCTTCTCAGCTTGTCAGCTATAACTATTTTTATATAGTATCTAGAATAATGATGTGATTTGAATGTCTGCAAAACCTCCATTCTATAATTTAACCTTTTTAAAGCAATAGCATGTTAACATTTACTCGGAAATTCGAAACTACAATCCTCTCTCTTTTCACAGAAAGTGTTGATTATGGACCAGTGTTTGTACAAGAGCCAGATGATGTAATATTTCCCACTGATTCTGAAGAAAAGAAAGTGTCTCTGAATTGTCAAGCTCGTGGCAATCCTGCTCCCACATACAGGTACATTTTAGATTTTCATGTGTGCATAGGTTTCTAAATGTGTGGCCACTACAACTCCACTCTGCGTATCACTGTGCATCAGACAACACTATAATACAAAAGCTCAGTGACCCAAAAGGCCTTCCCAGTTGATGGGATCAGTGAGCATTTTGAATAAGCAAGAAGCACAAGTGGAAGGAAATGTAGGCAGAGATTCGTAAAATACAGAATTCTGTTCTCTATACACTGTCTATCCATGTGGAGGGACACCTTTTTGTCTACTTTCACAATTCATGTCTGTAATAGCTGAGCAGATCCAAATCTTTAAATGATCAATTTCTGAAAAAAAGCTAGGAAAAATAAGCTATAAAGTTAGGAAATACTATCTCTTTTCATAAAGAAAGCAATAAAGAACAGGTACATTAAATGACATGACAATGCAATATAAGAAACCATGCCTGAGGCAAACTTGGTAAACTCTATTCTTTCAGTCCTTAGTAACCATCATCGTCATGTTAACTCTTTCCTATTTTCCCATACGAACTGTTGCCTCGCTGTCTGTGATGCCATGCTTGGGCATCTGAGACATCGGTGCACTAATGGTGCCCGCTTACAGGTGGGAGCACTCACCTTCCTCCATTTGCTATATCTGGCTCTGCTCATATTTTATGCAAATTACAAGCAATGAAGGAGGGCCAGAGGAGCATATGGTTAATTATTTTCTCCAGATACCCTTTATTTTTTTCGTAAAGTCATTCTTCACATACAGAAGCATAAGGACTCTTATACCTGTGTTTCATCAAATAAAATGATAATCAATTCTGCATTTTATTTTTTACCTATTAACCTTCTCATTTAATTTGAGAAACTGTTAGGGTTCTAGATGAGCTCCCATGTCTTCAGTCATGGGACTTTAATTTACTAAATCCTTTGATTTGATAAACCTGATCAACATTCCTCTTGTAATTTCTGTTGTCTGTTTGCAWCTTTGTTCACTTATAAAAAATGATGTACTTTAGTTCTCCATGGTCTTAATGAGCTGCCAGTCAAACAAATAGGGCATGTACCCATGGAGAAAAATCATTACACCCACTCATAAGAGGGGAGCCTATGTTCAATCCTCCTAGACAACCTTGTTAGTGTTTTGGAGTTGCTCTCCTTGGGGAACCTATGTCATCTCCTTTCTTAGTCCAAACATTTTTTTAATCTTCATAGTGTGATGAAATAAAGTGATGCAGATTTTAATTATATCTATTTCTTGAGTTTATCGGAGATTAATTGGTGTCAGCACCCTCATAAGTATACTGACTTGACTGCTACTCATGCAAGGAAATTTTGGCCCGATAGACYTTATGCCAATAACACAGTTTGACTGCTGTCTCCTCTGTCGTTAACACTTGTCTGTGCCGCATATGCAAAGTATCAGTCAGGAAAAGGAAATATATATACTTCATTTCACAGAATCACAGAATGGTTGAGGTTGCAAGAGACCTCTACTCCATCTAGTCCAACCTCTCTGCTCAAGCAGAGACACCTAGAGCACGGAGCACAGGGTGGCAGCCAGGCAGGTTAGAAAGATCTCCAGAGAAGGAGATTCCACAACCTCTCTGGGCAGCCTCTTCCAGGGCCCCATCACCCTTGCAGTAAAGAAGCTCATATGGAGATGGAACTTCCTGTGTTTCAGTTTATACCCATAGCCCCTTGTCCTGTCACTGACCCCCACCAAGAAGAGTTTCGCCCCATCCTCTGAATGTAGATTCAGCACTCCGATATTTATAAATATGAATCAGATCCCCCCTCAGTCTTCTCTTCTCCAGGCTAAACAGGCCCAGCTCTCTTAGTCTTTCCTCATACGATAGATGCTCCATCCCTTAATCATCTTTGTTTTTCTATGCTGGACCCTCTCTAGAAGCTTCACGTCCCTCTTGTCCTGGACAGCCCAGAAGTGCACCCAATACTCCAGCTGTCGCCTCACCAGAGCTGAGGAGAGGGACAGGATCCCCTCCCTTGACCTGCTGGCAACGATCCTCCTGATGCAGCCAGGATCCCACCAGCCTTCTTGGTCACAAGGTCACATTGCTGACTCATGGTCAACTTGTTGTTAACCAGGACTCCCAAATTGCTCTCCGCAGAGCTTCTTTTCAGCAGGTCYGCCCCTAATCTGTACTGGTGCCTGGGGTTATTCCTGCCCAGGTGCAGAACCCTGCACTTTTCCTTGTTAAACCTTACACGGTTCCTCTCTGCCCAACTCTCCAACTTGTCTAGGTCCCTCTGGATGGCAGCACAGCCCTCTGGGGTATCGGCTACTCCACCCAGTTCRGTATCATCCACAATCTTGCTCAGGGTGTACTCTGTGTCCTCGTCAAAATCACTGATGAAAAGGTTAAAAAGTACAAGGCCTGGTACTGAGCCCTGGGTAACGTCACTGGCCACAGGCATCCAACTAGATTCAGCCCCATTTATCACCACTGTCTGAGCTCTTCCTTCTAGTCAGTTCTCGATCCACCTCACTGTCCATAAGGACCAGAGCCTGTGATCGTGAGGCTACTTGCAGCTGCCTGTAAAAGGCTTCATACACTTCTTCCTGGTTGCAAGGCCTGTAGTAAGCACCCATCACAGTGTTGCCTTTCTTGTCCTGCCCTTTAATCCTCACCCAGAGGCTATCTACCCACATTTCATCCTTCCCTGTGCTGAGCTCCATACATTCCAGTTACTCTGTCACGTAAAGAGCAGCTACACCACCTTGCCTTCCTGGCCTGTCCTTCCCAAAAAGCCTAAAGCCCTCCATGTCCATGTTCCTTTCTGTATGACTTATGATACAGTTTTCATAACCTGTTTACAAACTATTCTTTACTGGGACATTACTTCAAGTTAACAGAATCAAAAATACTTACCTCATTTGCAGATTTTCTTCTCCTTTGATCAGAACGCCTTTCTCCTTGGTCAAGCTCTACCCTGAAAGCTCTACCCTGGGTTTTTTTTCTCTCTATTGCAGTTTTTAACATATCCAGATGCGTTAGTTTAGTTCATAACTCTGTGATATAAATTGATTTCAGTTGCATAGAAATTCTGTAAATCGTACTCCATTACATTAAGCAACATACAGTGAGGAACATAAATTGCTGACATTCAGTGATGATTATGGGCATCCACAAGCCCTCACAGGGCAGCAGTGACCCTGAGTCAGACAGGCACAAGTTTCCCTGAGGGGACACTCTCTTACACATCCTGCTCATGAAACACAGCATTCCCTGATTTACTTAGGGCTAGTTGGATTTTTTTTTCAGTATTATTGTCTGATAGAAGAGGTAATAGGGAGGAGAAAAAAAAGAAATAAAAGAAAAGAAAAAACAAGAAAAGAGGAAAAAAAAACAGTAAACTGTTTAAGTCAAATTAGTAAACTTGATTTTTTTGTGTCATTTGCCTTCAAGGGAAAAAAAAAAGAATAAATTGATTTTTCCCATCACAATATTGTCTTTTAAGCATGATATTTAGTTTTGTGTCCTCAGGAATCAGTCAAAACACCTAAAAGAAAACATGTCACATAATTTAGTGTTATTTTCCTCCAGTGTGGGGAATATGTGAGGGGAATGAGATAATTCAGAACAAAATATATAGGCATGGAGCTGCCAATCTCCAAACTTTTGGAGAAGCGTTACAAAAAAACATAATTTTGCATTGAATTCAACTGAAAATGAAATTAAGTGAAGCCAGCCAATTAAAGCAAACTGATTTTTGCTTCAATTCCTATTTGGAAATGCCTAAACATTTCATTTTAAGTTTCTCCTTATATAAATTTTTGCAATTCTTGAGTTGATTCATTTTTATTCTTATTTCATATAAAAAGTCAATTTTCATTATAATTAAATGCAAAATCTTAAATTGACATTAGCTTATGTAAATTGTTCAAGATGGAAATCCTACTTCTTTTTATYCTTGCTAAGTATGGATCTCTATAAAAAACTGAGTAAAGAATCCTACAGAAATATCTTTAATATCCATTCTCATACAAAGTTATTGTCAGCAGTGTTTCAGTCTTTGCATTGAATAAGGCAGGGATCTTTCTCAAAGAAAAGTTCAGCCATGATTAAAAGGACATTCATATTTTACAGTTCATCTTAATGCTAGTAATTCTATCCTTTGGATTAAATAAAAATCAGAGGTACACCAGCTGAATTCATCTGTCCGTACCTCACTCACCATGAGTGTTAATAAGATAACGTAAACTTTTAGTCATTTTACTTCATTGAAGTTGCCTCTAGAGTCCAGATGTTGCCAAGTTCTTACAATATTTTCTAAACTTTATCGAAGTTTGGAAGTGCTTATCAAATTCCCAAGCATGAAAATGGAAAGACTGTTGGATTATGTCTCAGCTTCAGAAGGTCAACACTTCATAACATGATCTGCACTGCCTGGCTTATTCCACCTTATATTCCACCTTATACTTTTCATTTCACCCCCAGATGCTTCCCAGACTTAGTCAATCTTCTGCCAACTCCTCGTCAGATCCTAGTTTCCATACTATTACCCCAACCAGTTGCCAGACAATTCCAGTCTCCCTAGCCACAGTCTTCTGTTTCATGTATTCTGGCCCAGCTAATATAATTTTGCCTTTCTTGACTGCCAATATCCCTTATTTCCCAAGAGTCTATGTCTTTATATCTCTCTCCTTGCTCTTCGTAGGTTTTGCTTTTCTCATTGCATTTGAATTAAATTTCTCCATTTCTAGAGTTCCCCCAAAAAACAAATATTGAGAGAATGAAAGAGAAAGTCTCTTTCCTCACACTCACTGCAGTCTCTGTGATGTCAACAATCTGAGGTCACCTGGGCTTAATACTTTGATGAAAAAGTGTGAAMTGAAATTCTGATTACTGTGAGCACAATCACAGTAGTAGTCTGGACATAAACATGATGCACTTGTCATACAAATTTCAATTTTCATGCCTTTGCCATGTCTCCATACAAAAGTTTGCTATATCTTTAAATAGCAGGTATCCTTAGTAACATTGGATGCTACACACTTGTGCATACTAAGCATGATGGAATCCTTTGGGCATAAAATGCTTAAGTTTGTTTGTGTTACTCCTAAGATGGCTTCGAAATGGAACTGAAATCAACATTGAAAGCGACTATCGCTACAGTTTAATAGAAGGAAGTTTGATCATCAACAACCCCAGTGAAATGAAGGACTCTGGACAGTATCAGTGTTTAACAACCAACGTATTTGGCAGTTTATTAAGCAGAGAGGCCATTCTTCAGTTTGCATGTGAGTAATATTTTTATTTCTTTATTTAACATGGATTATTTTTTTTTTTTTTTTATTGCTTGATGAAGTCCTGAATTGTCACCTGTTTGTTTTACAGAAAAGTTCCATTGTCTGCTGACTTTATTGGGTTAGGTTAGAATCTGAGGATTAGAAGCAAAATGCTTAGTGGGAAAGAGGTTTTTTTCCACAGAATTCTGATTTGAGAAGAGTCAGAATCAACTAAATAAGTCAGAATCAATTAGTAGAGAAAGTCAGAACTAATTAATAAAGCATTTGGGCACATAGCCCAAATGTTATCTTTTGATGACTTACGGTGATATATTTCATTCATTGATATTTTTCTGAAACATGTATATCATTTAGTCACACTATTCAAATGTGTCAGACTGCTTGTCCTTGCGCAATGGATAATGAACATCAAACTTACCATAGAGTTGGATGAAGTATACCTGTCTTTGCTATCTAGTCTGCCTCTATAATTATATGTATGTGAGCATAGTGTATGTTAGCTCATTAGGCTTTTTATTCTTGCAATCTTTTATTCTTCTCATTATTAAAGTTATACCATGCATGTTACAACCCTACCATGAGGGTGCAAAAGGCAGTCAGGGGCTSGAGGGATGTATTTTTACCCTCTGATAAATGCAAACCTCTTAGAGCTATTGTTTCAGTCTTTTCTGTTGCAAATGCTATTGAAGTATAAGCACTATCTACCTGAAGCATGGCTATCTACCACCTTCTGAGCTCACAACAATACTGAGGTCTCCTTTCTTCACAGCAGTATGTTTAAACTCTAGACATAATAACAATGGTCTTATAACTAGGTAATCTTGGAGCTCAATCTTAAATTTAGCTCTGAGAAAATTCTACTACATTTTATCTTTTAGACAACAAAACTATTGCAAAACAAATCACTTGGTTATAAAACCTGACAGCTGATAAGTATGGGTTGTGCTGGGGCTTTCAACCTCAGATTTTCATTCTCCGTTAAGGAGAGTGACTGAAAGATGGCTATTGGACCCTCAGCTGAAGAAATGACAAGGAAATTGAGAGCTGGTGCCCAAGTAGTGAGGTCTAGAGATCACAAAGGACCCCATGTATTTCCAGCTACATTGTACTGAAATCTATTTTTTTATTTGTTTTTGTTTGTTAGTTTGTTTTGACTACTTCCAGTCAAACAAATTTAGCTAAGATTGTAAAGAAAGAATAAGTTAAAAAGATTGCGTCTGGTAGGGTTTTGGGATTTTTTTTTTCTTTTTTTATTAGCTTGCACAAGTGCCTTGCAGATGTCAATATTCTTATACTACAATAGCATGCATGTTTTTTCAGTTCCTTGAAGTGTTAGTTTGGGAATGGTATGAAGCTTTTTTAGACAAGGTTGACAGAGGATTGCTAGCTGAAAGAGCTGAGATGCAGCAATATTGCAGAGCTTGCAATAGAGAAGAGTGTTTTAAGTTCATAGAGCTCTGTATAAAAGACACATAACCAACATAACTGGTTAAGGTTCTTTTAGAAGTTTGTGAGCAGCCCTTGCATGCCAGCAAAGGACTCTTTAACCTTAGGGTTATTTTAAATGCCATTTTGATAATTTCAGTATATTTTGATAAATTATAAAAAACATTAGGATATCTTCCATCTACTTATTGAATCTAATCGTTTAGCTTCTCTTTTGAGCTGTTTTTACTTTAAATCTCCAGCAAATGTTAGACATATCTTCTCTTGGTGACAGTGTTTACTCATCTTTTATCTGTAAGTTTATTGCCATAGTTCCCAAACATTGAAGCTCTATTTTTCTGCAGTATGCTGTTCTGCATGAAAACTGAATATAGCACAACCAAAATAACAACAGTAATATCTCTTCATTCAAATCCCACGCACAAGTATCTTGGGCACTTCATATGCTTGCTTGTCCTCTTAAACTACAGTATACAGCAGTTATAAAATCCTTTGCTATGAACTGTTTTGATATGCTCAGTAAATTATTATTAATGGTTATTGGATATAAATAATTGCTAATATGCAAAAAGTTCTCAATTCATTGCAAAGTGTACCCAGAAATATTTTCTTGCCCTTCAAGCATAGACTAGAATAACAAATATGCAATTTTGAAATGTTATTTGTAGCATGCAGTAATTCACAGTATAAATTGGTGTCAATATAGTGTAACCTCAAAGTAATCTATCAAGTTAGATCACACAAACCTATTTTAGGAAATCAAACTCCGAATATATTACAGATATATATTTTTTTCACTTTGATTTCCGCTTTAAAATTTTTTTTCTAAGATACTCTTGAATTTTGTTCAGTATGTTCAGCTAAATTTTCTTGCAGCAAGGAACAGAATATTTTCATCCTAATATTCTGGGGGAAGCATTGTTTACAATGGTTCCCAAAGGGCCAAAAAGCTAATATTCATTATTTCTGTTAGGGAAAAAATAAAAAAAAAGCCTTTCAGATATTTTGTAACTTTTCACAGTGTAATCCTAATGTTTCTGGAATATTCTAGTGATATTTTAACCAAGTAATATAGTATATGTAATTTCCTTATAATTGTTTATCTTGTTTTAAAATCCAAAAATTAGCTAAAAATATTCATGTAGTAGAAGCATACAATAGAATCGGCTTTAGCATCAACACTGTTCATGAATCAGCAATCAGGAATGAGCAAGGCATTCTGACATGCTATATAGGTAGAGATGGACTCACCAATGATTAGTTTATATTACTCGAAAATAAATGTATAAAATTTCAAAATGAATTTTCATCATTGGAATGCAATATTGTAAGATCAATGTTCAATATATTTGTAACTGGGCATTTTAAAGTGATGATTTGCTAACAGCAGGCTTCAGAGTCTACAGTTATTTTCAACATGACAAAAAGTAAAGCAGTGAAAATGAAGTTAGTATGTAGAAAATGTAATTGATATGTAAATGAAGTAGAAGGCCTAACCTTCAAATAATTAAAGTAAATGGTGCTGTGCAATCTTATTGAGCTTTATTAGCCTTAAGGGTAATTCATAATTCCAGACATAAAACAAGCATTTGTTTTATGAGATGTAGAGATACACAAAACGTCATCCCGTTTCTCTTTTTCATTGAAAGCCAAGGATTCCAGAAACATAGACATTTAGTATTGTGACAGGAAAATTTAAAAAATAAATTCATAGATTTGCTTGAATGCATGGTTTTGCACTGCAGTGGAAAATTGTTTAATCTTTGCAGGCCATAGAGTTGCTATTCAAATTAGGGAGAATCACATATAGCCCAAAAAAGAAGACAGATTATAAAGATCATTTAACAAGGGATTTGAGAGTGCCATACAGGAAAAAATAATACAGCATATGCTATAATGTGCCTGTGCAAAATATCATGAAACTCGAAGAAAAGGAGGAACATGAGTTTTGCAATGGATCTTGCCTTTCTTACAAGTGTGTTACCAAAAATCTAGTTGCTATGGTTATTTTTATGTAATTCATATCATTACGTATTACAAATATAAACATCTATATACTACGTCACTTGTATATAAGTGCCTAATTAAAATAGGACTTGGAAATACTTGTATAATTTCTTTAGATTTGAAAGAGAAAATGTAAATGGAGAGAGGTGGGACAGACAGAAAGAGAGAAAGTGAAAACTTACAAAATTTTATGTTAAAGACAGAATACCTGAAGTGGCCTCCTGTATTCCTGCTTATTTTATATATATGTATATTTATATGTATTATATATATAGGCAACTAGAAAGATCAGTTATGTGGAACTAGAGATTTGTTTGGATTTTTTAAGTTATCATTGCAAATATTTATGTAGACCTAAAACAAGAAAAAAGTTTTCATTTCCTTTTCTTTCCTTTACATTCCCTCTGATCTCCTGTGTCCAAGGCTCTCTGTGTTGTATTACTTTAATGAAGCATGCAAGAAAAAAGCAAAAGTAAATAAATAAAGGACAAGTACATTTTTAAAGAAAAATAAATATAGATTTTTATCTTCAGTAGAATTTTATGTAATAAAAAGATGCTGAAAAATTATAAAACAGGTCAGAGTTTTTCATCACAAAAATTGTAAGTTTAAGATCTCAATTTAGAAGTTTAAATCAGYATGTTGTTAAAAAAATAAAAAGCTRTTGGTTTGCTTCAGCTTCAAATGTCTTTTTGTACTTCACAATGTCAAGGAAGAGTTAATATACAAAGCTTGCTTTCTCAGGAAGATTATCAACTATTTAAAATGTAAGAATATGAGAGAAATGATTACTGAATAATTTTGGCTTGTCCTTAAATTAGTGAATTTATTCATTCTCAATATGATCACAGAAAAGTTGTTCAAATCCCAACCCAACTTTACAGAATCAGTATTCCATGGAAAAAGAACAAGATAATAGGTAGTTATTCTATCTTGTGTTATTAGTGAATTAAAAAAAAAAAAGGTGTGTGTATATGAAGGCAAGAGCATCAGCCAAATGATTAAGCAAGCCACAGCAATCTGTGGCAATGACAACTTCTATGAGCACAAGCTTAGCTTTATTGACTGGTTTTGAGCAGTTTATGAGTATATCAGCAAAACAATTTAGGGGATATGAAACTTACATAACAAGAGTGTACATTTTTAATAAAATAGCATCATTCACTAAGCAAGCCTGGTAGGCAGTTTTACTTGGATCTCTACTTTTCCTGCTTTCTATTTTTATGAATRTGTATAATCACAGAATCATAGGATGGTTGAGGTTGGAAGGGACCTCTAGAGATCATCTAGTCGAACTCTTCTTGCTCAAGCAGAGACACCTAGAGCACATGGCACAGGGTGGCATCCAGGAGGGTTTGGAAGATCTCCAGAGAAGGAGACTCCACAACCTTTCTAAATATACATGAGGATTTTAAATTTAAACTTTTTCTGAACCCTGGCTACTCTAGGCACTTGTATATGAGTTTAAAAGGAGGAGTGTCTTTTAAGTGACTAGAACCTGATGGAAAATAAATTAAATAAATAAAAAGGGGCCAATTAAATCTACCCCCCTTACTACACAAATGCGTAGTTTAATATTTTTGTCCAAGGTTCCACAGCATCTGCTTGTCATAATGTGCTGCAACTTTGATTATAACAGAGGATATAGTTTGTGCTGACATTTGCCCTTGTACAATCTCTATATTCTGTTAGGTCACAGAACAAAATTGCTTTTCACCATTTGTGGATTAAGCAACCTTTTGCAAGTCTCCCATTTCTGCGATATTTATATTTATATTTACAACTGGCCTGAAAAACAGAGCAAGTGTGAAGGGAAATAACTTTTCATCTGTCATTTGCAAAACTCTTCACTGTAATTTTATTTATCTTATTGTGAAAGCCTTTTGTGTATAATTTTCTCATTTTTTCTTTTTTTTTTTTGATTGAATCCATTTTGTCATTTAATCTAGAGGGAAGGGTATCGATTAGATATAATTTATATGCCATTTTTCAATTGATGAACTTCCATGATCATCCACTTATGTAGAAAATAAGAAGTCAGCAATGTTATAGACAAATAAATCAATAGCTTTTCTTAAGGAGACGGGCTGCATCTTACACATTTCATCATGGCACACTTGTGACACCTTGYTAGAGAATTCACCTCCTATGAAATGAGCTTATGACCAGGCTCTCTGGACATTGTATTGGGTTTGTTCCATAATTCCCTAGTAAAAATTAACTTCTAAAGAACTGATTAGAATCTAGACACAAGTAAAAACTTGTCATCGTTGTTAAATCAAGAATATATACCATAACAAAGTGCTTAGCCACACTATGATATCAATATTCCCTTCTAAATCATACAAAGTTAAAGAGTATTCATGCAAAGTTAAACAGTATTAAGTAGTATAAAAGAAAAATGAGCACAAGCTGAGTCTGGAAAAGGAATCAGTATGCCATTAGTCATAGTTCCATTTGTTAATAATGTCCCCTATCATCTTGTAGTACAGCCCATATTCTGCTTTTCTCTGAAACATCATAGCAATTTAAAGAATATTATTACACTAGTTACAGAGAGCCAGATATACCATAGTAATTTGAGCTCTGGATTTTTTTCTACTTAATTCAAATTACTTTTGGGAAATACATGCGCACAGTATACTTGCAAACAAGGATTACATGACATGAAATCTTAATTACATGTAAGATAGGTTGTGCTTTTGATGTTTATTTATTGAAGAATATAATTTCAGTGAACCTGAAATTAATAAGAATTTAGGTTTTACTCTACAAATAGTTCAACAAAGACTGAAGATTTTGCAGCATCTGGCAGAAGGAAAAATCTGATTTCCACTTTTTTAAAATACTGCTTTTTCGGGTGTGTGCACCCTGCTTCTGATTTCTTCCATTATTTATTGGTGTAAGCTGGGACAGTTTCACAAGGAAATATTGACAGATTTTTCTCATGAAATGAGACTGAAAAATAAAGGTCCTTTCTTGAGATGGTATAGAACGTGGATCAAATCCCTGGATCTCAGCTTCCCAGGTTAATATTCATATCTAGTCTAAAGTTGCAGAATATCTAATATGGTATCTAAGTTAGATACTCTATACAGTATCAATACAGATTCACATCTAATCTGTTATTGTGCATATCTACTCTAAAATTCTGCACATCTAGCCCTTTTTTTTTTTTTTTTTTCTAACAGAAACAGACAGAATTTTAAACAGGAAAACTTATATTGTTATTATTTGAATTTGGCTGCAGTACTACTTATTTGGATGTATGTAAAAATATTGAACTTATAATTAAGTTCAATGATACAAGATACCAAGAATGCTGACCCTAGTTTAACAAAATATTTCAACTTAAATTATTTGCATAATCTGATTGAAGTTGATGGGATGATGCACATGGTAAAAATTAAGCATATGTCTTAATTCTTTGTTATTGTTAAACAACTTGAGACAACAACTCCTTATAAATCASAGTTCTCCAAAAGCCTTTCTTGTTGGGAAATAGATCTGAGTGTCATCAATGTGGCTATGGTGAATCTTTGAATAAAGACAGTCTTCAGAGGTTGATCTATCATCCAAGAATGATATAAGTATGGAGACATAGATAAAATGAGCACTTGGAAGTTCATCTATAAGCAAAACCACAATCCGCTCTTTTCACCAAGAATGCCTAGAATAGTTATTCGTTGTTCAGAATTCCTCACAAAACATTTGTTTGTATTACCAGATGATGATCCTTATGGGAATTCAAATGATGTCAGGAATGATATCCAGAAAAAAAAACCTGGTCTCATTGAAATCCCATTCCACACGGAACATTAAGTATGTCTTCCTAAAATTGTCTCCTGACATTAAGTATAGTGACTTGTCTGTAATAGCAAAGGACCAGCTAAGAGGTCTAGTAAGAAAGCTAGCCAGCTTTCTGATTTCTGTCTTTTTAGTTCTACTGTTACAGGTCTCTGAGGATTGCAGCATTTCAATTCTTCCATTTCTATATCAGCATTTAAAGATTGACTCACTTGCCTCTGTCTTAGATCATTTTTAAAAGCAGAAAAAGTCCCCACAGTTCTTTCCTGTCTACAAAAATAAATGCTTTCTTTCCACACTCACACACATACACAAAAAAAAAAAGGAAAAAAATCTTTTTATCTTCTTTCTGCTGCCGTGAGTCATTTTCTTGTCTTCTCCAAAAGCAATTCCATGTCTAYGCTAGTAAATTAAACATTCTCTACCACTGAGAAAAGTGATATAGAGAGGCATGTGTCCTTGCTACTAAAACTTTTATCTTCCAGAATTTTGTCTTCCAAAACATCTAAGCTGTCTTTCACAAATCGTCCCCTGTCATTCCTCTTAACATCCAAAATATGACAAGAATTGTCTCAGGGAGGGCAGTGATCACACCAAAGCGTGTCGGGGACAGTTCTAACAGTCTGATCGTATCCATGATCAAATTCCAGTGCCTGAGAATGTTTCTTGGCATTTTTATTGTACCAGTATACACACAGTCTGCGTTTCTTGAGTCAAGAGTTTAAAGTTTCAGAAGATGAGTCAGTCATGTCAGGTCTACTGTGCACCATGTATCAACAAACAAACAGCATATTCCTTCACTTCATACATCTGACTTCTGTGTGGTGAAATTACACATTATTTCTGCCTCAGAGGACTGTTCTGACACAGCTAAAAGTCAAAATCCAGGAAGCTCTAAAGCAGATTCTTTGTTTTTTCCAGGCTGATATTAGAATGAAAACAGTTCAATTTGAAAAGCTGAGGTCACATCTCATGAGGTCATGGATTATGCAAAGCATCAATACAGTGCAAAATTGATTCTCATTATAATAGGTTGTTAGCTTCAGAAAAGGGTATCAATTCTGTATGTATTCCATTGAGTAACATTTATTATCTAATTCCAGTTGTATTACACAGTCATAACTTCAACCTCATTGATCCTTATATCCCTCAGACACAAAAAAAGTTATGCTTATTTCAAACTATTCAAATGGGAATGCCATTATTTATTAATCCTGTCAAGTTCATTTATTGCTACATAAGTTTTGATGCCAAAAACGTATTCTGAAGCTTAAGTTCTGCTCAGGCTTTAACTCCGAAAATGTATTTTAGACAATGCGTTTTATATTTTGTGTCCTGTGGAAGCATTAATAGAAACCAGTCATGTAGGGAGACACAGTTTGAAATGTAATTATGGCAATCATTTAAAGATGTGCCTCTCATTTTCGCATCTTGCATTACTCTGCAGGATTGGAAGGTTACTGTTTAATCTGCCTATACCTGACTTACCTACCATTCACAATCTAATTTATCATRCTAATGAACCATTATTCTTTGTATTTAAATAGAGATTAAAATAACAAAGAGTAATGTTATTAACAAGGAAAAATTTAAAAGGAGAATCCAGTGCCAAGATACAGCCAATATTTTTTAAATTTCCTTTTAAAGTTCTCATTTTGATTGTTGTTTCACAATATGTTCTCTCTACTCTTAACAGCCTACCAGGTATTGTAGATTTTGGTGGTCAGTGCTCTACATTTCTTCAACCTAAAGATGTAGTTTGATTTACATTTTTTAAATGGTGTTTCCTACCCCTGCTCTGTTCCCTTCATTGTATTGCCATGGTTATACATTGGCCTTACAGAGCAGCAAATTAGGCTGATGATCTGCTTGAGAAACAAATTTTTCCTCTGGTTGTTCTTCAGCTCACAAACTAGTTCAATTGCATAGGTCCTTGTGAAATATGAAGCTGGGAGAGAAGTGGACAGCATATTAAAGCAGACCTAGTGACAACTGCCACTGAAAATTGACATATTTGAGACAGTTTTCAAAAGTTTTATTTGAAGTCATGTGAAAACAAAAAAAAAAAAATTGAAAGAGCTGAGTCCTAACTTAATTAATAACACCTTAGAGGAGTCATTAAATGCAAGAAAAACCTACCATGAATGAAGGAGATTGATCACCAAAGAAAACAACATCTGGAAGATTGTGAAGCATATGGGTGAAGTGAGAATTACCAGAAGTCAAGCTGAGTTAGACTGACAAGGAAATTAAAAGAAATGAGATAAACTTTGAAGCTAGGTTAATAAAAATGAGCAACAAAAGAAAAATGGATGAAGGGATAGGATTAAATTTATTGTACATAAGACCTCAGACTAAATGATTGCCTTTATTTAGTTTTCTGTAAGAGCAGAATAATTTATATGGCTGATTCCAAACAGAAGATACGATATCAGAAATTGTAAGTTAGGCATTCAGTTTAGGGATGACAGAATAAAGCAATAGTAGAAGTCAACTCACAATTAAGAAGTACTTCTTGATAAAAGCCAGTGTCCCTATCAAATCCATGAAGTCCGTTAATAAAGTTTAAGACTTCAGCCACATAAGTTTAGGAGAGCCCATTGTTCCAAAGCAAAAATGATATTTTCTGTAATGTCCACATTGCTAAAATTAATTGAATTTTTTGGACAGTACACTAATATATACAGTAACTCACAATAYTAATTTATTTGTCCAGAGAGCTGAAAGGGAAAAGAAGGCTTGGAAAGTCTTGAAATAAACGCAYACTTTTATTTTAATGTATTTTACCTCTGAAGTTATGAACACTGTATGATCACAATAATTTTGCATATTTTTTTGTAATTTATTAAAAGAATAAAATCAAAATAAGCATCAAGAACAACTCACAATTGACAATAAAATAAGTTAGAASCATCCTTTGATGACCACCACAAAATGATAAAGACAGGCTTGCCAAAGCCCCAAATATGACACTTTTAAATTCACTGAGAGTAGACAGGTGTATTCTGTCTGCAAACCAGGACCCAGAAATTCTTCATGTGTATCAGTTTGACAAGCTGCATATTCATTTTCTTTGATGTCAGATATTGGTTTTATATAGTGTGGTGAATATAAGGAAAAAGACAAATCCTCTCTATAAGATATAATGGAAACTGTCTCTGAATAGAGACGCACACCCACACACACATAAGCACAAAACTAAACAAACAAAAGCAAATAAAAATAAAAATCTGTAGTTAGATTTCAACCTTTTAACTCAGCAAGCTTGGAAATATGTAAAGCCATAAAACTGCACATAGTTCCTTATAAAAATGTAAATCTTGAACCCACCTTCCCACTCTGACACCATACTAATTAAAAGACAATGCAGTAGATCAGAAATTTATAACACTGTATGTCTAACTGCACATTAAATATTATACTGGATACTACTAGAGTTACAAGGTCAAGCTTTCAAAAGTTATGGGATGACAGATTTACAGTTACATGTGTAGTCTGAACACAGTCACCCTGTGCGATCCGTTTTTTTTTCTTACATTACAGACTCTAGACTCTTTCATGTAACAGGAAAGTTGATGTTCACTTACTGAACTGCAACTTGTTTTCTATTCTTTTTTTTTTCTCAGTGTGTAGTCCCTTGCCTTCATTAATTCAGACTATTTAAAGTTTTCTCTGAAGACAAATTTAATTTTCTCAAGAGCTTTTTATGATGCTCATTACCTCATCTCAGTGCTTCATGAACATAAATACATTTATTTTTACAGCAGCCTGGTGAAGTGGACAGTTATTACTATTTCATTTCTTTTTCCAACATAACAATAGCATATGACAGATTGTTATCCATTAATTTGGAGAACTATATATGAGCCAAAGAAGAGCTGTTTTTCCCAAGGATTTCATATTCCCTGCATTGAAAGAGATCTGGAAGTGATCGCGTTCATATTTATCACTATAGCCCATCATTTTATCAGTCTATCAGTCCTTAATCTGATTTCTGTTTTCCAATCCATCTCATATTTTCCTTTTCTTAGCCTTCAAATCTCAGTTCTTATTTCCTTACCTGTTGAAAACATCTATTTGTCTAAAAAGGATAGTAACATCTTTCTAACTCTCTTTTGGTTTCCCTATGCTAATCATGCCCCATGCCCGCATTTGGCGTTCACTCCTAGCTCACCTTTCCCATTTTCCAGCTCCTAAACTGAGTTTTGTTCCCTCTGCTTCTTATTCAATAGCTTCCACACCACCAGTAACATTTTGCATCCTTAAGAGAGTAAGTTATCATTTAGTTAATTTTCTGACAGTTCTAGGAGTATATGAAGAATAATGTTCTGTAGGGTAAGTATTGGCCATCTTAATCACAAGTTACTTGTGACTACTGTGTTTGTAATAATGACTGAATTTCTTAATTTCTTGGGATTGTTGGGTTGTCTTTTTTTTTGTTATTTTGGGTTTTTTTTGGTTGAAAAAAGTCTGTATGTTTTCAGGCTAAATAACTTATATTGATATTATATCCATTAACTCTTATAAACAAAATGGATCAAGGCTTTGAATGGCAAAACATTACAGTACATTGAATAAGAAATTCCACTGATAATTCAATAGCTGGCTTTTTTTTTTCTTTTGAATTAGTAAATCAATATTGCAGAATATACTTTAATGAAATCGTGGTCTTTGGATAAATTTTGACTTTGAAAGTGATTTCCACTTAAATGCCTTCCATTTATCAACACCGTATTTACAATTAGGTCTCAATTATCTCCTTACTTTTCTATTAATGTAATAGCAATTAACTGTGACATGTTTTGAGTAGTGACTACAAGATCTTGATGTTTTACGGCAGCCATATACCCTGAATTCTTTTGTTATTTTTTATGTCTTCTTGGTTTCTTGTCCTTGTCTCTTATGTTGTTCTACTGTGGATAAATTATCTTMTTTCCACCTAAAATGAAAAATTGTAATTCACATGAGACATAATTTTCTTGACTGCATGTTACAAAGGGACTGGGAATGTACACTAATTGAACAGTAAGAAATGGCATATTTTCTGAAATAACTCATAAAATTCTATGAAATTCTTGTCAATTCCTGAAACTTTATATATCTTCTTAAAAGTGGAAGCATCAYAGATAATATCCGCCAGTGAATGTAAAAATAGAATTGGAATAGCCATAAGAAAACCATAGCTAGTTCAACAGAACACAGTATTTTCAAAGCCAAAATAGCCTTGTGGCAACTCAACTAAACAGAAGGGCCAATTATTTAAATCTTCTGCTCTGTAAAACATAATCACCAGCAATTCCCTGCAGGTAACTGGAAGTGTATTCAGAAWAGAGATCTTCATATATTTTGGTCTAGTTTTATGAAATTCAGAATTATGAACTGCTTGAACAAAGGAAGTTTAAAAACTAGGATAATAGTTCCACAGGGGATTCAAGCACTTCCAGTCTTTTGCAATAAAAACTTGATTTAAAAAAAAATCAAAATTCTAATGCAATTAGAATTCTTCTATTTGAAAACAATGACAAATTCTTCCATTAGTTGTTTTGTTCATCCAATAAATTGTTCACAACCTCACCTAATAAGTGTGCTTTGCAATCCTTTTGCTTCATACAGAAAAATGTTTGCAGATCTGTAAAATATGTAATAGTTTCTATTTTTAAACATCAAAGATTTCCCAATCAGATACAAAGAATTCTCATCTTCAGACTTTATTAATTTAGAGACTAGCACTCTGTGACAGTGCGGTGTAATGAAGACCGTGTAAAGCAGTCTACTTCAGTTAGTCAGGGCTGCCAGATTTTATTCCTTTTTTTTTGTTTTTTTTTTTTCCTTATGTTATTGAGCGTACTAAAATGTGAAGGTGTTTCTAGTACATTGGATATGTGCTCTGGTTTATTCTTGTCTCTGCAAATGAAAGACAATCAAAGATATGGCATGTGAATCAGCCACTGATATGAAAACCTAAACTCACCAAAAGAAATAAGCAGTTTGATTTAGCAACTGAAAAATCTGTAAATGATGTGTGTCATTTTTTTTTTTACTATTAATAGACCTAGAATATTTTCACCCACTTTAGCAGATACCATTTCCGGATCATAATTACAATTGATATCATTTAAGCATAAGACTAATCGGATGCCTCCAGTTTCTATGAAAATGCAAACTAGGTCAGTGCAGCAATATGCTAGAAACTAAGTCTTCATTTTATAAATGCTTTAGATTTCAAAGGATTTTATTTGGGTTTTTGCTAAAATCTACCATAATACTCAGATGAAATAGTAATACAATATTTAGTTCAATCAGRTAGACATTTTGTTTGAAAGATTGGGTAACCTTTGGAAAAATTAACAGTTTATGATCTGCAAACTCATGAACTCATTCTCAACCAGCGTGATATTGGCACACAAATGCCAGTGCTATAATAGTGTTACAAGATAACTGGCAAGCACAATATTGTAATTCAATGAGAGCAAAATAATCACCTAATATGAAGCTTTGATCCTGAACTGAGAAAGTACTGTAAGATCCAGAAGATAAAAATGAATCTCATAGAAAGTGTTTACCAGCMGTAACTCTTGACATTTTGAAAAAACATTTTCCAAGTATCTGGACTTCTCTCTATATACCCTTAATTTGTTTTTGATCATTTAAGTCATAAATTGGAACAAATTCCTCTGGTAAAAATAAATGAACAGGTAGAGATTGAAGCATGGGAAACTTGGATGTCAAAAAGTTTCAGTCTCTTCAGCCATAAAAATTATTGTCTTTGTATGAAGGAAACAGGTGAAACCAGTGATGATGCTTTTCAAGACAGAACGTGACAGTCAGATTACAAATGGGAGACTTGTTTCCCTAAAGAAATCACTTAGCAAGCATCTCACATCTCACTTCGATCTGAGTTGTTACATCTAGGGGACATAATGCCTGAAATTTTTCTCCGTGGGTTGTTTTATCATGAGATGGATTTGTTCAGTCACTTCATATAAATTATCTGAGGTACACATGAATTTGTGAATACACACTCAAGTTAAGAAAGATTAAGGAGACTCTGATTTATTAAATACAATAAGTCATCAGAATTTGAGTTTGGAGTAATTACAAAAATGGTATTTTAAAAAAAGTATTTTATAGACATTGCTTGGAAGTAAAATGCATACAGTGAATAACAATACATTCATTGTTTATATCTCTCTGATAGTACAAATTACCAGAAATAGAAATGCTTTTCATATATTAAGCAAGCATTTTGAGAAAGGACTATAATAAAAGGTTTACCAATTTAAGTATTTAAATTATAATAGTTGCCAAGACAATACTTCTACTCTGTAAATTACTTCATGAAATGAGAATGCATTTAAGCACTTAGGATTAGATATATAAATATAATACTTATTTTTAGGAAGGATATTTGCATAGTTTCCTTGGTAAAAGTTGAACACTTTGATTGCACATAACTTTTAGTATTTTTACTTTCTTTTTTTCTTTGAAAGTCTTGTGGATGGTGCCTTATCATTCTCACCTCACAAGCACCCACTAAATCAAAAAAAAAGGTGGAATAAGTATTAAGATATTTAATTCAATATTTATAACTGTGGTGTAAACTTATGTACCTCTTTTCAAATGCTGTCACAGAGTTGATTGGGGCAGGGAAAGGGAAGAATATTATTCTACTTCTTCTGTTATAATAAACAGGTCAAGAACATAGGGTTGAAGGACAATTGGCTGAAATCCTGCATAGAGATGAGAAAAATATGATTAATAAATGAAAGTATTTACAGAACAAATATAAGTCAAGGGATAGCAGAACATAATAAAGTTGGAAAAACCACATTACTACTTTAAGAAGGAGCTATTCTGGATTCCTAAGCATTATAGAAGTTTCTAAGGAAACCTCAGCAGAAATGTATTTTAAGCCAAAATTTGAAGCTGAGCAATGTAATGAATGATAGAATTCTGAATGTTTAGGGTTTTTTTTGTATTTTCTGTCCTTTTGTTCTTTTCTCTGTTTGTTGTTTYATTTTCTCTTCATAAAGATTGTTTGAGAGTAACATAAATAGTTACAAAAATCATAGAAATTATTAAAGTGCAAGCAGAAAAGAAGGGCAGAGTTGGCAGAAGTTTTTAAAAGAAAGACGCTCATGGAATTCCATGCATGGTAAGAGTCCTACATCCATCCTATCCCTATTCTGTAGTCACTGTGATGTGGGAACAAATAGCTTAATGGAAAGTACTTAATATTATTTGTCTCTCWTTTTGAGCTTAGTTTTCAGTATCTGTGAACTCTGAACTGTTCCATCTAGAGTGATAGCAATACAAAGTTTTCTGCTTTGTAGCTATAGCAAATAGAAGAAAAATAATTTCTTCTTTGCTTACTCCAGCATCTTATAAAACTTGGTATTTTCCGTATTATCATAAGATATTCTACTCACTACGAAATCAATATTGGATCTTTTTATATCAGGAGTGGATAAAAATCCAACAATTTGGAATTTTTTCTCAAGGAGATCTCAAAGTGATCAAATTTTCTTTGCAAATCTAAGGCACTTTTTTAAAAGAGTGTTGTGCTGATATTAGTGCTGTATCAGCATTTAATTTACATGACTTTGGCTTATATTGTTACCTTACCTCTCTTTCCCAAAAGGTAAAAGCGTAAATCTCATTTTTATGCAAAGATGCAATTCTCATACTTATTTCTGTCTTCAGAGTGGAAAAAAATAGAATATGAATAGAGAAAAAATGTACACTACTCATCAGATTATGATTCTTTCCTGCCTCTTTTCTTTGTTTCCATTCATATTCTGAAGCAGCAAAAAATACTAAAGGAGGCTTATGACAAAAAAAAATCTAATTAACAATAAAAATACTTTTATTTACTCTTCTCTCTTCATTCTTTAAACCCATATCTGTTAATACTACATTTTCCCAAAGTATTAAATAAGCAGTAGTGAAAACTTATTCCCTCAATATATTTTTCAACAATTTTCCTTTCATCCTCAACTGCTCTGAATGTTGTCAAAACCACCAGGAATGTTCTCAGACACACAAAACACAAACTTTCATTCTATTTGCATGAATTTTCACAACTTCCTGGGTTTATAACATTGGTTTATAGATTCAGGGAACAGGAGTAGGGTTTTTTGTTTGTTTATTTGCATGTTTGTTTTGACTGATCTTGTGCTCCCTATCTCACAAACCTTCCTTAAAAGGTGCCTAGCTGCTGACAGTTCACCTCTGTATAATAATCATAGCACATGTATCATATTGACTATTTAACTCTGAATTCACATTTTTCAGACTACCTGTATCAGACTTCTGTCCAGTGACACAGCACCACTTTTTCAGTTCTGATGTAATTTATTAAAGAGTCTAAAAACAGTCTACTTTTTTTCTTAATATCACCTTAACATCATGTAAGCCTGAATTGCAAAGTCAAAGATCAGATTAGTGTGAATAATCCCTCTGTTGTTAATGAGCTCATTACATGTTCTATATATGTGGATATGTACATATTCATATGTGCACACATACATACATGCACAAATACTGTTAAAATACATTTACATGTCAAAATGATCAATATGCATTTATATACACACACACATATGCTTGTATGTATGTATACATTTACATATACCTAAAAATATTCAAATTTCTGAGTTAATCACAGTTCCCAGAGTTGTGCACTTACTGTCACTCTGTATAGAACTACTTTATTTTAACATCTCTTTATACTATTGATTCTTCCTTCACTGTCTACCTGACCATGTTTGCTCAAAGGTTTTTTTAAAGCAGCAAGTGAACCAGCTAATAGAGGAAGATGCAAAGGTCAAGAAGCACATGCATGGGAAGAAAGATATTTCAGCAGGAGAAGGAGGAATTCAACCCACAAAATGTGCAAACTATTCTAACAGTCACAGAGTGATATTAGCCCTCAAATTTTTTTTTTGTGAATTTGAACCTTAAATGATTTATCCCCTTCAACAAAATTCTAAGGAAAACTTGTACAAAATATTTGTCTTGAGATTATTCTGAATTTCCAAGGAACTGGTCCCTCCTACACATATTTGTCACAAACTTCTTTGCTGGGAGATAATTCATGCTCTGTCTATAGAATCTAGGCTTAAGAATGAATATAAAAAAATTATTAGATTGCTTTCTGCCAGATTTAGTTACATGAGTTTAAAAGTTGGTGTTCTTCTTAGGAAGATTCTCATCAGAATACTATTCAGAATTTCCAAGGAAGTAGTGTATAAAAGGTCTTCTTTCTGTTCCTGTGAGAGCAATATCAAGAAAATTCCACCGATTCCTACTGCACAGCAAACTGTTTATGCTGTGCCTGGTGTCACAGTTTTTGTTCTTAAGTCTGGTGGAAATTACAAACTTGACTGACACATAACTTCTGTCCACTTGAATGAAACCATACCCAGACACCAGAACATGGATGTCCCCATGGAGTTTGGTACTTTGAATACTGTCAAAGACTTTATTCAATTTTTTTTTAAGTTGGTTATTTTAAAGAGAATTAAATTAAATTTAAATTAAATTAAATTGCTGCAATTTTCAGCAGCAACTTATTTACTCCGCCTAGTTGTAGGATTTGCCACCCGAGAGTTAGCAGGGTCAGGATTTCTGACCTTCCCTGTCTAGTACAATGAAAGAGATTTTGTATTATTGGGATTTGTTGGCTACCTTAAGTACAAGGTATACTACCTTGTAGTATAAGGTATAAGGTTTCCTGGGTTGATGTTCTTTGTTCCCCCTTAGTAACTGACCCTATGGATCAGTCCATGGTGGCAGTTTGTCTTTCCTTGGCCATGGTATTTCTCATCTAAGTTGCACTTAGATGGTACTTCTCATCCATGTTGTACTTTTATAGACACTTTGATCATAAGTCTAGGTTATTCTATACATATTGACAGTATAAATATTCCTGATCTACCATATTTTGTTTCATCTCTACTAGTTTCCAACAATTTCTGTGCCCATTTCTGATCATTGGAAGTTCTATTAAAAACAAAAAAGTCTCCTGGGAAGGCTATAGACTGCTGATATCACTTCAAAGGGGAAAGATTGAAGTACATTAACATGTTACCACACCCTTATTTTACCATGTGCTTATAGATCCCAATTTGACCCAGCTGTGAATTATTTCTATTGTATAAATGCTCCCTATTGCATATTTCATATCAGAATATCAGAAAGTTTAATAGTATTACATAAGGCAAGCAGATAAAAAGAGGAGCAGGGGCTCAGCAGAACAAAACAGTGTGAGATAGGGTCTGCCAGGTGTAGAGTGTAGAGAATAGAACAAACCTCCCTGTTAAAGAAAAAAAAAAAAAAAAAAAAAATTTAATGGTAAAGATGACTGTGTAGAGTGCATTCAAACCAAAAATCCACTTAAGTTTTGAGAGTGGAAAGGTAATTATTCCTGGTGAACTGCAGACTTATCATGAGGCAGCAATATGCCCTTGTGGTCAAGAAGGCCAACCCTAGAATCATAGAATCATTATGTTTGGAAAAGACCTTTGAGATTATCAAGTCCAACTGTAAGCGCTTCAACACCATGCCTGTTAAACCATGTCTTTAACTGCCTCATCTACATATTTCGTGCCAGGGATGGTGACTCCACCACTTTCCTGGACAGCCTTTACCAATGCTTGACTACTCCTTCCATGTAGAATTTTTTCTAATGTCTAACCTGAACTTCCCTGGTGCTACTTGATACCATTTCCTCTTGTCCTATCAGTAGTTATTCTAGAAAAGAGATCAAACTTCACCTCACTACAGCCTCTTTGCAGGTAGTGTAGAGAGTGTTAAGGTCACCCCAGAGCTTTCTCTTCTCCTCACTAAATAATCCCARCTCCCTCAGCCAGTCCTCATAAAGTCTGTGCTCTTGTCCCTTCACTAGCTGCATTATCCTTCTTTGGAAATGCTCCAGTGCCCTCATGTCTTTCTTGTAGTGAGAGGACCAAGAGTGAATACAGAATTTCAGGTGCACCCTCACCAGCACCAAGTACAGAGGGATGATCACTTCCCTTGTCCTGATGGCTATGCTGTTCCAGAAAAAAGTCGGGAGGCTGTTGGTCTTCTTAGCCACCTGGGCACACTAGTGGCTAATGTTCAGCTRGTTGTTGACCAACATCCCCTGATCCTTTTCTGCCACTCTGCTCAAAGTTTAATGTGCCTGAAGTGCAGGACCAGGCAGTTGGCCTTGTTGAATCTCATAGGGTTGGCCTCAGCTCATCGATCCTACCTGTACATATCCCTCTGCAGAGCCTTCTTATCCTCGAGCAGATCTATTCTTCCTCTCAGCTTGGTGTAGTCTGCAAATTTGCTCAGAATCACAGAATGCTTGAGGTTGGAAGGGACCTCTAGGGATCATCTAGTCCAACCCCCCCTKCTCAAGCAGAGACACCTACAGGACATGACACAGGATTGCATCTAGGTGATTTTGAAAGATCCAGAGAAGGAGACTCCACAGCCTCTCTGGGCAGCCTCTTCCAGGGCTCCGTCACCTTTGCAATAAAGAAGCTCTTCCTCATATGGAGATGGAACTTCCTGTGTTTCAACTTGCGCCCATTACAYCTTGTCCTATCACTGGCCACCACAGAGAAGAGTTTGGCCCCCTCCTCCCTACATTCTCCCTTCAGGTATTTATAAATATTAATCAGATATTCAGTCTTCTCTTCTCCAGGCTAAACAGGCCCAGCTCACTTAATCTTTCCTCATACGATAGGTGCTCCAGTCCCTTAATCATCTTTGTCTCTCTATGCTGGACCCTCCCTAGAAACTCCATGTCCCTCTTGTACTGGGGAGCCCAGAACTGCACCTAGTATTCCAAGTGCAGCCTCACTAGAATGTGTGTAGGGACACGATCCCCTCCCTTGACCTACTGGCAACCCTCCTCCTCGTGCAGGCCAGGTTCCCATTGGTCTTCTTGGCCACAAGTGCACATTGCTGACTCATGGTTAACTTTTTGGACCCTTCATCCAACCCGTCTTGTAGATAGGCATCAAGTGTCCTGTGTTAGAAGGAGCCACATATAAAGCACATATATCTTTGAATGAAGAACTCAGATAGAAAGTATCCTCAAAAAACAGTGATTCTAAAAAGGATTCTAGAACTCTTGGTGRATGACAGTTGAACATGAGTATGAGGCAGTAAGCAAAAAGTCCAGTATAATCCTTATGTAAATAAGGATTTCTCAAATAGGAGCAGAAGGCGTTGAGTGGGTTTTCTTTGTTTTCACCTTTCTTTTTGACATGATAAATGACAATTGGAATGTATTCTTTTCAAAGGTCTGAAAGTTAAAAAGGACATTGATGAATGGTAGGGGACTCAGAGGATTAAATATAAAATTAGAATATGTTCCAAAAAATGGAATTCATTTTGTTTAGCTAAACAAAAAGTAGTTTACTGATGACGATGCATAGAAAATAAAAATACAATCACAGTGGCTTCTTCAATCTAGCAGCTGAAGCAATAACAAAATCTAAATTTTCAGATTACGAATAAGGTAAAATTTCATAAGCAATTTCAGCAATCTTTGGAAGAACTTACCTAGAAAGGTAGTGCAAATATCACATTGAGAGGTTTTTTTCTTCTTTTCTCCTTTATTTTTTTCTTCTTCATTTTCTTCGTTGTTTCTTCTCTAAGAAGAGATGTATATTTTAAACAGAAGTTAATTTAGTGAATTCCAATGTTATACAAGAGTTATAGTATATGATCATAATGGTGATTTATTAATTTTATTTACTAATATATCTAAGGCTCTTTAGTAATAATACCATTTGCCTTCTGTATTTTTGAGTTTTGTGTCTTTTCTGTTGAGAGCAACATGTCAGTTACTCGCTTGCTACATATTAGCTGAAGACAGTAAAGGTAAAGCTTTCACAAATGGTCCTTCATTAGTAGCACTCATGACAACATGATTTATTGGTATACCTCGAGGGTAGGAAGTCTGATTAGCTGCTTGACTTTGACATACTATCTTTTTACCCATGGGTTCTCTGAAATTTACTTTCACACATTTTCTCTTCTCCAGTCAAGTTGGTACAAGATACCTGATTTATTCTCTGGGGCAATCATTGTATTRCCTTGCCGTATCTAACCATATAAAACAAATTCAGACATTTGATATGAAATAACTTTAAAATGTCACCAGAATGATTAGTAACATACTTTTTTTATTTTCCCTATGTTTTAGTCCAGAATTTCTGTCCTGTCATCTGAAGGGTGTTTGTTAATTCTTCTTTTCTAACAAAGAAGTTGTGGAATCCGCATCCTTGAAGAGATTCAAAACTTATTTGGACAAGGCAGCTTGATCTAAGTTGGTCCTGCAGAGGGCTGGAAATGCTCTCTAGAGGTCCTTTCCAAACTAAATTATTCCGGTGACAGTTTTATGGAGAAGAAAGAAAAGTTTCTTGGCTAAAGTCAGACTACCTCTGTGTGCTGTGCATTTACATCCTGTGCATCCTTTATATAGGATACTATAAAAAGCAAGGTTCACCATCAACGGGTTTAAGAAGAGTGACTAATTCTGGGCAGACTTCAGATAATGGTCATCTGCCAAGTCCCTTCAGCAAATTGCTTGACTGGCATTCTCCAAGAAGGTGTGAGTTTAAGAATTATAATTAGCATTCCAGATACTATATAAAAACATATACATATATGATATATGTGTGTGTGTTTGTGTGCATTATTCACATGATGGTCTTCTTTGCCCTCTTGCTGCTTTCCAGTAATACTGRTTCTAATTCTGATAAAATACTAGAGTAACAAAATAATAAAGAAATGATAAATAGGATAGCTTTCAATTTACATTGTATATCAAATTGTTACATTTATTCTTTGTGAGATTCTGTGAAACCAGTGTAATGGTTAATTTGACCTCTTTCATCTATGATTTCAAGAGATTATTCCATCATGGTTAATTTCCTTTGTCATCAATACTTTTCATTAGAAACATATTTGTCTACCTTGTACACTGTGCATTATACAACACTAAGTGGTTGGAAATGTTTTGTATCTCACTTTGAGTTTCTGTGACTCTGGAGTTTGCCTATTTAGACAAAAAGACACAAGGAAAATTATATACATTTAGGGTATATTTGCATAACTCTCCTTCAGTGGCACTAGGTATGTGATAGAATCTCTCACAGAGATTTGGGGCATGAAGGTCTTATTATAGTTATCTATCGAACTGGGAAATTTTTAGAAAAATGGTCTCGGTGGAGGACCTATGTAAGTTTGACACTACAGAACTTGGTGCTCTATTTCTTAATACTACATCACTCAAAAGAGCTGGATTCTCAGAAGGATTTAGACAGAATCATGACAAAATCAATGCAGTACTCCTATGGAGTGCAAAATTAAAGGTAAAATTTAACCTTACAAAGATAAATAGATAATCTTCACGTCTTCATAGKCTTCAATAGGGACCAGTCAGTGACAAGCACTCGCAATTTTTCTAAAACAAATGAAACATATCACCAGACTGTTGAACACAGTTACTTTCACTTTAGTTCCTTCAAATTGTTGATTTCAAGAGTGCTCATTTTCTCAGGCTRTAGTGACTTATGTTTTTAGCACAATAAGATTCTGTTTTGCTCTGTCGGTACCTAAATCTTATCCTTTATGTAAATATTGAGGCAAAGATATACTTAGAATTCTGAGAATCATTTAATATTTAATTTAATTTTAAGTAGTTACGAAGTAATAGTGTGAAGATTAAGAGATATAAATTAAAGACTCCAACAGTTAGCAGAAAATAAGTTGCTCCTACCAATGAGATCCATTTATTCCATAAGAGTTTTCCCATAGTTTTACTGTATACAGTTGACATTCTGAAATGATCAAAGACCGCCTGAGGTCCTTTCTAACCTGAATTAGTTTAAGTCATCAAGGTTCTATGATCCGGAGATATTTCTGACTTCAAGGTTCCATATGTCCCTTTATCGTTGATTACTCTCTTGCTATATGCTCCACATGCCTGTATTATTGCACTAGAGAGAATTTTACTAGAGAGTAGGTTAGTGAAGCCCAGTATTTTCAGGTTACTGAGAAGGGAAGCAAAGACATATATTTCAATATTTTGAAAGACAGGAATGATGGAAAGCCTTTTGAATGCCTTTTAAACTGTAAAAGAGAAAGATTATTTTTTTCCCCCCTATAATTATTACTACCTCCTATGTAGCAAATTTTTAAACATAATCATTTAAGGATGACTTCAGTCATTAAGTCTCTCACTGCAGGAAGAACATAAAATAGAACATTAAAAACCTAGCTTTAGAAATTTTAACTTATTATTGAGTGTATTTTTAATATTAGTTTGGAAATTTCAGCAACTGATATTTATTTAAGGGAAAAAGGTCAAGCTAAAATATGAGGACAGTAAGGGATTTTTCCCCTGGTAATGTAAGCTTGTTAATATGATGGAGTATCTAAATGACAAGCTGTCTCTTTGGGTTCACAGAATCTGGCTGAATGTACAGTTAATGGGTAGAAGACATAAAGTAACCTCAAGAAATATCAGATTTAGTTTTAAAATAATATTTTTATATGTGCCCTGGAAAAATGAATGACAGCTTTATAAGCTTACATGATGCAAGAGGATAGCAACTGCTAGAAACTTAGGCTTCCTTCTTATGGTCGTTTGGCATTTTAAAGGTCATATCACAATGAATGTTCTAGCTTTATCAGCTAGAATTCCTCATGGGGGGATAAACTCAGAGTAGCTCCATCTATAGATATGACACAAATACTCTGCCTATTAATGGAAGTAGAAAAGGACATCCAGTCCCATATATTAACTCAATCAATAAGCAATCAGATTACTGATGTTCACCTCTCAAACCTTGATGTCTGCCATCTTCCCTGTTCAGCACCTCATCATCTCTGTTATATTCTACCAGGATCATAAGATTCAGGTCTGTCTCCCCCTGTATGTGTCATCCTTCATTTGTGAAAGAATAGATTAAGGCTAGGGACAAGCTTCAAGGTAAAGCACAAAACATAAAGTAAATTTATAAAATAGTATTTTTTAATTGCATTTATTCCTGAGCAAGTGGCTTCCATAAGGATTTGCTTCTTCTAACGCCATGGAATAACTTTAAGGCCTTTTATTCAAGTCCCTTTTCTTACTTATGATGAGAAAGAAGAGTATTGTTATCAAATTCCTTAATATTCTTTGTCTGTCCTTTTGTTGCCTCCGTATAACAGCTATATTTTAATAGGAGAGCTCAAATACATGTGTTCTCATGAGCAGAGAAGACCTATCATCACGAAGGCGATATTTAAAATATTTTGCCATGCATGTATCTGACATATGTTTTCTGCAGTTAAACTACATTTCAAATTTGAATTTGTTGTATAACATTAGGTTGTGAGTTGCTTCTACAAAGGATGTCTTGCATCCTACATTGTTAYCTCATTTTTTGCTGTTATTAGCTGAACCTGAAACCTCTCCTTCATGTTTGAAGACTTACTAAGGTTGAAATTCTTTGCCCAGGTGAGCAGCTAGCGTTAGTAGTTGAACCAGAAACTGTATAAAATCTTCTTTTTTAATACTGTTGCATGTGTATAAAGTTTATAGTTTAAGAGTGCTGCAGTTTTAAAGGTAGGAGAGGAAGGTATGAGGGGTTAATTTGGTAAGAGATGAATCTCTTTGCGTTCCAGCCAATTCTCAATAGCTAGGGTGACTAGGGGTGGCTGAACTCATCTCTTAGTAGGGATGTCAAGCGCTGTGGTAGCTATAGGCCTCACTCTGACAGTATTGCATTCACAAACAATCTGTTGACTGTAGGTCCACTCACTTTCCAAACAAGTAGTCAAATTCACAAATATCATGATTTATTCAAATGCAACAGGTTTTTGATGTCAGTACAGGAAACTCTCTACTCTCTACCACAGTTCTTAGCTAGCTCCAGTGCACAACCATCACTCACCCAAGACAGTGGGAGAGGGCTCTCAGTCTGCAGTAGTCTTCTCAGGTGGTGTCCTGACCTGAGGGGAGGAAAGAGATTCAGCTCATCAGCCAATCCAGAAGTATATTCCCTGCAATATTCCCTCCAAGTTCTTCCATCCTTAGTTCACTTTTATATATATATTTTTTTTTCACATTTAGGTAGAGCTGAGTGACTGTAGTCATACTTACTTTTGTTATTGATCAGTGAAAAAGTCTTTCGCTTTCATTTAAAGAATAGTCAATCGAAAATCTAGACAACATGCTCTGTGAGGAGTGGTCATACTTTGGAGGCAGGTAACTTTTGGGATGGAAGTGTGTATTGACATTATAATAAGATTATAATGAGGAACRCTCAAGCAAAGTTCATCCAAAAGGAGTGATTTGTCACCATTTCTGGCTCAGCACTGGACATTTTATGGTATATTTCTCACTGGACAGCTACTGTGCGGCTTATCAACTGCATGGCACAGCAAGTACAATGGAGTTTGGCCACAGTGTCTTCAGTCTGATCCACTCTCCATTACTCCTCTTTGCAGCTGCTAAGAGGGCAGATTTTGCTGCCTAGCGAACCATGGAGGAGCAGAGTCTGCTCACACCAAACCATCCTAGAAGTGGCAACTGTGTATCACCCTAAGCAAGCTTCTGTAATGCCATAACTTCTGCTAGGCCCTAKTAAGTWCACCCCTTTCAAGCAATTCTTCCACAGACTCCTGCACAAGCTTACTGTAATCAGTTCTCATATGAAAAGATTCCAATTGAACTTCAGAACCCAGAACCAGGATCTGAATACTGTAAATTCTGTAAAGGCTCTTTCACTGTGTTCTTTCTGAATGACAAGCCAGCATTTCATAATAAAGATATATGAAGACCACTTAACATGCTGAACATGTACTAGAGCTCTTCTCAGAACATTTACAAAAGTTGGATATATTTTTTCATAAATGGTATAAAAGGCTAGTGTAGGATGCTTCAGAGTCTTGTAAAAGAGCCATGCTCTTAAATGTGTATATACATGTATACTCRTACAAATACATTCTTTTTTCCCCTTTTTCTCATTTACACAGATGAAAATGAGAAYGGAGATCTGTGAAGTCTCATAAATCTCAGATTCCTCATACAGATCTCATACATTTTTCATACATGAGATGATAYATTTATGTGGATGTGTCTGCTGAGGCTTCCTGAGAAACAGAGAATTGCCTTTAATTAAAATCTCCAGATTTTTTTTTTTTTTGCAAATATTATATCAAGCTGATGATTCTGGGTATTGAATTTTACATTAAATAATAAAAGAGCAGGACAACAGCTATTTTACCAAACAGCTTTTGAGCTA
The DNA here is from genome assembly GCA_003342815.1 of Eudromia elegans. Lineage (NCBI taxonomy): Eukaryota > Metazoa > Chordata > Aves > Tinamiformes > Tinamidae > Eudromia > Eudromia elegans. The sequence continues at coordinate 666,728 of PTEX01000227.1, read as the reverse complement.
ATCTGCTGGAGGGAAACGGACTTTATATCCTCTTCATAGCTGATGTAGTGGATATGCCTCTCTGTTATTGCAGGCACTGTGCCATGAGTGTCTGTGCCATCTTTGCTGAAAAGCAGTGTTTATAAGATCTAACAAGACTGACCAGTCATTGATTTTGCCGACAAAATTCTTCTGGAAAGTTTTGCAAGTCATGAGGAGAATTTCATTATGATAATATATGAACACAAAATTACACTTTAAAAATATTTAAGAGAAAATATATCTAGTATTTAATTTATTTTCCCGTTTTACAGAAGATCTCATGGACCTCATGGTTGAACACARTCCTTACAATAATCAGAAACCAATGAACCTAAATCAAGGCTGGGATAAACAAAGGCAATCTTTAACTTTATGAACAAAAATTCTGGTTTTGGCATAAGTGGATACAATTTCATTTTCAATGAAGCTGTCCTATTTACCTATTTATTTATCTTAGTATATGTTATATTCATRGTCTGCATTTTTAAAATAAGCTTTTGTAGAACTGATTTCTTCTCAAATTGTACCAAGTGAAATGTCACTGTATTACTGATTATGAAAGAGCACTAATATGTCACCTATCAAATGGTAATATCTTTTAAGCTATTCTGACACCTTGAGATTTTAATTTTAATTCCTTTTCATTTGTCATCTTCCATCTGCAATTATGTTTTGCTTTATTTTCTGTAAGAGTTGTTTCCAAACAAACTTTGAAGCATGAATATGTGTCATCCCTCGGATCTGCCTATAGATCACTATGCATTTTTAGCTTCAAATATTTGATTTAAAGCACTATAAAAACAACAGGGTTGTATCGAGAGCTGCAGATTTTGTAATGTGATTGATGATCTCAGGGCTTTTTCTCAGAAATCTGGGGTTTTCGGGTTTACTTGTCAAGTGTATGAATCTGTTCAATCATCTGGATTTTTTTTTTATCTTACTGAGAAAATCTTGGTTCCATGTCCCTAATGTTTTAAATGGACAAGTCAAGGGGAGAAAAAACATTCCTTTCTAACAAACAAGCAAAAATAATGTGTTCAAAGGCATAGAGATTTAATTCTGTCTAATAAGACATGAGAGCATAAACAATAATAAAATATAGCCACATGCAGTAAATAAGAAGATAGGTAGGTCAAGTGAAGTTATAAAACACAAATGACATCCCTTCACYTTCAGATTTCACATGATTTATTTATGATAGATATGTATATAAGCAGCTTCTATTTGTAGTTTGATTCGAGAAACTAATATATATGAGTTTGTTTAAATTTTCTGGTGAAGACCAGGATCGATCCTGAAAATTACTGATAGATTTGCAGCTCAGTAAAGCAGGACTATGAAAAATTATTTTGAGGATGTAGGGCTTGCTTTTTTTCTATCTTCTCTTGTATATTGTTGTTAAAGGCAAATAGTATTATTCATTCCTGTACTTTTAATTATGAAATATTTCTGCCCTTTGGACATGTATCCTGTCACATGTATCTAATAAGTTCTTTTTTAACTTTGACTTAATATTTAAGAGAACTAAGAAGTACTGAGATAACTTTAGAATGTTCAAATATTGTTGTTAATTAAAAAGAATTTAAAAAGTAGAAACATCATCTTGTTGTGGTTGTAGAGAAGGTCTACATGATAGCACTAGCTTTTCTTTTGTTGACAGTTATCAGCAAGTCCAGTTAAGATCAGTCTGTTTTGAAAACATTGCTTTGCTGAAATATTAGTTTCTTCTAGACAAGAGATATCTTTTTTAAAGAAAAGTACTAAAGTAGATGCATAACAAAGGCACTTTCAGGACCATTCCTTTCCTGCTATTTTGTATGCCTTTTTTTTCCATTGAAATTGCAAAGAAGAAGTATCGTGTGCTACTGCCTTATCCATACTGAATTCAGTTTATAATTAATTTGAAGATGGATAAGGCATCATTAGGATGGTGGTGTTTTTTCTGTCCCATTGTTTATCGAGTCAGACAAGATGCAGAAGGTATGGACTTCTAAGTGTCGCTCAAGCTCAAGAGATTTATCTGAAGGATTTTCTGGAATATCTTCTTCAATTAWTAGACTGTGAGAGAAAAGATGGTGATCACTGTATTTTAAAAATCAATTTTGTTTTTAAATAGAAATATCTTTTATATTTTCTCCATGATTTTAAAAGGAACTTGGGAGGCATGCTATAGAAAAATATAAAACACATTAGCCATATAAAATGATGTAYCCTAACTCTAAGCTGGTTTAAATAGAAAGCTTTTAGCTTTGTACTTTGGCAACAGTATCTTACAAAACAATTAATTCCACTCTTTTCAGAAAGAAAGTTTGTGAATGAATGACTGACAACCATGCATAGTTAGAATGAATGTTGCATTAATGACAGTTGAAGTCTTATTTTTGCCATGTTTGACAAAGTGCTGTCTTACATGTGTAATTTGGTATACTTATATCTTAATCATAGAATCACTATGGCTGGAAAAGGCTTTCAAGATCATCAAATCCAACAATAAACGTATCCTTATTTTGCTGTTGGAATGTAGGTAAAAATGGTTATTTTGCTGTTGGAGTGTAGATAAAAATGGTTATTCTGCCTTTAAACCAAAATTGAAATATCACAGTTAAAGCATTTTATGCATGAATTTATTTTCTTGAATATATTTCATCAAATGAATCAATTGCCAACTACTATTCAGTTTTATCAGGGCACTTTACAGAAAATAATGACATTGAAAAACTAACCTGAAGGACAAAAAAGCAGTAAAGTGTCTCTACAGGCACTTTATTTATTCTCCTTTAATGACAGATATCAACACTATAGGCAGTTGCAACTGATCTAATTGTTTAGATTCTCTACTTAATCTATTGCATTCCTAGGATGCAATTCATTCATCTTCAAGTTGACATCTAAAATAGATCAAATGAATAAGGCCCGTGAAGTGTCTATTTATTTCCTCTGTCTTTAAAGAAAGATTAGGATGACTGGCTCAGGTGTAGCCATCAGGCAACTGAAATCCACGCCAACAATCCACGCACACAAAAATACTGTTTTTGTATTGGAGGATCCAATCTGGATTCCATCCTGATTCCATCCAACATCCTGATAAAAATTAAATCCCTAAAAATAGAGATAACTTACCATGTAGTAATAACATTCAAGATGATTCAAGACAAACAAAAGAGTTTCTCAGGCTTAAATTACATAATTACATCAGAGCGGAATTGCAACGTGAGCCTTTTCAATGACTACTCACCATTTCTTAGTTACACTATATTTCACAGTATTGCAAAAATTTGGGTAAGTAAAATGTGCAACATATAAAAATATACTGGCAAGAAAATAGTCTCTATAATATCATGAAAAGTTTTATTTGAAGCAGGACATTGTATCCCAGACATATGTTGAAAAGCTTATAGAAAGATTTCATTTTAAATGAAAATGTAACAGACTTTGAATTCAGTGAGACCGAATTCACCTGATTTTGTTATACATTTGGTCTAAGCTCTGATTTTTTGTTTGTTAGATTTCTGTAATACTTTGTCAGAGAAAATCAGTAAGTGTTTCTGTCTCAGTGTTCACATCAATGGCCCTTCAGAACGTTTCAATTTACATTAGCTGAGGAAATTGTAATATCTGGCAGTAGACAAAGTAAATAGTATTGCATGTTTATTATAATAAATTTAAATTGGAAATAATACTTTTTTTTCTATTTGTATAAACTGTAGTGGGAAGAAGGCTTTAAACACTGCCTGAGGCTTGGGTGTGCTACCACAATAAGAAAAATAGCTATTTATAACTAAATCACATTTCCATAACAAGATAGAAGTAGTGATGCAGAAGTTTTAATATGAATTCGTTAAACTATTTTTAGAGTTTCTGTATATTTTGCCTATTTGTATTATTTCTGCTCATTTTAGATTTTATTACACTCAATTCACATTTGTAGGTCATAGCTGCYGACTTTATCTGAAGTGTAAATATTCTAGTATGATTTTTTTTCTTGGAATGAGTTTAATTGCAATTAATTTTAACCTGTAATCCATATATGCATTGTTACCTGGGAACATGTAATCAGTAGCTATTGACTTAGATAGCATTAATATACATTAGCACTACAGTTTTTGTCAATAATTTGCAGCCAAGGTGATAAAACCTCCCATTTCATCTTTTTAGAGTGTGAAACACATAAAATTAGTTACAATGAATTAAGCCGGGTATATGTAAAATTACACTGATGGCACAGATGCACTTCATGCATTACTTTTTCTTAGCAAAGTTATTAGACTGTACCTGCTTCTTGTGCAATAGTACTTTGTAAGTAAGATCAATTCTTTTCAGCTCATAGGTTGCTGATCCATTGCTGATCCATTTATTCTAAGCTACCTGGTGATCACTAAGGAATATTTCTGCAGAAAGTGGTGTTTTCTTACTAAATACGTCAGCTGCATTTTTTTTTTAATCTCCTTACATATTCTTTAACATGACATTCATTCTTTACATCATTTTATATTAAAATCCAWATTGCCTCCAAACAAGAAGGCTGAGCTTGTATAACCTTTGAGAAAGCTCAGCTGGTATATGAATATGACTTACTAGAACATAGAATTCTTCTAAGTCCTATCTTCCTGATCCACAGTTTCATAGAGTAGATGGGACTAGCAGCGACCTCCAGAGATCATCTGATCATCTGATCCAAGACTGCTGCTCAAACATGATTAGCTAGAGCAGGTTGCCTAGGTCCATGTGCAGTTTGGATATCTCTCAAATGGAAGGCTCCATCACTTCTCTGGGCAACCTGTTCTGATACCCAGCCTGGCAGGAAAGTGTTTAGTTGTGGAATTCCCTTTGTTTCAGTGTGTTCCCCTTGCCTCTCAGCCTGTTGCTGGGCTCCTCTGTGGTCTGGTCTGTCCCAGTCCCCTSCACATCCTCCTCTCAAGTATTTGTACTCATTGATAAGAACAACCTCCATGACCCTTGTTCAGCCTGAACATCTCTCATCCTCCTCATATGAGAAGTGTTCCTGCCCCTTRGTAATCACCATGGCCCCTTTTTGGACTTCCTCCCATATTTCCATGTCTCTCTTGTACATGGGAGCCCTGCACTGGTCACAGCACTCCAGATGTGGCCTCAMTAGTGCTAGAAGGAGGACCTCCCTCAACCTATTCTAAATGCTTTCCCTAAGCAGCCCAGGATATATTTTGGCTTCTTTGCCACAAGGACAAACTGGCTCATGTTCAATGTACATAGAATCATAGAATGCTTAAGGTTGGAAGGGACCTCTAGAGGTCATCTAGTCCAAGCCCTCTGCACACGCAGGGTCTCCTAGAGTATGTGGGCTAGGGTGGTGTCCAAGCAGGTTTGGAAGTTCTCCAGAGAAGGAGACTCCACCACCTCTCTGGGCAGCCTGTTCCAGGGCTCTGTMACCCTCACTGGTAAGAAATTCTTTCTCAAGTTCCTGTRGAACTTTTGATGCCTCAATTTGTGGATGTTTCTTTTAGTCTTATCGCTGGCCACTTCTGAGAAGAGGCTGGCTCCATCCTCCTCGCTCTCTCCCTTGAGATACACAGAGACRCTGATTAGATCCCCTCTCAGCCTTCTCCAGGCTGAACTGKCCCAGCATTCTTAGCCTTTGCTCATAGGTCAGATGTTCCAGGTCCCTAATTGTCTTTGTAGCCCTGCGGTGGACTCTGTCCATATATATATATATATATATGTTCATATACATGAGAGTAATGCACCTAGTAACAGATGTTGGACTTAACAATAGGCAAACAAATGACATTGCTACAAATGACATTGCTATACAGAATGTGTAATGTGGTCGAATGAATGAATGCAGATGAGTTTACCAAGAAACAAAAAAAAGGGAGAAATCATTCAAAAATAAAGGAAAAGCTTTGTTTAAAAGTGTTATCATATTTATGAACAATTTAGGAGGAAGTACAGTTTTACAATAAGACTTGTAATTCAAGCAAATTATGAGAAAGTTGTTTAAGCAAATTGCAAGCAAATTCACTTGACTGAATCTGGATTTTTTTTTTAACAATTACATGCCACTGTAGTTAGATATGGCTGCAGGCTTAGATAACGTAGGGCAGAATAGCAAGACAGCTTCTCTTCTTGTATGTGCTGCTACYCAAATAACATATGACAGATAATCAAATGTTAGACTAAGTTATAGTCTATCGTTAGTAATACTACCGAATTGTCCATAACTTCCAAACCAATAGCTTTCCCAGCTCTGATGGCGCTTAATTTCCATACCTGAAGTCTTTTCCACAACCAGAGGTGAAATATACTTTGTGGTAAGTCATTTTGCCCTAGGTAGGTGAACTTAAAAAAAAAAAAGAAATTATTATTAGATTGCATAAAGAAATTGATCTACCTTGTGTGTTAGATAACTGACTTGGTTCAGGAAACGTGGTTTCCATTGATCAGCTGGCAATAATATACAATTATGACTAATGACAAAAGAGTTTAAAAGATCAGATGAAATACCAAGGGTTTACAATATGATGTACATTCTTAAAACATAGACTATAATCACTTTTGGGGGCAAAATTTCTGTTGACTAGTAGTCTGCATAGTATTACTGTGCATCTTAGTTGAAATTCTTATGTAGTTATATTAGGTGGGATATCGTTTTGATAAGAAATGAAATAGTGTCATATTTAGATACAGAAAAAAAAAAAAGGAAAATACCATCTTTCAGATGCTAAACCAGCTCTCTAACAATAGCATGTAGGAGGATTAGAAACCAGTGGCTTAAAACAGTATTACTTGGACACAAAGAAAGATATTCAGGAGCTGTAAATACTCTTTAGAGAATATTTGAGACAGCTCTTGCCAGTCCTTTGCATGTCTCATATAATTATGACTTCTATGAAACTTTAATTTTACTGATGTAACAAAAAAAAAAACAGTTTGCCATTTATTGGCCATATATTTGAACATTAAATGGATGGTCAAACTGCCTTCAAGGGGCTTTTATTTTTATTTTATTTTATTTTATTTTATTTTATTTTATTTTATTTTATTTTATTTTATTTTATTTTATTTTATTTTATTTTATTTTATTTTATTTTANTTTTATTTTATTTTATTTTATTTTATTTTATTTTATTTTATTTTATTTTATTTTATTTTATTTTATTTTATTTTATTTTATTTTATTTTATTTTAATTCAGAGATGGAAAAAGTAAAAGTCTATAGATAGTAAACCATAGTAACTCAGATGACTCTTGTGACTCTTGTTCAATTACATGCTCATATGCTGTGCCTGTGATTTGCAGTGACTCAGATGACCTTGCTATAAAGCAGAATAACATGCTTCAATGCAAACTGCCATATCAAAAAATGTTACCTGGAATCATATGTAAGAACCAGCTGCTGTCTAGGAAACATGGTGTGTTTGTAAGGCCTTAATTTCTTGCTGAGCTATTGAGCTTAGGCCAAGGTCTTCCAGATTTACTTCTTAGATGTGTCCAAGTACTTAGTTATCTTGTCAAAACGGACTTAGAGGTTATACTTAAAACAACAATTCTTAGAGAAGAGCAAATAAATAAATTCTGGGAGATTATGATCTTCTACTTTTGTTTATGCCATACAAGAAGCAAAGTATGGAGGCGTTTATACCCATTAGTCTAGTGGAAAGTCAGCACTGCAAAATAACTGGTCTAGAGTGGAGCTAGAATTGGATGCAAAATCACCACAAAATAGTGTCTGCTTTTACCTCAATCAAGACAGTCAAACCATTCTCCTAGACTTAGTTTGGCACAGAACTTGCAATTCAGAACCAAAATCTCCATTTAATCAAAGCTTAATTTAATCAGGAAAAAAAAAATAAAAGAAAAAAASAAACATTATCAAACTTCTCTACACTCCTACTTTCAAAAATGGGCCCTTGACAGGACTAACTTGAATTTTCTGCAGTCTTTGCTTGTATTATCACTAAATACTAACATCCTTAGAGTTAGAAAAATCTCTGTTTGAATCTTCAATTTAGACCCGCTTTGTAGGCAGCAAAGAGAAATGATAAATTCTCATGTAGGAGTAATCTCTTGTAAATTATAGACCTAAAYGAGATCGGATGAAATAACTCATAGGAATACCCCAGTCTCTCCATGTAGTATAAAGGATGCAAGATCACTTCAAATGTTGATGTGGAAGACATAAAGATTTAAAGTTAGATGAAATCAAATGCCCCTTTCTGCACATGGAAAASCTTACTTACTTCACCATTTCTTTACTGTTTTATATTCTTTGTTCTAATAAATTTCCAGCTTTCGCAAAACCATTTTTGRAGCTTAAAATACACAGAATAAAAGATCTTTGAGGCTAAAAGGTTAGCATCACTGTCCTATACACAAAGAACKTAAGCCATTGTGTTACCTTAGGGAAATGCCAGTATAGCTAATTATTAAATACATATTAAAAATTCTTTATTCTCTCTGAGTTAACATCACAAAGAAGACTTAGTGCCTTGATCACAAAGACTGATCAGATAATTTTTTTTCTCTCTATTTTACTAGTATTGTTAGATATTAGCTTCATATTGGCCACAATACCTGTACTGACTTCCAACCTATAGCATATTAGTCCCTAGGAATTCTGTGTGACATCATTACTATAAATAGCTATGTAAGTTATATAGATATTCATGCAAGATTCTAACTGACATAACTAGCCAGTTTTAGCCATGTATTCAAGGAAGTAAAAGTCACATCCATTTCAAGAAAATTATTACAAAAGATGGTCTTGGATGGATGTTATAAATGGTGTTTGCAGCATGTCTTTGAATGTTTAGAATGAATTTAACTGAAACAAGGAGAAAATGAAACAGGAGAAAATGAAAAAAGTAAAGAAGACCACTTGAATACAAAGGAAAGAGTAACAAAGCAGAATTAGAAACATCGTGTCTGCAAAAGTATTTTGCAGAGAGAATTGATACAGATAAATATACTACTCAGTGCCAAGAAAGTGTATTAAAAGGAAGCACATAAAATTGTGTATGTGTGTTTCTCAARAAGAAGATAACATTATGTGAAATAATGTGTTTACAAAAAAGTACATTACATATTTTTCTCCAGTGTATATCCACTTGCTGTGCAGTTATTGAGGTATGTAATGTTTGTTTTGGTTATCAAATGTGGGCAGTAACATTTGAAAATTTTACTTTTGTTTGTTTCTTGGATTTGGAGGGGTTTTTTTGTTGGTTTTTTTTTGATGGAAGAGGGTAGCTCTTATTTTTGAATGAAAGATCATGAATGAAATGCTCAGCTCTGGTGAGCTCTGGAGTACTGTGTGCAGTTCTAGGCTCCTCAGGACATGATGGGTGTGGAGCTTCTAGAGAGGGTCCAGCATAGAAAGACAAAGATAATTAAAGGACTGGAGCACCTCTCGTGTGAGGAAAGACTAAGCGAGCTGGGGCTGTTTAGCCTGGAAAAGAGAAGACTGAGAAGGGATCTGATCAATATTTATAAATACCTGAGGGGAGAATGTAGGGAGGAAGGGGCCAAACTCCTCTCAGTGGTGGCCAGTGATAAGGTAATGGTTGCAAGTTGAAACACATGAAGTTCCATCTCCAACTTCTTTACTGTGAGGGTGACGGAGYCCTGGAAGAGGCTGCYCAGAGAGGGTGTRGAGTCTCCTTCTCTGGAGATCTTCCAAACCTGCCTGATTGCCACCTTGTGCCATGGATTTGGGGTGTCCCACCTTGAGCAGGGGGATTAAGCTAGATGATCTCTAGARGTCCCTTCCAACCTCAACCATTCTGTGATTCTGTGACTCTGTTAAACGCAAGTATTAGATTAATACCTGTAATCTGKTAATCTGATAGAAATATTGTAGTTMTTTGTTTATATTGTACTAGACAGTTTTGAAAGGCAGCTGAGGAGCATACTGAAATAATTCTTGTAAGAACAGATGAAACTTAACAAACAGAATGATTGTAATTTATAATGACTCTCTATACATATTACCACCTATGTTGTAAATATTACACTGCAAATATGACCAATTGAATGATATAGAAACACAAGAATTTACAAGATAATTTTGATACTTGTTTCTGTAGATAAGTATCTTCTAATTCATTGGGAGGTAGTACTTCAGGATTTCCAATTGCAGAAATCCTACTGAAGTTTGTGGATGTTTTGGTACCTACAAATCACCCTTTCTCTTCAAAGCKCTGGGAGGAATTAAGCTTTTCTGATGGTATGGATGTTATTTATTGATGTTACTGAGATTAGATGTAAAAAAAAAAAAAAAATCCTAATATACACACGACTCTTCCATAAACTGTCAGATCTCATTAAAAATGTGTAACTGGTCAAAAGAAAATTGTTGCAGAATTGTTGCACAGTAATTTACATTTTATATAAATGCTGTGTAGGATCCCAAGCACTGAATTCTTTCWTAAAGAGTAATATTACTTTTAGTAAGCATGGAATACTAAATGCATGCAAATTCTATAATTTCATTTTCTTTTTATAAAAAAAAGAAAATTTCTAATTAATTTTAATAATTACTACTTTCTAATTCATAGTCTAATTTATGGAGGCTAATTTAGATTCAGAAAGGAAAAAAAAAAGTTATACTATAATTCACAACACATAATAATCAACAAATTTTTTTTAGTAAATTGTTCTATATATTTCTTTCTTCAACACAATAATTAATTACTACTATACCTAACAGCACATGGTTGTTTGTATTAGCCCTATTTAGGGACTCATGTGACAGGCTGTGTAAAAATATACACAGCTGTTCTCTGCTTGCAAGATAAAACAAAGCAGACAGACATAGCTTACTGGAGAAGTACAGGTAAATGAGATGATACTGCTGAATGCAGCACACAATGTACTTTGGAATTGTTATAGTATATTAAAATGACATGCATAAAAGTATTTCATTAAGGACATAAAAATAATGTTCCATTAATTAAGTATTCTGTTTTATTTCCCAGTGAAAATAATACAGCTAAGGGCTAATCATCAATGGTGGGATGTCTTATAGTTCATGCTGAAGGCATGGTAGGAAGAACACTCTTCTTGTTTGAACACACCACACAGATGCAAGCATTGTTTAATCATGTCTTTGCTTCTGGAAAAAAAAAAGCAAAGCAAACAAACAAACAACAAAAACCTTCTCTGTGGTATCTGACATAAATTTTAGCAGACAGATAGTTATTTAACACTTTCACTTAACTTTCATAATCAGATGTGCTGATCTGGGCAGCATACAGGCTTGTAGTCCTGCATTCTTTCTGTATATATTCCTTTGTGTTCTGTTTCTGCTTCACTTTTTTTGTGTTTATGTAATAAATTCTTTGAGCAAGGAAATGACCTTCGAGAGTTCATGTCAGAATGATGATCCATGAAGTATTCAAAAGCCTTCTCATAACAAATAAGAACAACATAATTGGCAATAAGCATTCTAAAATACTTGAATCTTGCCTCTACTTTGCCACCTAAAAGTCATATGGTAATGTCATTTTGAAAAGCTGAAGATTTATGTTTCTACGTAAATATTGCTTAGATGAGTTTTCCATCATCTTAGAAATCTCTTTAATCAAGCCTCCTTGACAATCTTCCTCGTTGACATTATCAATATTTTATGATTCTTACTGAGGTCCATCAGTGAATCTAACAATACAGTTCCTCCTATTTAACTTAGTGTGCCTGGGAAATCATAGAATGATATGGTTGRAAAAAACATTTGAGATTGTCGAGTCATCAGTAGTTATTTTGGAGAAGAGGTTGACCCCTACCTGACTACAACCTCTTTTCAGGCATATGTCAATACAAAATGACACATTAATTTCTTTGAGCATCTTGAAATTCCATGAGTATTGTTTTCATCCAGCTTAAGTTCTCAATACAATCCTATATGTCATTTTTTTTTCCTACTACCTCCGTTTCATTGTTCTTTACCCTCTAGTATATAGGTTATTAAAAACAGCATTTATATTTCTTGTTGTTTAGAGTGTACAGTCAAATCATGTCTTTGATTTAAGGTATAATGGAATTTTGGAAAACATGTTCTTAATAGAATTCCTTTCCTTGTACATCTTACATTTTTAAAGAACTATAGTTCCATTTCAAGGTTCATTTCTTAGTTATGTTTTTCAAATATAAGGAACAAGACTCTTTATTCTATAACAACAAAATGAGTATATTTGCCCTTGGCCTAAGAATTTTGCTTTGTTTAGAGCTATTTTCACCTCATTATCGAGAATATTGGTTACTTTTTACTCAAGGTACCTTCAGTATGTGTTGCTTATTTTACTCAAAAGAAGACATTTTAATCTATATCATAYAATGTCTCTTTAAACTCTAGGAAAAACTAGCACATAAAATAGTATAAACTCAGACAATTGGATCAGCAGACATTTTTTCTACCTTAATTTAGTTTATGTTTTTAAGTGGTTTGGCTGGTTTAAGTCTAGGTCTAATGCTGCCCTCTGTCCCTCTGTTCTCTTATCTATTTTTAGAAATTTAATGCAAAATAATAGTTTTTAAAAACACTTTTTAATATCTTTTTTTTTTCCTCAAAATAGCTACATATCAAATGGCTGAGATTCACAGGAAATGTTTTAAATTTTCCTTTCATTAATTTCTTCTGTATTKGACTTACTATTTGGAAAAGGGGGAACTGCACACATGTTTCTACACATCTCCTTCCATGCTTTTGCTTATTTTACAATTAAAGTTCTGTTTTTACAGCTGTTAATGCTTCTTTTTTCACTATGTAGTAACAAAAAATCCTGTGTATTACTCAGAACTGAGAGAGTCAAAATGAGCCTAAATTCAAAGCTTATCTTCCTTCTTTAGTTTGAAATKAGTTGTTTTGAATAAACATATATTCACATATAGTATTTTTTTAATGTTTTTAATTTTGAGATATACATGCATGCATATGTGTATATCACACCACAGTGTGAGTATACAGCAGGAAATAAAAATCCTTCAGGTTGATATAGCTAATTCGCCTGAGGAAAAGTATTAAAGTGATGAAATATGCTTTTGTAAAAATTGTATTATTTAAACTTTCAAATTTGTTGTATAGATTTACAGTTTAAGTGTCACACATTTCTCTGGCAGCTATTTTTTCAAATAGCTTGACTCTGAATTAAAGTGCCAATTTGAATATTATTATCAGGTTCATGAAAAATTTCAGAGTTTATGAAAACAAATTTCAAAGTCTTCTTAAATATGAAAAATTCCTTTCTCGCCCTTTTGTCTATAAACATTTTAGAGAATCAGTCCTACACTACTAACTACTAGCTGTTTAGACTATTGAACTAATAATACTTGGGTTTGTTCAGCATTTTGATTCGCTGAGCCAAATAGTTTTCATGAGGGTTCTTTTTCTTTTTGTAGTGTGTATGCAAGACTGGAAGTATAGATTTCACATAATCACTGATAAAATTCTGATATCAGCAGGAAGACTGCAACATAATACTTTTTTTTCCAAATTTTGGGGAAGGAAGTGCTCATGATAATATCTGTTCTGATGTATGTAAATTGTATGTCAATGTATCATCATTCGTTTAGAAAATTTCAAGACTAAGCTGAAGCATAAATAAAATTGTAGACTCAAAGTCTCACACCAATGAAATGAAGATATTACTTTGTAAACTTTTTATTTCAAACTGCAAACTCATGCAAATAAAGTGGTCATGTAGGGGTTATAATAGCTCTGTACTTTCTAAATAAAGAAAATAATAATTACCTTGCTGAAGAATGTAGTGTAAGGTAGCACTCAGTAGGTAGCATTTTTGTAATGAAAGTTCACTGGATGGTTTTGGAACCCCTGTGGACTTATTTTAAGGTGTAGTGTAATATTCCTTTAATTATTTCCTAGTAAAAATGTGTATAATTTGGGAATGATGCACTATTACTTACTCAAATATGGCTGAATCTCATCTACCGTTTCCCAGCTTGAATATGTCTTTAAAATGAAAACAATTGCATAGCTTAGCCAAAGACAGTACAGATCCAAATACATTTAAATTTTAGACTACCTAAGAYGTCTTGTAAGAATATTAATAATCAGTTGGAAAGATCATAAGTTTCTTTCTACTTATATATAATATATTCTCCATTATTAAATCAATGAAAAATCAGCTCTTATATCGCTTCTGAAAATTAMTGAATTCTGTCGATCTGACAGGAAACTCTCAGCAGAGTGTAGCTAAGGAATTAATAGTTCTGTTCCTCAGTTCAGATGGCTCGGTGCTGTTGACCTCGTACTGACACCCTGGTCTGTACTTGTAAATGAATAGGCAGAGCTATAKGTCCTAGAGTGCACCCTGCTCATCTTGTTTGTTTGCTTATTTATTTATTTAAGCTTCTGTGTCACTTTCAAAGAAGTCGAAAAGCTAGAGCACGTGCYGAGTGAAGAGTGTTCATACCTTGGAAGCGGGTAACTTTAGGGATGGAGGTGTGTTTTAATATTACAATGAGCTTATAATGAGCAAAGTTTGAGCAAAGTTCGTTGGAAGGGAGTGATTTGCCACCCTTACTGACTCAGCACGGGACGTGTTATTGTGTATCTCCCATTGTGCAGCTATTGTGCAGCTTATCAGCGGCCCAGCATGRGGAGTGCAACAGAGTTTGACCACAGTGTCTTCACTCCGCTTCACCCTCTATTGCTCCTCTTGGCAGCTGTGAGGAGGGCAGATTGAGTTGTCTAGGGAACCATGGAGGAGCAGAGTCCTGCAAACCAACCATCCTGCAAGTGGCAACTATATATCATGCCAAGCAAGCTTCTGTAATGTCATAACTTCTACTAGGCCATAATTTTTCTCTAAGTTCCCCCTTTTCAAGTAATTCTTCCACAGTCATGCTAGTAATAACATTTAAAATCTAAAATGGTATTTCTCTGTGTTCTTTTGACAGATCTGGGGAATTTCAGTGGTCGGACAAGAAGTGCTGTCTCTGTGCGGGAAGGTCAGGGTGTTGTGCTGATGTGCTCCCCTCCGCTTCATTCACCAGGTACAGCAGCCTGCAGCTTGGACTCACCCCAGGCTTTTACAGCACGCCCATTAATTTTGCATATGCACTCAAAGGTGGAACTTTAAACATGAAATACACACTGCTCTGCTGACAGTTTCTGGAGTTCCAAGGAGTAATTAAAGCTCATATACTATAAACACCACTGATGAACAGCAGAATTTCTCTTATAAGATTGTCATATTCCCACTACTAAAGCTGAAAGCGACAGGAATAGTCTCCATGCCCTCAGTGTAATATGAGGTGCTCCCTCAGCTGGTTTGCTGATGWTACCAAACTGGGAGGAATAGCTGACAGCCCTGAGGGCTGCRCTGCCATCCAGAGGGACCTGGACAGACTGGACAGCTGGGCGGCGAGTAACCTCATGAAGTTCAACAAGGGCAAGTGTAGGGTCTTGCACCTGGGSAGGAATAACCCTAGACATGCCTACAGGCTGGGGACCGACCTCCTGGAGAGCAGCCCCGCAGAGAGGGACCTGGGCGTCATGGTGGACGACAAGTTGACCATGAGGCAGCAGTGTGCCCTTGTGGCAAAAAAGGCCAATGGGATCCTGGGGTGCATTAAGCAGAGCATCTCCAGCAGRTCGAGGGAGGTGATTCTGCCCCTCTACTCAGCCCTGGTGAGGCCGCACCTCGAGTACTGTGTGCAGTTCTGGGCTCCCCAGTGCAGGAGGGAYGTGGAGCTGCTGGASAGAGTCCAGCGCAGGGCYACAAAGATGATTAGGGGSCTGGAACATCTGCCCKATGAGSAAAGGCTGAGAGAGCTGGGCCTCTTCAGCCTGGAGAAGAGAAGRCTGAGAGGGGAYCTGATYAATGTATATAAATATCTCAAGAAAGGGAGTGAGGAGGAGGGGGCTGGCCTCCTCTCAGTGGTGGCYAGTGATAGAACTAGAGGAAACGGCCACAAATTGAGGCACCAAAAGTTCCACAGGAACTTGTGAAAGAACTTCTTAACAATGAGGGTGACAGAGCACTGGAACAGGCTGCCCAGAGAGGTGGTGGAGTCTCCTTCTCTGGGGATCTTCMAAACCCGCCTGGACATCACCYTGTGCCACATGCTCTAGGGGACCCTGCGTGTGCAGGGGGGTTGGACTAGATGACCTCTACAGGTCCCTTCCAACCCTAGCCATTCTATGATTCTATTCTATGATTCTATGAGGTCACAAAAGATTTCTTTGAGAGTTTAGAAATCTTCAGAAGTTGTTCCAAATGTCAGTGTCTGGATACAGATGTAGAATAATAAYTGGCTTTTGTTTATAGTGTTGCAGCCATGATTTTGGCTACTTCTGTTCACTGTATAGCTAAATTTCCAGTAAAAAACCATCATCACTGGGAGATATAACAATTCCCCTGCATGATTTTTCCAATGAAATGGTATGTGCAGATGTTTGGGGGKTTTTTTTGTTTTATTTCTTGTTGGTGATGGTGATGATGTTTYCAAACTTGCAGTCCTGCAACTTCTGCAGCTAAATGTTTAATATTTACATAAAAGTAAATATATCTTTATATTTGCATGACATATACGGAGGCACTAGGGCAGGTGAAAATATCTTGTTTGTCAATAGATGCAGTATAGCCAGTCTTGTGGGAAGATGGGGCAAGATCTCCTCTGTTGAGGGTTTTGKTTTTTTTTTTTCCTTGAAATTTTAGCACTGAAGAAAAAGTCCCAGTGCAGAAGAGCTGTAGAAAAATAAAAGATTTCTGAGTTTCTATTAGGAAAACATGCTCTATATATTCTGGAATTATTGTTATTACTGTATTATTGTCATCAACGTAATTAATACTTCCTATCTTATGGCCACCTCTCTGCTTTTCTCTTTCATGAGTGCATTCTTTTTTTATTATAGCTTTTATAATCTATTTCAGATTTCGTCTCTACAATTCATATGTGATGGACTTGAGTGATTACAGTAATGCTTGGCTATAATATATCAAAATTTCTGGAGGAAAAATAGGTGGGCAGGACTGAGAGATGGTTCCAAAACCTGACCTGAATATTTCTCCAAACAGAGAGTGTAAGAATAGATGGGCATCATTATTGCTGTAGTTATACGTCTTTTAATAGCTGTCATTCCATCAAATACACCTAGTATATCATCAAAGTCTTCATAAGTTTTCTCTAAAATTATGCTGTTAAACTTGTATTTATCCAGGTTCTAATGCCATGTGTTACTGTAAAACTATTACACGTTGCCTTTGATTGTGAAAAACTGTTACCTTTCATTTTCATCAGTAAGCCAGCAAAATCCCTGATGTGGAAACTATTGTACTTACAATGACAGCTTGCAGTTGGTTTAGTTTATACTGATTGGAGCACTGGTATAACTATACCTGTGGGATTATTCTCTCCTGAAAAATACTGGGAGCCTCTCTTTGCATAATTTTGCTAGGACAGCTGTACCAGCATCGCACAGCAGTGGAGCTAGTAGTAGTTAGTCAACACTGAGAGAATTGCGATGACAGGACTGGAGTTAGCACAGTCTCGTGACTGGGGAGGGAGCTTGACCTCCTCTTCAGCTGGAAATGGTTCAGAGAAATGAGAGCTACTTCCATGGGCCTTACAAGAAAAATCCATATCTCCTGATGTTTCAACAATAAATCATTCCCTGAAGCTCATGTAATAAGGCACAAGCCATTAATGTAAGTTGGCTCAGAGGCAACAGTCGGTCTCTAAACGGAAATGATGGACAAAACGACCACAAGGATGTGAGTTCAATACTGAAATTGAACAGTGAATATGAAACTTTCTTCCTTAGTACTTTTGAAAAACAGAGAAACCTCAAGAATTTGTTGAAAAGCAAAGAAACCTCAAGGATTTGTGCACAATAACATCCAAAATCCAAAAGAGTCTTTATTTGAGAGTATCCAATTTCTGGATAAYCCATTTAGTTTCTGAGTCTGACTTTCAAAGATGGCATTGTTGTCTATAGTAGCTTAAATTAATTTTGATCCTTAAAATCATCTGAGAGAAAAAGCTTTAGAAGACTRCTAAACTGCTGTAGAAGGTACATCTCTCTTGAATATTATTTAGGGTTCACAGGGAGTGTGTAAATATGAAACATTAACATGACCGTGAGTTATGAGGATGTCTTCTGATGGAGAAAGTGTCATTTTGTAAATGAACAGTACAAACTTTACTATATTGATTTATCTATATTGATCAGCATCCTTAGAAATAATCTTCATTTAGTACCCCAGGAGAGACATCCATGACAGAATATCAAATCTAATCATTCTCCACAACCTCATAAGCAATTCTTCCTTCAATAGAATTCCATTTCTCAATCTCTGAAGTTCATAACTGCTCATAAGTTTACCTGAGGATTGAATCCTTTTAAAAAATGACAATATCACTGTCACTGGAAAAGAAAGATATCTGAATGAAAGRATATTAAAACAGACATGGGTTTATTAACATACTTTGAAATGGGAGATAAAGTAAATACTTTTGATTAAATACTTGATTGAATAATATCTATAGCCCATTCTTTCAGAACACAGTTCTTCCAGAAAAAAATGAATGTCTTTACAAAGCACCAATGACTTAAAAATACCACACTTTATTGTCCGAAAGCAGGTTTTATATATATATATATATATATATATATATATATATAAAAAATACACACACATACATTTGATTTCTGTTTTTTAATGTTTTGATATATTACCAAGAGGCAATACAATAAATAAATAGATGAGCAAACACAATATTGACATATATAGAGATTATTCATGTAGGTGTTCATTAGATTGTTGCCCAAATATTTGGCAAAAAAWTATTTTACAGAGAATATAAGCAAAAAATGCATCTGAAATATATTCAGAACATCAGTGTGGTTCAAATGAGAGAATTATATCTTGGTTTTAATAAGTGAGTGAGTTTCTAAATCTATTGCCATCCTTGCTGAGAAATAGGTGAATAATGAAATGAAGGGTTTTTTTTCTTTTTTTAAGGAGAGATACTCTCTCCTCCTTCTGAATGGTGAAGGAAAATTGCCTAGATGTTGATGCTGTGTAGACACTTTCTCCTTGAGAAAAACGGGCACTAGGATATTCTCAAATTCTTCTTTCACTAGATCATCATTCCAAAAAAAAAAAAAGCTTCCTCTCATTCCTCTCCTATATAACTTTAATTGTCTGTTCCAGAAACTCTCCCATTATTTCTTTTTTTCTGTAAAAGTCCTTTAGTTGTCCATTGTGAAATATTTTCATAGTGGATAATTTGATCCTCCATAAACACCACATTTGATTTTTTTTTTTGTATGTTTGGTTTTGTTTATTTGTTTTTTTTTGCCATTGGCTCTTTCTCCTCAGCATGTTTACTAGAGAGTTAACTCTTAGGCACTCTTGCTAAGTGAAAGAATCATTAATTACCAAGTGCTTAAATAATAAGCTTTGTTTGATGAATCCATTTAGAAAGGTCTTTGCTGCTTTTTTCCCTCCCATAAACAGTATTATTGTTAATCATTTTGGCATTCCAAAGGATGTAAATACAGGGTTTTGTTCATTCTTTTAATCGTCTTAATTACAAGGTTTACCATAGTGAGATTAAAAATGAATGGAAGATTTCATACAGATTGACATGTTTCCCACAGAATCAATATGTTCAGCTGAGCTTTTTAAGGCTTTTATTCAAAGCTTATGGTATCTACTTAATAGAGAATGGAGATTCTTATTGTGAGAATTTGAACAGTATGTACTGCATTCTGCAAGCATGGAAAGGAAATGCATGTTCCTTTCTGCCTCCAAGGGATGCAATCRCATGGACAAAAAGCATTGCTTCATGATCTTTCAACAGAACATCACTACCGATGTTCAACTGTAGCTCTTTTATCTCTTTCTGAAGGACAAATCAGATTTTACTCAATTTGGAAACTATGGTATAGGCTCTATATTTCTGACTCCCATTTAGTGTTATAAAACTGCAACTTTAATGAGAAGTGTGTCACAGGAGGCAATTAATGACAGTGCTATTGGGATCATAGTATTTCCCATGCAACTTCTGGATGTCTGCATAGTCTTTTGCTAAAATGGTGAGCTGCTAATACTTTAACTCTTAAAAATATCAATGTCCAACAAGCTTTTCCAAGTTCTCTTATTTTCTACATAATTGTCCTTGTACTGATATTATCTGTAGCAAATCAATGGAATAATGTATTTTTAAGTGKTTTTTTTCTTTAAGTTCTGTTCCTATCTGTTCATGCTTTGGAAAAATACAGAAAAGTATTTGGGAAGCAGTCACTACTCACTGCACAGACTCTGCCAAACAAATATTAAAGTTATGTTTGCATTAATGCTGCAACTTTGGGCTTTACCTTGGCTACAAGCAGGAAATCAAATCCCTCTGAAGGGCATTATTTGAGATTTTCTGGCTCAAGACAGTATAACTAATGCTGAAAGAAGATTACAGTAAATACTATATGGTATTCCCAGATATTAATATGAGTATACATCTGAGAATACATGTCAGACTTTCGTAATCTATTTAGTCTCACAACATTCCTTCTGTGTAGAAAAGTGTCATTTTATAGATGGGCTGATRCATAGAGAGAGCTAAAGTAAAATCAAAACAACCTTAGGTTGTTTTGAAATGGACAATTCTATCCTACGTTGAGCTAGAAGAAAATCCTTGGCTGAGGATTCTAGTTTGGTGTAAAGASTTCTCAGCAGCTTAGAATCATCAGGGAACAAGGTTTAAGAAATGGTCGTATATGTTCAAATGATGAACAAGTTATCTAGTCAGTCAGAACTCAGATTGAACCTCTATTGGAGAAATTATGCATTGAAGAACAGGGCTGGCCCTAAAYGACTTAATTCAAGTACAGAGGTATAAACTTCTCCAGGCAAATTAATTACGACCTTCTTACATCTGGTCTAGACTGCTTTCCACATGCCTATTAACTTCTTTGAAGATAGTTTAAGTTTCTGCATGCCAACTGCACTATGTTCTGCTTTGCAGGCATACTTAAACCTTCAATTCTATGAGTCTGTAGACAAGACTGTATGCAACTCGGTATTGTTAATTTGTCACTACAGCCGAGTTTCTTCCTGGCCATGGTTTGTGACATCTCTATATTTTTCAYGTATTAGACAGTAAACTAGCATACAGTTCATTTCTATGATATTTTTATTTTTCAAAACTTTGGCATAGGAAGCTGTATAATATGCACCTTGCTTCTAGGAAAGCAGTAYGTAGGAGAAACATTTCCCCTCTCCCTTGTGAACAACTTGACCCTATCAAAGCACTGTCCATTCACAGTGTTCCCAAAAGGTCAACTGGACACATCATGTCTCCATCTTCTTTAAGTCAAGCTGAATTTATTAAACAGTCAGTACCTTTCATTATTAGTTTGTAGAGTTTATATTTGTGATACTGGTGATAAATATATTTCACCACCAGACATAACTATAATCTCATCCTAATACTAGGCTTCCTGGCGAGATAGAACTGTTAGACATCCTCGTGCTTCTCCCTATTCTGGCAAAAGTAAGGTTTAGAGGACTGCTTTATGTATTCATTCATTTGTTTGTTTGTTTGTTTGTTTGTTTTTTAATTTCTATAAGAGCATTACATTAATGTTAACATGGAAGGGAAATCTGTGTCTTGGACTTTGCGTATAGTAGCCTCTTGAGGGAAGATCTTAATGAGAGCAAAGAGGACACACATTTTTACTGTTTTGTTAACTCTGAAACTTTTGAAATGTTGAGATTTTTTCTTCTCTTATAAATGCCTCCCAGAGCATGTTCTTCTTCGTCTGTTGAAATTCACTTTTGTAGTGCAGTGCTTAAATAAGACATAACCCATTTAAGGAACGTTGTTGAAAATAGATGCTAATTATATAGAATAGTCAAATTTCTTTAATAAACCTTGATATTTTATACATACAGGAGAGGATGGTATAGTTTATCAGTCCATTCTCCACATATTCATACCAAATAAATCTCAATGTAAATATAAAATCTACCTTAAGAGCCACACTTGGGAGTTGAATGATTTGTCTATCATGAGTTCAAGGACATCTGAATTTTCCTCATAGGTTCTTTTCTTTTTTTTTTTTTCAATGGGGAGTATATATTTGACTTTAACTGAATGCTAATGCATCTCTTCTCCTCACTTACATTATTTTCCTAGAAGAATCATGGAGATGTTATCTCTTGCATTCTCTACATTATCACTATTGCTAGCTTTCTAAGGCTGCTTTGGAAACTTTCCCATCTAATAATGCTAATTCCCACGTGAATTATCATTAAAAAGAAAGTCCATGGACCTGACATAGTTCAGTATAGCAATCTGTATTCTTTATCTGTGCAACTGATTGATGACTATGCCTGTAGTTTTCATTATAGAATGAATAAACAAAATTAACTTTTTTTTTCCTTCTGTTGCCCTTTCATTACTCAATACATGACCAGTAATTCTGCTGCTGACTTCCCTGGGGCACTTTCTAGTGTTTCCTTCCTCAATCTTGTTGAAGGCAATGCATGCATTTGAGGATATGAATTTTAAGAGTTTTGGAATGATAAAATTTTCATCAGGGTAGGGATAGCATTGGACCAAACTGTGTTTACCAGGGCAAGATACTCCAGATTTCTCAGGTACATGTTATTATGAGATTTTAATTACATTACATGATCTGAATATGTCCCAAATTCTAGGTAACATGTTTATTATAGGAATATGGAAAAATAGTATTATACATGTTCTTAATATAGAATTCTAGATTATTCCTTTTAAGAAATAATTTGAAAAGCAACTCAACAAAAGAAAAAAACATTGTTGATCCAATTGCAGTAAATACTCTTGAGGAACTTGTAGTTTGATAGGTTTCTTATAACTTTTCCRTATGTTTTCGATGATGTTGATATATCACTCCCATACCTTAGATGATAGATTTATAATTCTTAATTCAAAAAAAAATATGGTAAGCTACACTAGTCAGTGCAAGTTTACTGGCCCTAGACTCACTAGATCACAAATTGGAAGCATTCATCTCAGGGACTGTGAAAATCTAGTGCAGGAACACTATTTGACCTTGACTAGTTACATAGTGCTGGATAAATGGGCAGCACTGACAAGGTTCTGCTTATGGGACATATGCTGTTTTTTCATAGTGTTGCTAGCGTCAACAAATATTACCCCAACTGCCAGTTCAGAACAATCAAAGTGAGCAGAGATACCAAGAGAGGAGGAAGGAAGCACAGGAGATTAATTAATTTTAAAAATGCATTGAGTATGCTGGCCCTCAAACTCGTGCATTATTTTCTTTCAGGCAACCACCATATGTGGCTACTTTCCAGAGCTTGACGAATGGGACAATAATGATGGAATATTTCTGTAACGTGCAAGCTCTTTTTCCTTGGGGACAAGATACTAGCCTGTTACTGAGATGTCCCAGCAAATTAGACCTAACTATCAAGAAATGCACASTCTAGTGATTAAACAAGATAGCATTATCCTACCAGGTTTAACAGCAATGTATGTTCATGGTATCACCTTAAGATTTCTGCATATAGTAGCCTGTTATTCTAAAGTAGGAGAAATAACTGAAAAAAWTTCTGCCATGGCTCAGATTATATGACTTTTAAAATATCTGAGTCCTAACATTAATAGATTTAAGATCTATTAATATGCAGCTCTTAATCGGTATAGTGCTCTTGCAAAACTGACTCTATGATAATATCTTCTCTATTAGAACCCATTTACTATTTAGTTCTGATGTTTTACTAAAGTGAAAGTTGGAACAAAAAAATTATACAAACATATCAGCTAGTTAAATGTCAGAGACTATTTGGTTTAAGAGAGAAAATTCCTAATTAATTCCAGTTACCTCTCTATGACATACCATGGAAAGGAATAATGACAAAGGCAGAATGCTCGTGTTATTTGATATAACTAAGGAGAAAGTGCCAGAAATATAGTGCTGATAAGAAAGCTGAAGCAATGGGAAACATAAGACAAGAAGAAGGAAGAGATGAGAAATTATTTACTTCTGAAGCTCTGGAGTGTAGCTCTTTCTCTTCCTTACTCTTATGGAAAAATCTTAAAAGTTTTAAAAAGAATAAAACTAGTGGATCCTTTTTAAAATCATAATTGACAACTTCCCTCAGACTAGGCATGATTAACTCAGTTTAAYGGCAATTCTGGCTGAGGTGACTGTTGAGTACTGAAGGCATTCGGTGGTCAATATTGACTCTAAATTAGAAAGCTCAGGGCTCAACCAATCTTAGTTTTGTAAGATGTTTTTGACACAATTCTCTGTTTGAAAATTTTTAGTGATTTCTTCCTTTGCATGTTATGAAGACAAATTTATTGACATTTGAGTTGTTACAGTGTTTACCAAGTCATGGATTTACGTATATCCTTATTTAATCCGTTTGGGAAGTCTGGACCAGATAAAAGAAGCTAGAAAGAAGCTAAAAAGCTAAAAGAAACATAGTTTGGTGTTCAGTTTTTACTTTCTTGAAGCAGAAACTATTGAACCAYTATACAATAATAAATGTGCAACTTTTATTCTCTGACAAGAAAAGGTGTTTTCTATACCAGTAGTAGTGGAACAGTGACTTTTATTTGATCACGGTGCAGTCTTTTTAACAACATAATAATTAATACTACACTTAATGATGAYAATATGCTTGCCTATTTCTATCTCCTCTTTTCTCATGCTATATTCCAATATTGTTAAGGTCATATCTGATGACTCCATTAGCCACTTAATACAATTCCTGTTGTAATAATGCTAGTATACTATAGCTGAGAATCTGTCGCTGGAATTTTTCACTTCATTTATTGGTTTCCTGAACTGTTATTTMCATGGTATTTTCTTCTTTTGGTAATTAAATCTTTCAGAGGAGACTGGAGGGATGAACACTCACGAAGAAACAGAGAAGGGAAAGAAGGSTATAAGTTATATAAATAAGGGTTTATCTTAGTTTGGCCTTTTCTGCAGAACTACAGCATCCTTTGGGCCAGTCGCCCAATTCTATTGCAAAAATAAAAGTGATGAGAGCAGGGATCCATATGGGTTGAGGAGGTCCCTATTTCTGAGATCTGAACACCAGGGTCCCTACTTTTCAGGTTTTTCTCAGTGTTGCTGGACAGTAAACTGTCTTAAAGCTCCTCCACTAGTACTGATGTTTAGGAGGACTTGCCAGTCAACAGCACTCACTTCTGGCTACTTTGTTCATATCAGATGAAAAAAATCTGGGACCTCACTAGGGTGATTAACAGACTCGGATTTGTCTGTTTTAGAGGTCTCTGAAGCTTGACTGAATCCTGTTGCTCAATATACTATAGCTAACTCCCAGAAACTGCATCCATCCATTTTTCATCCACTATAGTCAAAAAAAAAGGTCAATGAGAAGCAAGAGAGAGAGGAAAGTTAGGCAAATGCTTGTAAATATTGTAGACATACCCCTTTCTGCTCCTACTGGCTCCTCAGAAAGGCAGGTGTTGGCCTTTGTTGCTGCATGTACATATATTGTACATTTATTTGCATTCATACATGTTTTCTACTTTTCCACTGTGAGGKGTCAAGTCAAATAAAATCCCTGTCAAGACTAGTGAGGAAATCAAAAGGGCTATAGATTTTGCACATTTTGGTGATAAAAAAACAGTAAGAGAACAAGAATAGTGAAGCCAGAAGAGCTTCAAAGAGATGAGTGGGCAGTCGTTAACTTTCCTGCTTAGTCAACAGAGTCAGGGAGGAGCCCATCTACAAATGACAGAGTAAAAGATACCTTGTACCTCTGAATCAATCTTTTTCTTCTTTGMTTGTCTTTTTTTTTCTATTCTTTTACTTTTTTTTAAGCCTGAATAGCTAAGGTACACTCAGACCAGGGAGTCTAATCCCTATAATCTAAGATACATATCATCAAATTTTAGTAGTTATATCAAAATTTTCAAATGATCAGTTTTAGATGCCTAGGATTTCACATATCCAGTTTGAGAATTCTGAAAGGGACACTTTTTATTTTTATTTTTTTTCCCAAATTTACAGTAAGTTCCTTCTAAAGTATCTCAGCTTCAGAGTTTTATCGATGAACGGTAAATAGCTGTATAGCTATTATCAGCACATAAGCAAATAGACTGACATTGAGTTTTGGGAGAAAGTRGAATTTAGTGTAGATCTTGCAAAATACCATATAGTTTGGGATCTGAAGAGTTTTTATTCTGCTCTGCAAAGTGCAGGACCAGTCCATTATACAGAGGGAAATAGCAATCAAGTGACTGGCCCAAGCCTCCATAGAAAATGTCTTGAGTCACAGTCCATATCTAGTAACTTTATAGAATCATGTTTCGTGAATAAAATGAGATGGGCTTAAGAAGTCATAATTTGTATTATGGAAACTATACACATATTCTGCACAGGAGGGAGTTGTAGTTTTCATTCCTTTAGTATTGACACTTCTTTTAAAATTAAAAAAGGCAATATTAGAAAAGTATCTTCTTTTTCCATGTGAGATATATAACATGTGAAACATCAAGTGTCACTTTGACTGCTATTGCTAAGGTATCGAGGAGGAGAAATTATAATCATGGGACACTGCGATAGGCTGGAAGTAAGACAACAGAAGGCTAAGTATTATCTCTAAATAACAGTTATGTGACAAGGAGGAGAAGGATGGAAGCGATTCACTGGGTTTTCAGTAGTGCAGAACGATGTGTGGAGGGACTCAAGTCTGTATTGTCTATACCTAAAAGCAAGTAGAATTTTCAGGCTCTGCACTGCTAAATTCTAAATGATTGATTGTTGGTGGGGCTATTTGTAGTAATTTATTTGTACAACATGGTTGAGCAATGTTGTCGGCATACCAAGGCAGTTTGCTAATGTGACATCTATCTCCCTCTTCATCTGCACCTTTCTCTTTTAATTAAGATTAAATAATCACCTGTCACTTTCATTCTTAATAAATAAAAAAAAAATGCGTTTTAGGGACTACAAATTTGGTTTCATGTTACTGTCTGAACCATACATTCACATATTCCATTGTCTTTAGAAGGATGTGACAGAAGACCCGTTCCTTGGTACAATTAAGCCTCAAAAATGTACCTGGAAGGAACCAACTACTAGACTTAGAGCTTCAGGGACACTATGTGATCTATACTACTATTTATTTATTTATTTACTTTCCAGTAATTAAAAAWCAATTCAGGAGTCAGAAGGAGGATGAAGGAGATAACTGCCTATTTCATCTGTTCATCTGCAAAGCTCTGTAAGGATTAGCTGATTCTAAAGATTTTTTTGAGGAGTAAAGGCTTTCTTTTTTGTTTTGGCATTTCTTGAAGATGTGGAAAGGGCTAGTGAGAAGTGTAAATAAATGTTAAATATGGAGAGATTTCTATGTTAATGGTGATTTTGCTTTGGCTGTGACCTTATTCRTGACTGCTGAGAAGTCCTCTGTTTGCAACTTTTTCTGTCTTCTCATATTAGAAAAAATAAAATAATAATAATAAAAAAGATAGTGGCACTGCCTCTGCTTTGTTATCTTACAACAATAAGGACTTAAGAAAAAACATCAATCGTAAAATGCCTGAGTTGTGTAGGTATAGGGCGCAGGAGACCAGTACATTTGCAGATTAAGCTAGCAAAGAGCCTTTAAAATTATATTTAAAAACCTAGCACCCAAAGAATATAGACCACAGAGGCAGTGAGATTTATCTTAAGTGACGTATGTGGATTCATACAAAGATGATTCTTTAGACCCTTATAATTGCTGACAGAATTCATATAGATATATACAGATTGTAAGAGTACAGCAAACTGTCAGGAAAATTTCTAATTTTAAGTATAAACTAAAACTGCAGTAACTTTCCATTTTCAGTTAAGTATCTAAAAGCCTGAAATTAAATCTTGTTAAATCATTACTTTTGTTACTATTTATCCTTCCTTGCATTAGCAGTAGAAATGAATGAGGAATTAATCATCTTCATTGCTCGTATAGAGGACTGGAGCACCTATCATATGAGGAAAGACTAAGTGAGCTGGGCCTGTTTAGCCTGGAGAAGAGAAGACTGAGAGGGGATCTGATCAATATGTACAAATACCTGAGGGGAGAATGTAAAGAGGAGAGGGCCAAACTCTTCTCGGTGGTGGCCAGTGACATAACAAGGAGTAATGGGTATAAATTAAAACACAGGAAGTCCCATGTCCATGTGAGGAAGAACTTCTTTCCGGTAAGGGTGCAAGAGCCGTGGAAGAGGCTGCCCAGAGAGGTTGTGGAGTCTCCTTCCCTGGAGATCTTCCAAACCTGCCTGGCTGCCACGCTGTGCYCCATGCTCTGAGTGTCTTTGCTGTAGCAGGGAGTTGGACTAGATGATCTCTGGAGATCCTTTCTAGTCTCAACCGTTCCATGATTGTGTGACTAAGTGAGAAATTTAGACTGCTTTTTATTTCAGAAGTAAAAAAAAGCRAAATTAAAATATATACACCCCTGGAGATACTGATATTCTGAGAATGCAAGTCCTGGGGAGTATTTACAGCCAAATTACAGAATTCTTTAAAYGGAGCTTCTGTTGATAAATTTTCAGTTTAGGAATGATAGTTAGGAGTGATACTGAGTTTTTGTTAAAGATGCTCAAATGAAAAAGATATAATGCCAGTCTTGCAAGGAAAAGTTGACAGAAATATTCCATAGCTTTGGACGAACATCRTCATCCTACCAGGACTCCCTTCTTAGTCCTGAGAGATTCAAACTAGAAAATATGCTATGCCTTCAAAATGCATTAATCTACTGAAAACTTTGAAAACTGCTGTAGTAGTTATAAAAGTAAACATCCATCCAATACAGGAACAGACCTGTGTGTGCAATGCAGGGGTTCACAACATGTAACCCTGTGCGATAGGATTTTTCATTTTGTCACTCTTGCAGCAGATGTTGGTAAAATAAATGAGGCAGGAGTATCTATAACATCAATAACACTAAAGTGGAGGAAAACTCAAATATCAGAGGAGACAGAGATTCCAATCAGAAGAGGAAAGAAGTAAAGGGTGAAAGAGTTGAAAAGGAGAGAAAAAATACTGATTTAAGTTCTGATGGACGTTTTACCAAAGAGAACAAAAATTGTTCTCTCACATTCTCTAGAGTGATATGTTTTCCTGAGCGTGGGAAAGTTGGCTTAGTATTTTGCAGTGCTGCGTTTTTATATGAGGAAAATTGYTGCTTAGTTAGGCATTGGCTAACGTCAATACATTAGCACAGAAATTTAGGAACAGCTTGTAAGTTCTGGTTCATTCATRTTATTAAGAAGTAACCATTTTATGCTATTGGTTATTCAACTCATATCCATCAGAAAAAAAGTATCTGAGAATAATGGGCAATCCAAATCAGATTTTATTAGTGACTTGTCAAGTTTTACATCTCCTATAATCAATGATTACATATATGTATATGTGGATGGGGGTATATATATATGTATATATTTAACTATGTAAAATGTTGGGCACTGGAGGCCTAAGAACTCCAGGACAAGTATCAAAACTGATCATTTTCAATCTGGTTTGCAGTCACGTTTTAATCTTTCCAATGCACAACATATTTACTTTTGTATCATAGGTCTAGATTTATTACATAAATGGTGTAGTCTTCATCAATTGAAGGTGATGAACCTGTAATAATGTAGGTCTTCCTGATTAACTTTCGCAAGTGTTGGAATAAAATTAACTCTTTTTCTTGTCTCTGAAAATTGATGATGATACAATAATTCTATAAAATCAGTAATACTGATTAAAACCTGAATAGCTAACTCTTTTTTTCTCCCTAAATTACTTTCATAATTTGTTGAGTTGCCTATGTCAACAACATATTTAGATAAAATAGCCTTGCTTTCTGTAATTAGAACTTGTCCAAACATTCCTTTAATTGAACAGGTTGCTGAGAATTGGGTATTTATAAAATTATTTCAAAATTTACAAGAACATCAAACTTCTTTTTGATTCTTTTTGAAAAGTAAAGCTGGGCACATCCTTGGGCTGACTTTGAGTTCTGGAAGGTTACTGCAACATGTTATTAAACATCCAATTTGTACACACTAACATGATAATAAAGTGATAAGAAATAGTATGGGTTTGTCAAGAACAAATCTCTAACTTAAAATATTTTTTATCTTTGGAAGTGTGAGTGGGTAGTAGAAAGAAAGATGTATTTAGCATTTGTGAATGACTCTTAGCTGTAAGAGACTACACTCTTGGAAGAACACAGAATGAGAATCCAAAAAGATCAGGAGATCAAAAGATTAGGAGAAATTAATTGAAAACATTAAAATAAAATTCAACAAAATGCAAAGTCCTTACCCAAAAAATCAACTATACAGATAGAAAAGAGGGAACAGCTGATGAGTACCTCAGCTGAAATTATATATATTATGTATTTTACATTATACATTATATTTAAAATTATACTATATAAATATTTTATACTATATTACATAATGTAGCATATATATAATAGAATTCATAAATCTATTACATAAACTATAGAAAATTTAATACCTAGTGTTATTCTAGGGTGTACAGAGAGGCCTACCTTAGTATGGTATTAGGTTACCTAGAGGGTATATGAGATTATTATTTTAATTATGTTAACATCTCAAGAGTATCCGAAGTCTAGCTTTGAGACCTAAATTCTAAGATCACTATAGCCGAGAAAAGATAACAATAAAACTGAGTAAAGGGTTAGAAATTAGGCTTCTACAGAAAAGCAATAGGAATTGAGTTAATATAACTTCAAACTCAGAAGACCAATACAGACCAGGATAACAGTCTACTATAGGAAGTGTAAAAGGAAATCAGGCATCTAAATCAATAGAAAATGTGAAGAAATTGCCTGGCAATGTCTTCCTGATCCTCTCTCTGGGCAAAGGAAGGTCCTGAAAAAGTTCTTGAGGTCATTTAAATATATTAAAATCATATTAATAATAAGAAAAAAAAAAAACATAGCACAAACTAGTTTCTTTCCCAAAAATCCATATTTTCCTTGTATGCCACATTAAAGAGAAATGAGAAAGAGATTTCATGGGTGTATATAGGTTTCAATGCCTGGCTGCATTTCATATACGTCAAATGTACAAATGAGATTTCCTCGCTGTGATTGTTAGTGATGACAATAAAATATTTGTATCTTCCAAGTACAAAATCAGTCCCTACAGTGCACTTACCTTTCCTATCATATTTTAGTTATTGGCTATGCAAATTGTTATAACAAAGAAAATATTTGAAGATTTATCACAGTAATTAAATCTGAACAAAGACAAATATGTGATTGGTAGAATTCTGTTTCAGGTAAGTGAGCAGTAGATATGGAGCCCCCAGAGCAGAAAAGAAGCAATTTCATTGCTAGTTGATAAATAGACAATATCTGTTTACTCTATGTGGGTGCATTACAATGCAACAAAKAAATTACCTTCATTAAATATTTTCTTGGAGGATTAATGAGCACTGATAACAAGCTACAGCAGCACAAAGAAATGCATTTATACATTTGTGGTGGGAGGATGGAAGCACAACCAATTGTTATCGTTCATCTTAGCTAAAACGAAGTCTTCTTCGCTGCCCTCCTACCCCGAATATGCAGTTCACTCCATCATTACACACTGCAATGTATTGTACKCATATTCTGTGGCTGGTACACAGGATGCTTGAATAGCAAGTCTAGCAATGAAGTTTAAAACTAGACTTGAGATTAAAAAAAAGGTGGGGTGTTTTTTTTTTATTTTCAGTAAGGGAGTTTTACACAAATATTTTTTCCTGGTGACTTGTTTTGTTTAAACTGAATATTTCTGAATGGCAAACCAATGCCAGAAGGCAAATTAAGTGATTTGTGCCTATGTGTAGTAAACTCAGTTCCTAATATTGAGTGAACTTTTGCTACTTTTCTATTTTTAAAAAAAAGGGGAGAACAGAGATGAAGAACAACTTCTGCGGAAGTGCTAAAACTCCCAGATCATTTCAGATTTGGCTGCCATGAGGAATCAGGATTGTTTATTCATCAGGTACTGCCATCTTGTGGAACTGAAATAATCGGAGAAAACCCTAAACAGAGAGTGAAAGAAGTATATTTTCCTGACTGCATCCGAGAGGTTATAAACTAGTATATCTCTCACTGTATCACAAAAAGAGGACACAAAAACACAAAACAGGCTTCTTTCTGATGCAGATACCATAACTGCAAAAGTGCAGTTGTCGGATATGTTTGTACATTATGTCCTTAAAGAATGAAAGATGTATTATCTAATAGTTTTTATGGACTGTGCATTTAAGTTCTAGCTGGCTTTAAAGAAGTTTATATGTCAACTTTTGTGTTACAATTGCACATGCCACCTCCAGTGCTACTTAGCTGTCAGAACAAATGAAAAGACTATCTATCTCAAATTTAAATACTAAGATAAAACAAGCAATCTAGTAAGAGACAAATGTTGAAGAAAATCTGAAAAATATTCAAACATTAGCAAGCATAGGCTGAATGCTTGCTGATMTCTGAATGTTTCCACTACACCTCTTGTTTTTTTTTATTAATATCTATATCTATGGGATTATTTGTTTATGACCCACAATAGCACTAAGATTTTGCATCACAGTGGTAACATCTTCTGTGCCAGAATGATAAATCCAAATACACAATAAAATTGCTGATGTGTTACTATTCCAGCTTAATCTATTATGGGAAATACGTCAAATTGTGACAATTTAGGAATTAGGACAGTTTAGTGTTGTGAGGCACAGAAAATGACCTACTAAAATCATTTAAAAAATAATAKTAAACAGAATTTCCCTCCTTAAATTCATCTTGGCAGGAGATTGATGTGTTCTTCTCACTAATTTATCATTGAGTGACCCAGATTTTCATCTGCAAAGCACACTAAAAAGTCCTTAATAAAACATAGAAATAAGTGGGACATCTGGAAGACTTTCCAAAATGACCTTCAGAAAACAGACACAAAGCTCTTGGGTGAGATTTTCTAGTAAATATGACTGATCATTCATAAAAAGAAATGCCATCTTTACTGTCACCAAAATGACACCAAGAGTTTGTGTATAACAGAACTTCACTATTACATTCAGCAGAAAACACAGCAGAATGCCAATTTATGACTGCCTGTATAATTCATATTTTTTCTGCCTTTTAACTTGTGTTTCTGGATGTCTTGATGAGTAATATCTACATAAAGATTTGTTTTCTTTGGGCAGTCAACTGTAATTTCCAGAAAGGGCTCTGCATCATGTTTGTGATTTTGGCATAGGTGTCGTACTAAAAATAAAATAGATACCAATAAAAGTAAAAAATAAGCTATGTATATATTCTTTAAAAATACTCTGAACTTCTGTATTTTGCAGTTTTCTATTTTCACKGAAACTTTTTTTCCTATTGAAAGCAAAGTGAATACAGTATGGAGAAACTATTTAGTCATATTTAACTTCTTCTCATTCCTAGAGTCACTATTTCCATATTTTATGATTGTAGATGTAGTTTAGCAATTTAAATTTTGGAAGCAATGACTTTTAGCTTCAAAATCTGTTCAGATTCAGTGCTATTTGCCTCTTAGTCTTGAAATTTAACTATGATACTTTGATATTGAAAAGTTAATGCAATGATTGCTGTGTTCTCTGTTTAATCTATTGACATTGTGTTTAAAATCTTTTATTGTAATCCAGTRTAAGGAAATATGAGCTTGAAGTTCACTAGCAACTGATGATACCTATGTACAAATGGGCCTAGTGAAAATGTCTTTCATTTGATCTTAGAGATCRTGGCTTAAATTTCAAAAAAAATAAAAACATTGAATTATACCATTTTGTAAGAGGGAGATCRTAGAGAACATTTGAATGCAAGGCCTCTCTCTTGTATCTTATACTTTGTCCTTTGCTGGTCTGGTAAAACTTTTATATTATGTTGATTCTCTGCCAGTTAACTGTTCCTTTAGATTTCATCGTAATCACTAGGGTTTTCACTTATGCACAATATTTCCAGCAAAAAAGAAAAAAAGTAAAAAAAGGCGTTTTGTACCTGGCCAACTATCATAAGCTATAATATGTTTTAAGGATCTCATGTTTTAATTTTGCTGGCATGCAAAGTGGGAAAAGTCAGAGTCCTAGAACATGAAAACTAGATAATGTTGCATCCTCACCAAGGCTGCAAATTTAGAAATCTGAGAGATTTGTACAATGGATCAGTGTCAAGTACACCTATTTTCTCATTATTGCAGTGATTCCCTTAACACACTTTTGTAAAATCACTTCTGCATGATCATTCATCTATTTCTGTCAGATAAAAACTGTTGGGTCCCCAGGTCCCAAGCCAGCTGTGGTTATTCTGCAAAGCATGTAGTGGAATTTAAAAGTTTCCTTTATATCAGTATATTTTCATTAAGCTTATGCATACTTTACAGGTATACCATTTAAAATTATATTTTAGAGTCTGCTGAATTATTTAAACAAATTGAAGATCTTTAGAAGGCGCATTAGGGTCTTTTCATTAGCAAATAAATGGTTAAAAATTTCAGATCAGTTCAAATGAGAATTCCTTTGAGAATGAGGTGCCTCTAAAACCCTATCCAAAGTCTGAAAGTGTATCCCAAAGGTTTTATTATAAAAATGTAAGTAATTTCTTTATTGTCAATGGACCCACACTGTTCAGGAAGTAACTTTGCATCTCCATTCATGTTTTGCAGTTTTAGTTCTTGACTGAAACATAGAAGTTGTAGACATGGGCAAGTAAAAATATTAATTGCAGTTTAACAATATAAATAATCTGAGTATAGAAAAAAATTTGACAGTCATTACATTACTTTTTTTTCTCACTACCTATTCATCCATCACTAAGTTTTTGAGAGCAAAAATATTTGGTAAGTCACATGATGGCAATATCCTTCCAGAGTCAACACCAGCAAGACCAAGTATTCCATTTTCTCCACATCATAAAAATGTATTGCCCGAAATCCATATCAGTAGTTCTAATTAATAAATTAATAATTAATTGGGTGTTTTTAGGGTACTAAATGAGTAAATTCTCTTCTACTTTAACTGTCAACAAACTTGCAATGATGGCTGCTTTAAATTTGAACTACCTCTAAGCTAAAGCAATTAGAGAGACTGATTGCTTTCCATTTGAATTGGTAACAGGTGTCTTATTTAAAACCAATGCATTTTCTTTGAACTTTTGTGTTCATCATCATTTTGTTTAATTTTATGCTGTCATGAATCATTTCTGCCAGATAAGAAATACATTCTAGCAAAATGTGACATTGAAATTTCTAGACAGAATTATTTTGGACTAATTAGTATTTTGCCTGCAACAGAACAGAAGAGGAAGGAAATTTTGAACAGTCTGAGAGCTCTTTGAGTTCTTTGTGAGCCATAAATACCTTAGGGCCCTGTGAAACCAATCAAAATTGCAATTAAATCTGGAAAAGGAGTTTAAGCAAAAAATAATGTGTACAACTTAACTGTTTGGAAAAGTCTTCTTATACTGT
Source organism: Eudromia elegans (assembly GCA_003342815.1). Classification (NCBI taxonomy): domain Eukaryota; kingdom Metazoa; phylum Chordata; class Aves; order Tinamiformes; family Tinamidae; genus Eudromia; species Eudromia elegans. Next base: position 631,241 of record PTEX01000227.1, on the reverse strand, counting down.
CTACTAAGTTTGTTTATTTCTCAAATGTAGCCTGTTTTTACCAATGCTATGTTTTTCTTCATCTGTTTTTCTCTGACTTCAAAACTAGATTGAGTTTCTTCAAATTATTCCAAATCATACATTTTCTCTACATGGCTGTTTGCACTGTGAAACTGGCCGGCATACTTTTCCATTCCTTTTTACCACCTTGTGTCAGGGAATGATAAAGCGTAAGAATGGAAAGGACCAATTAATTAAAAAAAAAAAAGCATACCTGACAGTGGCATATGTTTCTTTTTTGGAGATTTTTTTTGAATATGTTTCACACTTTTGGTACTGTGAATAACCATTCCAGTCCTATTCCTATCATTAGCATCAAGTCACACTGAAAATTTAAAAGTTTGAGGTGTTTCCCCTCATACCTTTTGTTCTTTTTTCCTCCAAATATCTTTCTTTCAAGAAGACATTGTTGGACTAATGAGAATACCTGTATCAGAGAATTAAACAATTATATATAGGAGATTGCAATTTTCATATTGATGCTGAAGTTGATAATAGTCACTCAGCCAGTAAGTGTCTAAAAACTTGGCCCTGACTTAGAGTGAAGCAGTCTGCATCTTGGAGCAGTAGTAGGGACTTTACATGACTGAACTAGCCTCAACTTTTCTGATTTTCTGAGCTGGTTCTTCCAAGACGATCAAATGGGAAAATTACAGAAACTGCCTAATAGCTAATATGTCAGCTTAAGTCACAAAGAATGTTTTTTAAAGTGTGAAAAGCAAATGAAACCGTGGAAAATAGGAATCTCACTAACTTTACTGATACTTCTAATGTAGGGCCATCAATGCATGTAGGTTTGTAATAAATTGTGATATTATCACATACTGAATAATAGGAAATTGTCTCTTTTTGTACATTTATACTTTTCAGAATGATTCACAGGATAAAAATAAGGACCAAGATACTGGCTTCAATTCCAACTTAAAAAAAAAAAAAATCACTTTGATTAGCCTTTGATCTGCTCAGATTATGAGCCACAGCACTTGGTACCTTTAGTTTGAGGAATTATTCTTYGATCCCAGGGTTTTAAGCTGCATGATAGGCAGGCTTCTGAGATTCTGCAATGAAGCAGATATACTGCAGCAATAAAGCCCACAGGATGAGCTGAATCTGTTGATTTWAAAAAAAAAAATGTTCAGAATAACATATGTGTGTTATTCCCCACACAAAAGGATCATTGCTGGCTGGACAAGTACAGATATAAGTGATTTGTGTATTATTTCTGGCTTAACTCAAAGGACAAGAAAAGGGAAATATATAACATTATGAGAATTATTTCTGTATCTGATGAATAGTGTGAATCTGATGAATTTCCATCTCCTATGCTATATCCAAAATCTCAAGGAAGGAAAGAAACCTCTTCTTCAATTCTATTGCAAAAAAAAATAAGAAGTTTTAAAGAAAAGTTTTTCTTTTTTTGATTATTTAAATCAGTTTAATGAAAACATTGAGTGTATCCGTTAACAAGACAGCATTCTTTTGATAATTGCTTTCTTTTATTTTTTTTTGTTTTATTTCAGAAATCATCTATAGTTGGGTATTTAATGAATTCCCATCTTTTGTGGCAGAAGATAGCAGACGTTTCATCTCTCAAGAGACAGGCAATCTCTACATCTCCAAGGTGCAAACGTCTGATGTTGGCAGCTATATATGCTTGGTGAAAAATACAGTGACGAATGCCAGAGTTCTGAGTCCTCCTACACCTTTGACTCTGAGAAACGATGGTAAGGAAAGCATCATTTTGGGGTACCAAATACAACAAAAGTGCTAAGTCAAAAATACAGGGTAACAGTTATTTTACAAACTGTAGCTAATTTAAGAACCATGATTTTATTATTTTTAAATATATGCATGCATTTACTGCAGCAATCAGCAGAGAAGTGTCTGTAGAGGCAGATTCTTTAAGAACAGTTAACACTTAGGAGAATGTTAGACCTTCAAAGTTTGAGATGGAGCTCTGACGGCTCCTGAAACACTTTGTTTAGAACAGTTACTACTTTTTGCTGTTCTGGTGTTTCAGCACCAATATAGAGAGAGGCAAATCTGCCTTCTTGGTAACATCTGACTCTGCAGGGGTGAGTGCAGTTGCCTAAGCGTAGGTAGCTAATAGCACATGGGAAGCCCTCAGGCATCTGAGATATCTGCAGGGAGCTGGTAAATATGACACAGGACATAAAGGAGACCTGTGCCCTTACAGGGCAGCAGCTTGGGGCCTGGAGGCATGCCCTCAGCATCTCCAATGACACAGAACACATATGGTTAGACAACTGAGTAGATTCCCTAATGCTTGTAACTTTACCCATTACTATACTAAAAACTTCTCTCACTTCTGCGCTCTGATTCAATGTCCTGACTGAGCACTGGCTACAAACGCYGCAGTGATTTGATTACAATGATAGGTAGTTAGCTATGTGCTTTTGAAGTTCTTCAGGATTTGTATCTGCAACTTTTTTTTTTTTTTAAATAAATACCATATTTTTGAAAAGTGACCTAGGATCCAGAGTTCCTGAAGCATTTCCAAAAATCATTCCCAAACATCTTCCAGTAATGCACTCTATGCAGTAAATGGTGTGTATCTGATACTATTAGAAGAGATGCCTATAGTGTATTGGCTCTTTTGAAGACAAAAGATTTGTATTTATTTTAATATAATTTCCTATATTTTCCTTTTTTTTCCCCAAGATATCCCATGCTTATTTTCCAGCTCTTAAGAAAYGTTTCATCAATCAACGTTAGTGAATTCATACTTATATAAATCAGAGAGAGAGAGTCAGAGAGAGCAAAACAAGGCTTTTGCATAATTTTTCATAATTCAAGCCTTTTGTCTTGCTCATATTTCTTTCTAACACTGAGGCTATCCCTGTGCTGTAGCAGCTTTACAAAGACTGGACTTTAATAGAGATAACTCAGTTTAACAGATTAAGTAAAAAATGAGTTCACAGATTAGAAGGGAATTAAGTTAATCTTTATTTCTGGTAACTGGTTGGAAACTTTTCATGTCTTTATGGCATGAGTCCTCTGCAAAAAAAAGCTATGTAATTTCTTATTTTATTAATCATTGTTTAGTATCTATGCTAATTATTGAATTTTAGCTGTTTAGTTTTATTTAAAAGTTTTTAAAAATAACTTTTCAATATTAGTCCTTTGAGAATGAAAAAATAGTGACAGTCTTTTTAATCAGCTAAAACTATGTAAAGTGAATATACAATTTTATTATATCATATTWGTTACAAATATCTTACACTTATGTTACTTTACAACATATTTCTTCATGCTCTTGCTTGGGTTCCATGTGTGTGCAGAAATTCAACAGATTACACCTAATGAGCTAATAGTAGAGCAGATTTATTACAATATCAGAAATGGAGAGAGCAAATAAGGATAAAGGCAACAGTCTACAACACTGAGCTAAGAGCTGAAATCTGCAGGTTTTCCTAAATGTCAAGTGGGTAGTATGCCAGCCTCGGGCAATCTGAGCTTCATGGCTGGCTGTCAGACTACTGCGAAGCTCCAGCCTTCTGAGCAGTGCTGGAATAAGGGGGGGGACATTTGCACATAGGTGGACTGGCTCCTGAATAATTTCCCAGTTCCTTTTTACACATGCATGCATTTCTACCTGGCATGCATGTCTTAATTTTTATCTGTTTAGATTTTTGAAAAGCCCTCTTATTACATCGGAATTCTGGGATTCTCTAGTAAATTGCTTGCTTTTCTTGCATGTCTGAGCAAGTTTCTCACTGAAAAAACAGAACTTTCCACCTAACCTTGCAGTCTTCATAAATCTACCTGGAAAAGAAATAATAAGGAAAATTCTATGATTTAGACTCCAGGACATTTCCCTTCTTTTTACCTTCTCCGCAGAATGAAATAATATGTGCCTTTTAAAACTTATCGAGAATTGCTTCAGTAAAATAGCCGATTAGTAATATTGCACTTTTGCTTTTTGATACAAGTTGCTTTCGATTATATTGCTTTGCTTATTGACAAATATTAAAGGCTAATGATGATGGAATTTTAAAAATATGCATACATTATGGGAAAAAATAGCTGATAAAGAGGCTTATTACAGTTAAAGAAAATGTGAAAGAGATGTGGGTAAACCATCACAAGCGCATGAAAATTTATGTTGGCCTTAAAACAGACATCTATGTACTTAAAAGTTGACTTACCACTATGTGAGTGGTGATTTTGAATATGGCTTACTTTTTGTAAAGCTTTGGGGTTATAAAATGAATTGAATCAGTTTTCAAAACATTTTTCAAATATTCACTTAAGTGAACCACCAGATCATATTGGTTCCTGCATTCTAGCAGTCAACATATCAGGCAGCATTTCTCGCACTCAGTCAACACAATTACCAGAAACAATGAGAAAAAGCTTTCGCTTTTAAACAACTTTTTTATATAGAACTATAGAAAGAAATATATATATATATGCATATATATATATGCAGTTTCTATTCACTGGATATATATATGTTTCTTCAAAAGTATTCTACTTGATATATTTGTCATTTTTCCCATGGATAGAGGTGGGGTTTTTTTGGGTGTAAAAGAGTACCTATTCCAAGAGGACTGGGTAGCTTATGACAGAACACTCCCAGAGAGAACATGGCACTGTTTTTATCTGTGAGGAAGAAACAGAGTAATATCAAGGCTTTCTGCTAAACTCTACAAGAATTTCCTTGCCTTTTATTAATCTTTTATTTCTTTAGTGATGTGTCTCAAAGGGGAACTTAGCTTCTTGATATGAAGCAAATTAAATAAAAACATCAAGAAATCCTTCAATGGATTCTGAATAAAATGAATACCTCATTTGTTCAGATGTCCTTGACAATCAGTCATTTCGTACAATTCAATTTCACTTCAAGCTGGGTTATAAAAACACTTTAAAATTCTATCTGAGGAGATAAAAAAATCTATCAAAAAAAAAGCATCATTTCATTAACTGACTTTATAATGCATTGTAAACTTTGAGGAATTATTTAATAACTTTTTACAAATAATAAAAAAGTTTATTAAAATGGATCTTTCCAAGCATGGATGCTATTGGGTAAAGTATCTTGACTAATAAAAACAACAGAAAGCCTCCACAAATTTAGGAAATAGAGACCTAGGGAGTATAAAACATTTAATGTTTGGTAGTATATGGCAGTTGTTTCAAATCAACACATTTTCATTCCCATTTTTTTTGTCTTGTTTTTATTTGTCTTAAATGATGCAAACATCAATATTATTGCAGGAGAGAATTAAGTTGTTCTTCATTTTATCCTTGTGTCACAATTGCCTAGTCCTTTTGCTGCAGTGAAATTTCCAGAAAACAGAAAACCTGTAGCATTTCAGACACCAGAGGATACCTTCTCCTGTGCCACAGTAGAGTAAATCTAAACTAACTCGGCCAAGGTCACCATATCTGACCAGGTATATTCTCATGAAACTGAATGCAGAGCCAGGCCTTCATATTTTACTTCAATGTCATTATAGTTCTGTGAATTGAATTTTTTATGACCTAATTCTGTAGTTCATGATGAGACTCTTCATGTGATGAATTCTTTTTCTGCCTGCATTATTACTTTATCTTCTGATGCATTTGTTCATATGAGACTAAATTCTAGAATGCACAAAGTATGCCTGGATTGTAATAGCAGTTGATAACACTTATCCAGCTGTGACTTGATTCAGTCAAGTAGTTTGAATATTTTGGTCTTGCAGACTGCTTGTTTCTTGTGTATTATATTGTAAGACCATTAACTTACACTTTTAAATATTCAGTCACATTACTCATGTGCTGACACTGCCAATCCATACAACTATGAAAGACCACTTGGAAACTGTTGGAACTCCTCCTGATGTCCCAAGATGAGTGTAAAACRTAAAAGAATCCCACCTGGATTTTTTTTAAGCAGATCGATGTTGCCTGGGCAATGGTCATTGTGTTTTCTGGTGATACGTGGACACTGGCARCACGCGCAGCAGGATCCTGATAGAGACCATTGCTCATGTTTTTCTTTCACTTATTTTCCTGATGATTTTGGAAACTATTCCACAAACTGAACTATCTTTGAATACTGTCAAAAGCATGAAATAAACTAACTGTAGAAAGAATACTCCTCTCAGTTCAATGCGGTATCTATCCTGATGTTACATGAAATTGCATCCGGTAAAATTTCACATAGAAAATTGTTGATAGTATTATAATTAATGGTTACCTAACTAAGATTTGTACAAAGTAACAAGAAAAATAATCTTTGTAGCTGAAAACGGCTTCCAGTTGTTGAGAATGATCATATCTAACATTGTCTTACTGTCCCGGGATATTGGCATGTGACTGCTTGTCTTGCTTTGGTAGGATATTGCAGTGTTCAGATAAGAATGGCTTTTCATTTTGATGATCTTGTCATGAAATAATTGTGTAGTGAAATATTTTGATTGTGAACAGGCCTTTAGCTTGAGGTTAGGAGTGTAATGAGTTYATAACAAGGATGATTTGTTTCTATTGGTTCAATAATTGTGGCTCTTGCTAGTGGAGGAGAAATGCTAGTGTTAGTCTTTAAGACTTCAAGGAAGGAGAGACAGCAAGTTTGGTCATTGTCACTAATTGATTTTTCAGACACATGTAAACAGAAATCTCCCTCTTCAAATTGTAAATAGAAATTGTGGGCTCTCGTTTGAAGAAAATACCACTAATTTTTTCACTGCTTATTCTGAGCTTAYCTCATTGCCTCTGTGTCCTTAGAGATTGGCTCCAGTCTGCTTTACTTCAGTCGTAGTGTACTCACACTTTGAAAATAAAGTGCTCTTAGTTGCACTCTGTTTTGGTTGAAAGAGCTAGAAACCTTTTATGAGTATGTAAGACACCTTTATAAATAACTAAAAAGTATTTCATGCCAGAAATCCTGTTTCTTGAAAGGTAAGGACTACTTAGATGGACTTCAGAGAATAACTGCTGGAGTAGTGAAATGGGCTTTAATTTTAAAGTGGGAAGAGTTAAGATGTATTTAAATATCAGTTAAACCATTTGTTATGGTTAAACAAGTCTTTCCTTTACATTCATACCTTAGAAATATATAAACATCTTTGCCCTGATTTAAAAACTATATGAGAGTTTATTCCTTTCTTATGCTGTATTCAGTAAGATTCTCTCTTTTCTTTTCTTCCCCCACCCTCCCTCCCCGGAACTAGTTTACTAGCTTTCCTTTGATATTAGGAAAGGTCTTARTAAAGGTTTCTTCCCCACCCACTGCTATGTAATAGGATTTGCTCTTTGAGTAGCCTATGAAAAAGTCTCTGGCAATTTTGCTGTTCAGCATATTGCAGAACAGAATTTCACACAGGCAATTTTAGGGCTTTTCAAAGGATAAATGTATTGCTCAAATTTGTCTAAGAGATCTCTAAGTAAAAGGAATATTATCATAAAGCAGATAATTACCATACAACAAACATTCTTATAGTAAATATTTAGACACTTACAGAGGCTGCTGGCCCCATCATTTACAACAAGATTAATGTCAGGTGAGTCAATAAATTGTACTCAAGGCATTGAAAAATTTGCTCTGTAATCAAGAGGTAATGGTGGGTATTGTCATTACATCTGTATCAGTTTGATTTAGACTGTGACTTACATTGTCATTTAAGGGTCTGTATTAAGGACTTATTCTTTCCAGTAAATCATAGAATCATAGAATGCTTAAGGTTGGAAGGGACCTGTAGTCCATCTAGTCCAACCCCCCTGCACACGCAGGGTCCCCTAGAGCATGTGGCACAGGGTGATGTCCAAGCGGGTTTTGAAGATCTCCAGAGAAGGAGACTCCACCACCTCTCTGGGCAGCCTGTTCCAGTGCTCTGTCAGCCTCAYTGTTAAGAAATTCTTTCTCAAGTTCCTGTGGAACTTTTGGTGCCTCAATTTGCGGCCATTTCCTCTAGTTCTATCACTAGCCACCACTGAGAAGAGGCCAGCCCCMTCCTCCTCACTCCCTCTCTTGAGGTATCTATACACATTAATCAGGTCCCCTCTCAGTCTTCACTTCTCCAGGCTGAAGAGGTGCAGCTCTCTCAGCCTTTGAATATTTATAAATAAATATATATCATAAATTATAAATATTTATATAATAAATATTATATATATATAATTTTTATATATTATAAATTATAAATATTTATAATAATTGAGAATACAGGTCTTCAAGAAAAATATTAATTCAAGAAAACATTCATTTGTTACAAAAAGACCATGCTGGACAAACCTATTTTGCCACAAAGATTATTGATAGGATAAGGTGCAAGAAATCGTACATGAACATGACTACCATGGTCCCTTTGTCAAAATCTTCTTATTTTTGAATTAGTATTCATGCWAGAAACCATAATTCCAGTGAGATAAGAAACACATTTTCTGACCAGGAAAGTTATTAAAATGTTATTGCACCTGAGGACAAGCCATCACCCCTCAAAGAGATTCCTAGAAATTGACAGACACATTCAAACTTAAAAGAATTGCCAATAATTTTATGATCTATCCAAACTGTAAAAGATTCAGTTTAACATTCCTGCACACTCTAATCAATATCAGGGACTTCACCCAAAGCTCTCAGACAAGTTTCTACTTACACAGTTTGTCTCATTTGCTAATAAAATAATGTCAAGCATAARTCTTCACCTAATTTTTCTATAGAATACACAGTATAGAAAATCTTTTAGTTTCATTTTCTCCTTAGCATTCTAATGATGTTTAGGCAGGAATATTATGTTCTTTTCTAGCTGGTACCTTAACATTTTACCAGCCCTTTTTGCAAGAATATCCCCTGTAATCTGTCCTATTGAAAATAAGCTTACGGACCTGAGTTAATGAGATACCATTTAAACAATTTTAAACAAACTGAGGTCATTYCAGCTGAGATGATTTAAGGAATCGTCATGAAAAATTATTCCCTGCCTGGGATAGTCAAGAAAGTAGCCAATATCTGGAAGACTAACAGAAAGGACACATTAGCCGCCACAGCACATGCACCTGAAGCGAGAAGATGATCTATATGGGCAAGGAAAGACCTTGTCTGTTTTGTGGTAAGGATTTCTCAGCAGCTTCTTTATTCTCATGTACAGAAATATATATATATATATTCTTGTGTAGATAGAGTCCCAACTCTTTCACACTCTTCACTTTGGCAAGCAGAGGAAAAAGTTGGAGCAGTCCTGCTCATAGTGGCTGTGGCTGATTTTCCTCCTGTAGCTTGTTCCGTTGTGCTTCCCTATAGAAAAGACGGACAGCCAGACAGCTGTCCTACTGCTTTATTCCATCCTCCGTATGAGGAGGCCCAGAGGGAATAATGTAAATGCTTTTAGCTGCAGTTATATCTGTAAATGTTTGCAATTCTATTACATCTATTTCTGTAGTGTTTAAGCACCTCACAGTCAGTGTTGATCACATTATTGGGATTTAATGAATTGTGTTATGTCCGTGTCATGAAGGAAAACTAAAAGGCAGACAACAGGCAGTGAAGGTTTGTAGGATGCTTTGGGCAGCAGAGATTTGAGCTCAAGTCACAGATCTGCAGCCAACTCAGAGGAACAACTTGTTAAATGAAACCATTTATTAAAATTAAACTTGATTTTTTTTCCTGGATTTTCCTCTCAGGAGTCAGAGAATATGTTATAATTGTTCTGGGATAATTTCATAATTATAAAAACATTTCTGAAGCAGAGAATAGGGAATTACTCCTTCTGTAAATATTGTGCTCCTTTTCTGCTTGTGTGTGACTAAAAAGCTGTTAATTTTAGCAAGGTCAAGATGTGCTTAGTCCTGGGAAATGTTCAGTCATCTGCAATGGTCCCCTTTTCAGTAATCAGAGATAAAGTAAAAGTGTCATTAGTGAGCCATCTCAGTGTAAATTCACCTGGCAAGGATGGGCAGTGTATTTACAATAAATATACAGTTATAGGTATATAACACACACACAAACACACACATGCATCCACATATGTGCATAGACTGTCCAACCTATCCCTAGCTGGGCAAAAATACAGAAAACTCATTCTGATACACAGCAGTGGAGCAGAGCGACAGAAAGTAGGAAATGTTAGATGGCATAACTTGTCTCAGAATAATGGTCAGGGGTAAGATTTACTTAAACAAAAAGAGTTTTTTAACCCTTTTTTATACCCCATTAAGATTTTATGACTTCATAAATTAGTTTCATCTGGATCTTGCTAAAATGGCAAGGTGCTCTTTTAGATGATGCGTCATACGAACTTGGGAGGTTTATAAGCTAATTAATTCCTCTAAGGAAGATTGAACCACTGGGGCTGACTCTTTTAACGCATGGAGGTCAAGGACTGCGGGGAGAGGTTGTGTACATGGAAAGATGGGATATAGAAGCATGAGTGCTCAGACCATGTGACCTCTCTGATCTATTAGCCATTTCAGAAACTTATGTTTTTATTCTGTGCCAATTAATTTCATTTTTCATGTTTAATAAATAGAAATCAAAATGACTGAAGGAATTCTTTATAACTTAAACCAAATATCTGAAAGAGAGTCATATATAAGTTTGATTCTAATGCACCCAGCTCAAGGCCTAGATATTTCTTAAAAATTTAGGTTTCTTTCTTTCTTGCATCTTTCTTTGCATCTTTCTTGATGCAAATGAACAAAATTATTGCTGTTATTTTGCTGTTACAGACTCATAGTGACCAAAACAGAAACTGAGAAAGACAAAAAGCCTGAAGGTAAAGTTGTCATGGCAAAGCAATTATAGTAAGAATCAGGAAGGCAGGACCTTGATAATTCCCTTGATTCCTATGCAAATGTAATGGCAGACATGGTCTCCAAGATAATAAATAATAAAGACAGAAAATGTCCCTTTGGTACAATAATCTATCGTTTCCTAATTTCTCTCACGAGAAACATCAGTATTGCAGAGAAACCAAACAATCCTCACTGTTTTTTCTACATCTTTTTGTCAGTGGCCTCAGGCATGTTGCTGGCTAGTATAACAGTAACTCGGAAAAGGAGGACATAATGCAAATCATTAGCAGATGAGCATTTCTTTAGCAATGTAAAATGATGGTGTAACTTGCAAGGAGCATTTGATATTTGTACGGATCACATCTACTAATGAGAGTTAACGTGAGTTAAAAGCAAAAATTTGAAACATAATTTGTCTATTGTTCATAAGCATTCTACATTTTGAGAGGCAAGAATAATTTGTATTTTGAGATGCATTCTTTCAGAGTTAGAAAAACATGTGTTTAATAGCATATGACCATTCAAAAAATCAGTTTCTGGTACAAAAAGCCATATACTAAGGTATAAAAAGCTTTTAAACTCATCAAATCACTAAACCTTTCAGACAATATGCACACTTAAGGAGGAAAAGACTGCACCATAAAAACTAAACTGAACTACTATCAACAGGGTTTCCACAAAACTGAAGTTCACATAATTACACTTCCAGTAGAAGAAATATTAGAGTAAATGCTGATGTTATAAATACTAAGAAATGACACTAAGGCCAAACTCACAGGGCATTTCTAGAGGAACTGGGATATGGACCATGTCCCTTATTCTGACCTCAGTCCTAGAGGAATAGCAGATAGAAACATAATGTCTTTAAAAAGAAAAATCTCAGAAGTGTCCAAGGAGCCACATACCAATAAATCTAACTTCTGTGTCAAGGATTTTGGTAGAAAATATAAAGATTTTTTGTGTGTATTTTTCACATAACCATAAGTCTCACCTTAAAATCATATCTTATTAAAATGGCTTTTTCAGAGAGAAATGTCTCCATCTGTGTGCAACTTTGTTGAAGAGTCAGAGCAAATATGAATAAGGACGGTCAGGGTAGCACAGTGTACTTTAATTTCATAAACCTGAAGACAAGGTCATCCATCAAAGCTGCAAACAAATTCTCAGAGGGGATGAAGGGCAATTCTATTCTGAATAAACAATGGATACAAAATTCAGCCTTTTATAAACTTACTTGATGAGTTGTTTGAAGAGAGGGACATTATCAGTGAAGAAAGAGAAAACTTCTAGGATCTCACTAATCAACATATAAATGATCCAGAGAAAGTGAACACTGAAGTAGTGAAGCTTGTTGATACATTTTTTTTTTTCGTGGCAGTTAAAACTAACCATGAAGAGCTGCAAAAAGATGTCATAATATTAGAGTGGATTGTAATTAACCTTGGTACTTTGAGTACCAAGTTTTGCAATAGCTAAATCTAAAAATAGATCTTTATTTGATACTACCTACTAGTTAAAATGTGATGATACCATCACTGCTCATTGACCAGCAGTCAAAAAGTTGAGTGGAATTGTGAGGAAAGTAGTAGAGGAAAAAAAGACACAACTAACCAAACTAAAATCTATGATAGAAAGATCTTAACTTCAATATTGCCATGGTCTTACCCTCCCATCTCAAAATGATATAATAGAATGTGAAATGGTACAACAGAGGAACAAAGAATGATCTTGAGCTTATTAAACATTCTGAGTGAGAAAGGATTAATAGTCTATGATTTTTTTCAGTCTGTAAAAGACACAATCAAAAGGGTGTCCCCTTTTAGCAGACGTCTTACAAAATGATGGGTGATTCAACTGAGAAGAATCAGAAACTTATATTAATTAGCAGAAAATAAGAAAAAGAAAGAAACAATAAAGGAAATCAGGTAGAAGATATAAAATAAAGCAAAGAAACACTAAAGAAACTCTTTTCTTTTCCCAAAGTATTTAAATTATGAAATTTATTGAAACAGTGTGAAACAGTGTGTTCATTTTTACTGCTGGAATTACTTGAGTCATCTAGATTAGAAAAAAATGGAATGAGGTAGAATTCAGTCGATACCCTGGCCATCTTTGCATGATGGATTTTTTTTTTTCTCTGAAAGAAGGGAGAGCATATAAAGAAAGCGAAAGTAGGGTGATGGGGGTYCTGCAATAGGAGCATTCCCCCAGAGGTCACAGGTTTGTCCTAATGCTGTCTGAATCTGTTTGTTTGTTTGTTTGTTTCCACTTAACTTTGTCAAAAAAATGTATCTTTTACTGCTGAAAAGAAAAAGCAAATTTTATAGTAAATGGCAAAACGTAGGAAACCTACATCTCCTCCAAAGTGGCTGACTGCTTTAACTAGTTAGTTATTTACTAGTCAAATATAATTCTTGTTCATTTTCACTAATTCTCTTCTGATTTGAGGAATCATCCCAAAGAAAAATTTTAGCAGCAGCAGTTTTAACAAGAGAAGAAACTGAAGGTTTTTTCTCTTTTAAACTGTCATTTCCAGCAAAAAATATTTCCTCAGCCCCCTGCTTGGTGACGCCCCAATCCAGTCTTACACTGGCAGAGGTGACAGCAGATCTGAGCCTTGGCYAGAGAACTTCCTTCCAGACGTCAGGCACAGGAGCTGGTGGGATGGTCCAGAAGCAGCTGGGCTGCTTTGGCAGAGCGGGGGAACTCCCAAGTCCCACATGGAAAATGTGAAGGAACTCGAGAATATGTTTTACCATTTTAGTAAAATGTGTATTTGGATTGTTTTTCCTGAATAATCCTATCAGCTAGTCTTCTCTTACTTGCAGATATTATATTTCTTTGCTCTCAGGATCCTCGTTTTGTTTCTTACCTTTTTTTTTTTTTTCCCCTTACCTGAGGTGTTGTGAGTTTKGGGGTCTTTTTTTTGTCTTTGTCACTTTTGTTCCTACCTTCTTGTACTGGAATTCTTTGGAGCCTCTTGTATGATATTGATAGGTTTAGATAGACCTCGTCTTGCTGCTGCTTTGTGTTTCTTATGTCCAAAAATCCCATTTTATTTGATTCTCCTCATCCAAAAATATTAATAATTCTTACTTAGCTTAATACTTTTAATTCCCAAGAATTGCCTACTCCAAAAGCCCATCTTCTGTGTGACTGAACAAAGCTTTTTGGAGGCATGTTTGCCTCCTGCCATTCTGACTATGACATGTCCTTTCATTAAGTCACATCAAATGCAAACTTCTCAGCTCCCTTCACTAATCATTTCTCATTTCCTAAACTCCTGAAATTCTCCAAGGCTGTCAGTCATTCCACAGCAAATGCCAGATAACTCTACTGATGTCTGTGTTCATATTTTTGACATCCCTGAATGGTGTTACAGTTGTATTTAACAGCACTGAGCATGTTGTCTTGATTAATTAATGATATCCCAAATTAAAAGGGCCACTGGAACTAAAATAACTGAACTCTGCATGTGCCTGTCTCTATGCCCATGTCTGAGCCTGTGTATGCAAGTGTCTTTGCAACATTAGACTGTTTCTTGCTGATTCTGGAAGATCACAAAATAGCACACAACAGGATACRCTGATTTATTTGTCACAACTGTCACTGCACCAGTAAACAAAGTTTAGGTGTATGAAAAACCTCATCCTTCAAARATTGATTGCCTGCTTTAATCTTTCAAACCATAAATATTAACCTGTAGTTGCAAAAATAAATCCATCTCTTAAATWTGCTGTTGTGCTGCTGGTACCCCTAAAGAGTGTTTTAGAATATGCATAGGACTTAAGAAAAGCATGTTACATTAAATGAAGCTATTTTTATCAATTCCAGCTTTGCTGCTGTGTAGGTTCAAAAAATAGTATGCAGGGTTTCTCTGCAATAATTGCAGCATATGGAAAACCGATGATATTTCATATAACAGGTCTTTATTTTCCAGGTGTGATGGGAGAATACGAACCAAAAATTGAAGTCCATTTTCCTTACACTGTCACAGCTGCTAGGGGAACTACTGTTAGATTGGAGTGCTTTGCACTTGGCAAGTAAGTACAGTTTCTTTCATAATCAGACAGCATTGTTCATTAAGATGTGACATGCCTAATTTGGGGGTTCGTTATCTAGCTGAATTCCATATTAACAGGCAGTCTTTCCTGCACACACAAAGTACCTTTATTTTTGTGAATTCCCTACCCATTTCCATGGACAGTAATACATACAAGGTAAAATACTTTTTGTCAGATTGAAAAGTGGTAGAGTTCTTATAAACAACGAAAAAAGTTCTTTTTAAAATAAGTCTTCTTATGATCAGACTCTATTTATTCACTGTTAGTACAAACCAGTAAATTCCACTTTTTTTCTGCCAAATTATTTTAGCTAATTTTTTTTTCTCCAAATGCATAGTTTGTGCATGAGCAGAACTACAAAAGAAAAAAAAATGAAAAAAAAATTCTATTAGTATCTTAACATACTTTATGGCAATGTTACTTGTCTAATTTCTATCTGACCTCTTATTAGCACTCCTGAACATCAGGGTTTTAATATTCAAGTCCAGGGAACTGGTAGTAAGTATAGGGAAAGAAAGTTTTTAGAAGTAATACTTTGTAGTTTCATAAAGCTCAAATGAGGATACAGAATACATGAGGAAACTGATAACATTATGCAAGAATTCTGTTGTGACAGTTACTATCCCCACTGTTGCCAAAATAAGTTTGACAAAGATGGTGCACAGTCAGACAGATAGCAATGTCAATGATTCAAGTAAATTATTTTTGTTTTCCAATATGTAAGTTACTAAAATTCAGATGTTCCATTTATGACATGTCACTGGAGACATATAAAAAATAGAAACAGTACATTTTTTTCTTATATTTATACCACAAAATTTAGTGAATTTTTGTGTGTGGACAAGCACATTCATGTGCAAAAAAAAATCTCGCAGTACAGAATATAAGAATTCAGATCCTTTTTCTAATTTCTTTTAACCATAGTTTTCCATCCATTCATGCTGCTGAATAAGATGCAGCCTGTTTGTTTTTCTTGTTCATAGATTATCTAAGCACATACAGTATCCTTACATCTTGGCCTGGATTAAACAATAGTATAGAGTTTTTGTATCTCTTGTGGTGGAATTTTACAATTCAGTTAGCCTAGGGCCAAGCCAGGAATACATTATCCCCATACCAACTTTTCCTACTTTTTTATCAAAGCAGGAATGAAACATGAGAGGTTTTTTGGGGGGGTTTTTTAGTGGTGGTTTTTTGGGGTTTGTTTTTTTTTTTTTAAAAAAAGCAGTTTAGTTACCACAGGTTCACCACATTCCAAAACTTGTCTTCATGGCCTGAGAGATATTTTGTTTCAAGTTTAGGGAACTTTTCTGCCTGATTTTGTGTCACTGAATTCAGCTATTTCCCTTAACAATTCCTATTTACTGACTGGACAAAATGTCTCTACATCTTTTACTTCCCTTTTTGGCCTTTTCTCCTGATATCTGCAGTTGTCTCATATAAATCCAGAAATTCTCAATGACCAGAAGACCAATAGAGAATATTCGTAAATAATTTCAGATGAATTCTGACAATATTTTCTAATTTTATCCATGTGAAGTGCAAGGAGAGACAGAACACTCTAATCAGTCCAATCAAAGTGTTCGGGACTGGACACCATAGAGCCTGTAGTGGGAGCAGTGAGGGCAATAGATTTTGCAGATTCATTCCCCAATTCAATGTAAACAGCTATTTGGAAGACAAGAATGAAGGGTCAAATTTTACCTCGTAAAATATAAGCCTTACATTTTATATAGTACAGATAAGGAAAGAGGTAAATGAAAGGGGAGAGAAAAGCAACAACTAGAGATATTCCAAGAAATGCTGAAAAATGCGAGGAAAGAGATGGTTTGCAAAGGTTAGTAGCTCCAGGTTCTTTTCTGTCAGAAACCCTAGCCACTTTTATGATGGGTCAATAGTTGACAACAAGGCCCTGTCCTGGCAATGGCTGAAACAGTAATAAGCACGTTATGTTTTTTCTTCATTATGCTGGAATTAAATTGTGGTTGCTGACACATACCAAGTCAGCTATCATTTTTCAAGTGAGGAGGAGGTATGCCAAGCATCATCTTTCACATCAAACTCTGACAGGCAGGAGAAGCATCTACAAATACTTCTTATTATCAGTATCTTGAGATTTACTAAACTCTTCAAAAAAAGTCAGTCAATATTCAAACATCAGAAAGACTAAGTTTAACAGCAAAGGCTTCAGTTAACTTATTTCTAGGTTCGTATTTGATTTTAATTTCTAACAAACAAACAAAAAAATGCAATTCATCAGGACCATCAAGAAATTTCAGATTATCTAATAAGTTGACCCCATTTACTGCTGCTGTAATGGGCAACTACTTTTATCATACATCTTCCTTATCTTCTTTTCACAGTCATTAATGCAAAATCAAATCAACTGTGTTGAAATTGCTTTCAACCTGAGATGGAAATAATTACATGAATGACATTTCAGGCTTCATTTGAAATCTGGAGGTTGAGGTAGGAGGTAGAAATGCAAGAGATCAGTTCTTTTTCATTTCTGCTGCTATCTCTTACTTCTGATACTTTTTACAGATCTTTTCTTGTTACTCCATTTGTTGCGCACGTCCAATTATTACAGTCCTCAAACCAGTGTGCTGCTGTTTTTCTCATGCTTTAATGTAGCTGCCTGACACAGACTCTCCACTATCCCCTGTCACTGTGGAAATGTGGTTTCACAGAGATTTCCAGTGGTTGGCATTTGGGGAAAAAAAAAAAAAAAAAAGATTTATTGATAGTGTTTATTTAGAACTACCAGTTACTATGTCTGTTGAAGTTCAAATTGAATAAATTGGAGCTGAGCACCGTTTGTCTCCAAACTAAAATCGCATGTCTCAATTTCCTGGCAAGCAGAAATCTCCTGAAAAGCAGTTTATTCTGACCCAAACAATTTGTAGCTGGTCCAGATACAACTGGAATTAATGTATTACTGATATCACTTATAAAAAGACTTCATTGATACAAAAGAATTTAAAATCTTACAGAAGGGAAGTGCCTCAAAATGGCGTTATTTGTATTAGATAATGCTACTCATAATGAGAAACAATCTTTGACTACAAAATCTCTGCACACGTTCATGGTTGATTGTTGATATACAACAGAAGACATGACAGGCAGACAGAGAAGCCAGAAATAAAACTTACTGTAATAAATATATCAGTTAGTATTTTGCAATTATCTTTTGTGAGTTGTGGTATGTATTTATCAAGGCCCACTTCTACTGAAAGGTTGTTTTAACTGTCATAGTTTGTCATATTCCTACAAGAACTTTGTGGTTTGATTACCTCTGCATTTCACATATATATCTGCATATGTAGCATACATATATATTTTCTGCCACCCATATCATCATGTCATTTCCATTAGGAACACTTACAACTTTCATTTGTTTTCTAATATGTTAATATTTTCTTTCAGTAAACACAGTTTTCACTGCTTATGTCAGGTATCTGTTGTTATTTTAAAAGAGAAGCTCGTTTTTGATAAAAAAATAAATGAGATTATTGGTAATCAGGTAGTTGTTTCTTGCTTCTCTATATAAGTCCACAAATCATGGCCTCACTCTATGTATAGGTTACAGTAAAGAAGTCATGACTTTCCCAGCTCACATACTTGCATGGATTGCAGCAGTCCTGACATTTCCTGCTCCCTTAATGCAATTTCTCTAGCACTGCCTGCTTAGGGTGCTGCCTTTTGCATTTTCTCTCAAATAATGCTGAAATTGCTTGCAAGAGCATTTCAGAGTAACTTTTTTTTTTTTTTTTATGTACCTTTTCAAAGAGAAGAATTCTATTGACTTCATTTTGTTCCCTATTAAAAATATGAAAATGATGGTGCTGATAGGTAAAGTGCCTTTAATTTCTGTCCCCACAATATACCATATTCAGTAATGAAGTACTCAGAAGAAAAACTCAGGCAGAGCATTCTTAACTTTAACATTTCCTGACTTTGGAAGTATATTTATCTAATAAGTGCCTTTAATGCTATGATTTTAACATGGGACTTAAAAGAAGGTATAGATGGGAATGAGTGTTTTTAAAGAGCTCAAAATGAGCAAGCTTTCACAGCTCAAACAATGACAAAGGAGTGTTTATTCAAGCTGGCACGAAGTCCTGTAAATTACACCCTTGAGTGAGAAGAGACTATTCCCACCAGAGGAAAGAAGCACAAGAAAAAGGAAAAATTCCAGTAATATATTACTCTTTCCTTTCTCCTCTCCTCTCCTCTCCTCTCCTCTCCTCTTTTTTTCCTTTCTCAAATACTTCTCATTTGGTTTCCATTTTCACATCAATACAAGCCTTCTAGTGTCACTGTCTTGCACAGATTTTTTAATGCTGAATTATATGTAGTGCACTCACCTTGTATCACTCTCATATTTCAACCTTTTTCTGACTGCATTTTTTGGCTGTCGATCACACTATGCAGCAATTTCTATTTTATTCCCAATATAAACCTTATACTTTGTTACTTTGCCCAAACAGATATATATTATATAAAATATAAATATATATTATATATATATGTGTTAGAATYATACCAACAGTCAATTCAGAGTAGGTATTACGTTTTATTTATCAGTTAAACAAATTGGAGAATGTGGACTACACTTTAGGTCACCAAATTTTGTCAATCTGAGTACCAAGTTAAGATTGATATGCTTTGCTTTTCAAATAGGATCCCTGGGCCCTGTAGCAAATGTGAAGTATTGATTTGCTGAAAAAATATAAAGTTTTACGCATCCGTTCTCCACTACAGTATTTTTTTTAATCCACATACATCAGCAGATAGATTTTAATCAAAAGAATCAATAGACAACAGTGCTGACAACCGATTTTTCTTGTATTCCATGTGCTTATGCCTTCTGCTTTTTGGAGAAATTGTTTTATGCTGATGCTTTTTTTGTATAATAGAAACATTTATTCAGTATATCAATATTCTTTATAAATGCTAGCTTAGATCACGTTAGTAATGTCAACTCCGTATTTTTATTGTGAAATATTCCTACTTAAAGATAAGAGTAAAATAGAGATATCGACTTCTTTTTATTACTGAATTATAGCTGGGCTGTTATGACAGAAGCATTGTTGAAGCTGTTAGTTAACATTGCTAAATAATGCCATTATAAACTCTATTTTGAAGAGATTTAGAGTTCAGTCATAAATATTCATCCATCTGAAATATGGCATTCAAGAACTCAGCTGATAGACCATTATTAAATCTTACTTTCTAAATTAGATAAAATAAAAAAAGAGGATGAAATTACATATATTAAGTCACACAAGTGAAGTGACCCGTGGTTTCCAAAGTGTTCTAAAATATTATCTTGAAATAATAAACAACTGGTTAGCAAAAAATCTTATATTTGTAAATACGCAGAATATAGGATTTTATATTATCCCTTTGACCTACTTTTATAACTTCAATTTCTAATTGTTATTTGAAGATTTATTAAAAATACAATTATTTATTTTTTCAAAATCAATATTTTCATTACAGACTACATAGATGTACAGCTTACTGTAGCTTCTACAATGCACAAAGAAAAGCAAAAAGTATTTGAATAGGTAAATATGATACCTGAGCAAAGCCCAGGGAGATTGTGTAAAAAAATGGTATGAACTAGTAAAGGGCATTTTACTGGAGCTTAGGAGATACAAATATGGGACAAAGATTGCATTGGAGTGAAACCTAAATGTTGTCTCTTGGTGGCCAAGAAATATCTGAACGAAGGAAGTTATTTTTGTGTGAGTAGCTTGATAGGACAATAACAGGGTACAGTCTCTACAGAGAAGGTTTCTAACTGTTTGCAAATCTTTTTGTGGTTATAGGGAGATTTGAAAGGTGTAGTGACTTTGAAACCCTTCATCTTAAATGAATGTTTATAGTGAGCTCTAGTCAACACTTGGGAAACAGCATAATTGAAATGAACACGAGAGCAGTTTCAAAAAYGAAGGAATGTTAAAGGAATTTTAGAAGTGCTTGTGTTCAGCCCTGTGAAGCTTTTGCAGTGCTATTTTATTTGTTCTTTTTTTTCCCTCTGAACTTTAGTTATATGTGACTCCTTCCAGACACAAAAATTCAGACATTCAAACTAAAGGGAGGAGTCACTAGTTGACCTCCTTGCTTTCATATTTTGTGTCTCTAAAGATGCTTCCAGGATTTCTCCTATATAATTTCTTAATTTCAATGGACAAAATGTAGTCCTGTCTGCTGTTCAAATTAAGAAAATGTGGCTTTTTCCTCCAGTYCAGCAGTTACTTTTTTCTCCAAGCATTCCATAGTTCAGTCCCTGATTTCTATCCTTCTGTTGTCCAGTCTTGGCAAATACAATACTATCTTGGTCATATCATCTTTATTGTTGTGGAAACACACTTATGTGTTTTCTGTAGACAGCTGTGTTCAGTGTGGGTTCAGACCTGGCAAGATGCATTTCTTGCTGTGAACTGTGAAGAAAAGCAGACAGGGCCTTCCCAAAATCTGTCTACCTCTCACTGATCCAGTGTCAAGAAAGGACTCATGAGGATATTCCAAGATCAAACTCTCTTCTAATGTAAGGCTCCTTAATATAAAGGTGTACCTGCCTCCTGCTCCAGCCCTGGTGTTGTGCCAAGGAGCATCAGAAGCAATGCACCGATCAGAGTTTAAATCACACACACAACTAACTTCTGTTAATCATGTTACACCGAGTCCCAGGAGCATCAGGATAAGTGAGGGGTCAAGGCTGCAGRCAGCTGCTGAATGCCAGAGGAACAGGACTTGGATGCAAAATAAGGCCAACATCTGTGATATAAAACAGGTTTCACTTTTTAGAGGCAATTAAATCACTTTTGATGGCTGTTTCTTTGGGATATGCCAGCAGCTCTTTACAGTTTGATGCAGTCAGAGATACATCCAGAAATTTTACCTGAAATAGCATGACCGTTCTGTACCAGCAGTTCCTCCACCTTAGGCATTWTATTTTTGGAGATTATTGGTACAAGGTAATATCCTTGTACTTTTGAACGAACACAYTTGCCTGTGCCCCCAGTAACTGTGACAGACATCTGTAATATTGCACATAACCTGGTTCTATATCCAGGATATTCAGTGCATATTAATCACCTGCATTTCCACTGATTTTCTTGAGCTAGGAGCACATACCTTCTTTCTCTCTGCATTGGAACTGCTGACCAAAACGAATTATGAARAATATGATGGATCATTACATTAAGCTAGTGATATATAAATGAAGGCGRGAGGATTGAGGAATTCTAAACACATTTTAAACAGTGTTCAGGCAAGGAGAAAGCTAAATTTGACTTGGATGAGCATAATGACGTGTCAAGATACCATGGAGTAAATAATTCTAGATTCTATAGATCCAATTCCATATTGGAACTAGGAATTCTTATCGTCAGTGTTTTACCTGCATATACCTACATACATAATTGCCATGTGAAACAAATAGAACAACTCTGCTGGAATTTTAGCATCTTATATGTTAAGAAWATTGCAGTTTAGAAGTTCACTGATAGTAATTTACCTTCACACCCCTAAAGTTATTTTTCTTATGAAATTTCACTTTTTTTTCTACAGATGCTCGAGTTTTAAAATGGTTATCTCGTTATATCTTCTTAACAGGCAAATTGTGTCATAGGGATTAAAATAGTATGATTTACAGGAGATAAAACTTCAGTCTAAAGACAAAAGCAGATATAGGAATAGATGGTTTTGCCCAAATCCCATAGCACAGAAAATAATGATCATTTATATTCCTCCCCACTACTTTCCACTTTAGGAAAAAAAATTGTTAATTCTATGAGACACCAAACTTGGATGTTGTGAAAGATATTGTTCAGCCTCACTGAAAGGAAAGTTCTTCCAAGAAGGAAATTAAAAAACTCGGTAGAACTGTGTTTGTCATTGGTATAGATAGGATTGTCTACTGCCCTGGAAGTAAGTTTCTGAAGAGAAGAAGAAACCCTTTTGAATGTCAACATGGCATCTTCCAGCTCACTTTATGTAAGAATGGAATGGGTCCAGGATTTTGCTTCCTTTTATGGTCATAGTGTGCATAGTGTGTATTTTATGTCAAATAAATCCTTCTAAGACTTCCATCCACTTTAAAGTTCATTTTCAATAAGAATCTATGTCATAATTTGCAAGAGCAGGATTTGCTGTTGTCTCTATTTTTCAGTCATCTAAATTGATTTCTGCCTTTCTTTGAGTAGATTTCATTTGAGCCTTTATAGTGCTGTTACAAACATTACAATGATTCATAATAGTGTGGCAAATAAAGATTGWTTGACAAATCTCAGGTAGACCTCACAGGCCTTATCCTGCCTCTTTGGATAAACACTCCRTATCTATAAATGGAAGTTTCTGAAAGTGGAAAAATTTAGTCCTACCAAAAATAAATCCCTGTAAGTAGGGCATCAGCTTCAAATAAGCAGTATCTTTCCCTCATCACTATAAAAGAAAACCTGTAAATGTTACCAAAAACTTTTTTTAGTAGTGTGTGCTGTTTTGTCTCATTTTGAAGATAGTAGTGGCATTTTTGCAGATGCTTGTTTGCAACTTTGCATAGTGGAACTTTTCAAAGATAAGGAAGAAGAGGAAAGCTTTTATTTGTACTCCAAATCTGCTATTCAGAATGATATATTCAGTCCTTTCATCCTTGTCAAAAGCTGAGAGTATCAGAAGAAAGAAAATTATGATAATTATCAATAGCGCTTCCTCAGAGTTACTGTTTGCATCTCTCTCGTCAGGATTTCAGAGAAAGAAATAAGTGCACATAAAGTATTACAGTTCAAAAATGCTTGAATCCAGCACCCCCAAAAGTCACCCCACTGAAAAATCCTGCACTAATGTGCCAACTGAGGAAATACTGCCTGGCCAATGTTTGGGACACATTTTAAAGAAAAAAGATATGTTCTAGAAAGTCTGGTTACATGATGGGTAATCAGATTGCTACTGTGGTATTTGCTCTCTAAGGTTCCATATGAACACCCATCAAAATATGTCCCCTGTTTCGGCAGATTATTCCATTTTAAAACATTTGTTCTCTAATTTATATTTATGGATTTTTCAGATATTATCTCACCTACTCATACAATGAGAATGTCATTCTCAAGGTGCTTCAGACTATCTTTTCAACAGCCTCTTCAGCCAGGTCACTACCTTGTGAAGTTTTAACTGATAATAGTATCAGTTAAAACAGTCTTTAGTATTTTTCAAAGAACATTCACCAATCTTGAAGAGAGAACTCACATTAAAAACTGATAGAGAAAGACTATGAAAAAAAYGTATTACTGGCTGATTGTTTGCTATTTGAAGAGTTTCTCAAAAGGTAGGGGAGAACTGAGCTTAYTCTGTCATGCTTTATTAGCTATAGCAGCTCCACACATCCTTTATCTCAAACTATAACATCCACAATACTACAAATAAGAAATATAGAATTTTGCAATGTAGCTTATTCTAAATCCACAGAATTCATTCTACTTGTTGAATGAAAATCTATTCTCTCCCGTGGTGATGGAGTTTGGCTATTCAGTGACATACTTTTTCCATTTAATTTTTCATAATAGAACTTTGCAGTCGCAACTTGATTAGGAGTATATACCATTATCTGTCTTTCAAAAGGAGGCAAAAAAGGTTGGGCAATAGCTTTTGCCCTTTCATTCAATGCTTGTGAAAACAATGCATTGTCTATTGTAGAAATTCTGTTTCCTATTTGATTACATCTTATTTGGATAACTGCTCAAGTCATGAATCATTTTAAGAATTTAGGAAACTACTTTGAAATCACAATGAGCGGGAGTTATCTTAATCTAAATTTAGCCCTCTAACCATTAAACATCAAGTTTGAGGTAACATCAAGATCACTCAATCAGTGGAGAGAGTCCTCCCAAGTGTGACTCATTATGGATAATGGGTCATTATGTATAATAAATCATTATCCACACCATTACTAGAGATGTTATAGATACTCTTCTATCTTAAAACCCAAAGAGTGAAGAAGATGACTTGAAGATGGTTATGCGGTCAAGCACAGACATGCTGTCTTTGCTCCATGCTGGTAAAGTACAAGGCCTTTCTAGAGAGGTGCACATCTGCACACACGTATGCACACACATACATCATACCTCTGTAGRGCAGCCACAGACCTCCTGTTGATATGGCTTGCAGATCCAAACTTGCTCCTGCTTTTGAAGATCCAATTTTGCTCCTGCTTGCCAGTATCACCATCACTTTTGATTTCAATTCTGTCCTTAAATCACCAGTACTTCCCATCTCTACCTGTCATGAGTATTAAGTACCATTCAAAAATCAAAGTAAAGTTAGAGTTATTATCTGTATAGAATAATGAGGAATTTTCTCAATTATTTACATCTGAATATATATATGTGTGTGTATATATATGTATATGTATATGCATATATGGGTCATTCTAAAGGTAAAAATGTGTAACTGGTAGATGTACATTTCTGGAAAGTATATGATTGATGCAATTTCATGATATAGCTCTACATTGTAATTGTACATAATTACTTTGTAACAATTAAAAAGACATTTAACACAATAAGTAGGGGCAGGGCATAAGGAAAAAGGGCTTTTTCTAATCTGAAATACACAGGCATGCAGTTTTTCAAGGTGTACTGTGATGTGCACTTGTGGATTTGAAGGCAGAGCCAGGAATGTGTGTTAAGAAAAAGTGTTCAAGGAATTGAAAATGCAGTAGAAGGCGCCATATTTCAAAGGAATAAATTCCCCCGAAACATCTCCTCTTCCCACCAAAAATAGAAAATATATTCTTATTTAAGATATTGCTGAAAAATTAGGAGCCTCAATCATTCAAAAATGCATTTTAAAATCTAAAACTTCCCTAATTTCCACCTTATCCCTTTCCGAAGAAAACATAGCCTTCATAATCCAACTGAATTCTTTTTCAAATGAAATTGAAAAGAATTGTACCAAATTGATTCCAATAAAACCTTCAAAACATTTCTACTTCCCCTGAAAACAATGAAAAATACCCGATGAATTCAGTAGCATTTGTCCTTCTTCTTGTCCTTCTTCTAAAATTCAGTCTTTTGACTGTAAAGGCAGAAGAGTAGCCCACATTTTTTTCCAAATTCAAAGTAAACATAGCCATAGCAATGTCTATTACAGGCACAGGTAACCTCTCAGAATTTTGGTTTCCGTTTTAATGAATAAGGGATTTAATGCTGTTCCTTCTGAAATCAGTTTGGAGGATTGTCACACTGGGGCTAGGATTTACCTCAAATACTCAAAGAATGTTTCCAAGACTGAGAGGTGAACTCAACTGAAACTTGAATAAAATTAGTCACATRAGTTAAATCTGAGCAGTATAACATTAAGTACTTAATATTCCCATAGATGTTTGATAAGCCCCAAATAAAAATCAGTTATAATAATTATTATTGTGAGATTTAATARCCGCACATATTATCTTAAACACATCAATATTAGAGGTATTTTTGTTGTTCCTCTGTCTTTTTAAAAGGCTGTGGATCATTCTAAAAGATGAACAATGTGTGCATATGTTAGTTAGCTTTTTATGTTTGATTTTACGAGCTTTCTAGAACAGTCACGCAATTTTATTCTTTCACATCCTCACTGAGATATATTTCATTCTTTCATTTCATTCTCTCATGAGTCACAAAGGAGAAATATGTATAGATATATTTTTACTTCAGATGTAAAATTCATACCTCACTGTGAGTTATGCAAGGAAAATAAGAAGCTTCATTAAACAGAGCTACAAGTTGTCTGTGAATATGATTTGCAGTTTGGGAGTACTTTCCTTTGAAATCATTAAATCTTTACAGCTAAAGTAATTTTATCTCCTTGAAAAAATCCACTTATTACCCCATACTGATGAAGAGAAAGTGAGTTTTTTAAAAAAACATATTTCCTAATGACCTAGACTACAAAAAGTTTCTTCTGAATTTGCCATATTATGTACATTTCTTTTCTATAGCGTGCATTATAGCATTTTTTGGARGTAATTGCAATTTAATGAAAATTTSCTAAATAYATGAATTTCAGAGTAACCTTGTAGCAGCTAAATGAGCCAGCTTTCATGTTTTCTAGTGTCTTCATTGTTCCCTTGAAATGTACATCATGAAAAAAAAAATCCACTTATCAGTTTTATTCGTCTGAACCTTTTATTTTCTATGACAACAGAGCAAAAACCGTATCACCAATGGTTTTACTGGAGGTAGAGTTGCAGGGCAAATAAGCAATAATGGGTCATAGGTATGGCAGCCTTACAGAAAATAAAATATAATCACCTTCCATTCCCATTCATAAGACGGGAGTTGCCACACAGTGCTGACTTTTAGCCAGCAAAAAGTATTTCTACTATGTACCTGTGCTGTAATGAATAAAGATTAATTAAACACTTGGCAATACCATGGTTGCTATTTGCAGCCAGTGTTCACAACATAAAGAGAGAAAGCATATGGGCAGCTGACAGTCAAATCTAAATCCAAAACAAYGTCAGAATTATGAAATTTTGAGAACATCATTAAAGAAAGATGATAATTTTTGAGAGCAAATTTAAAGAATGAAATTGAACATAAAAGAGACATTTTATAAATGGGAAAGAAAAGAAACTAACATTGCTGCTAGTACTACTTCTAACATATGCAAACAGCTATTAAATTATAGCAAATTAAAATATATACCTAGAATATCAGAGTATGATCATAAATGGTGGGGCTAAAAACAATACATTTTTAATAGTATATCAGAGAGAGACAGATATATCTTATTTTTTCTTAATATTTGGAATTGAACAGGATTAAATACTTGTGTCATATAGGAATAGGAAGTTCTTTTCAATCTACTAGATGTAGTGGATTTAAAGTAACTTGTAACAGGGAACAAGTTTTATAAAATTAGACCCATGTAAGGGTCTAATTAGAAGAAACAGAAGAAACCTAAAGCCAAACTCACAGAACACCAAGATGTGAAAGTAGTGAGAAAGTAATTCAAGACTAAAAATGCTTTTTTCTAGCTTCTATGTCAAAAAAAGAAAAAAAGCTAGTGTTTATATAACTTTAAAAAAAAAGAAAAAGACATTAATGATTGGTGAGCTGAAGAAAAAAGAGAACAGCCTGTTTTGTTTAATTAAAAAAAAAAAAAATTCAAAAGCAAAGCAGGAAGAACCACTTCACAAGAGAGATGTATCACAAAAACTATGTCTTGAAGGTGAATCCAGAAATTAAATTAAATGAAATAAAATAATATAATATAAAATATAAAAATAAAATGAAATAAAATTAAGTATTTTTCATGAGATTAAGTAATCATCAGAGCAAACTCACATGGGAAACAATGATTCTCTATCTCTGATACATTCCAATCAATAGCAGATACCATTCCAGGGACTGCTCTTTGGCCAAGACACAAATTCCATATGGARGTAATTATGTAAATAGACTCAATGAAATTTAATGACTTGTTCAAGAAGATGTTCATGATGTTCAAGAAGGTTACGAAATCTAATATGGACGTCTGAGCTCCAACTGTGAGTGTGTGAATTTCCTTGATCTCTCTAAAAATGCTTGAATTTTGATCCATTCAGTTGGGATTTGGAGCCCACCCACAATAACACACAGACTAAGTTTCACTGGATGAACTTTGCCCGTGAGTGTTTCCCACTGCTACATATGTTTTGTCTACAAGTGGACACCACGAAAAAGGGAGGAAAAAGGTTTTTCATTGCAAATTTATATAATCATAACAAGTACCATAAAATGAAAGTTAGGTGGTAGAAATCAATAATACTTTGAATATGAATCTCTGTCATGAACTACATATCTTCACCTACACTGAAATGGATTTCAAGGGTGTTTATATCTGTGTTTAGACTTGAGAGCAAGTCAAGTAAATCTAAAATAATTTTTCCATGAATAAAGAGTCAGCATACATCAGTTATATTTTCCTTTTGGAATTTTTAWTTTTTTTATGAGAACACCCAAAATAGTCTAGATTTCAGTTCATACCCAAAAATTTGGCATTACTTTTATAACTGCTTTCTTCCACTCACCACACTCAGAAAAATGTAAGGCTGTACCAATTGAAAGCCTGTAGCAAGAAGTCCAAAGTTTGGTGAACAAATTACAAGTCTTTGGGTAAAAATAAAGGAATGAGTGTAAACACTATCTATTGCAATTCTTCCTGTTTTATTAATATAAATTACAAAGGTTTTGCATAGGCTTATGTGGAATGGCTTTGCACCAGAAAGCAGGCATGTTACACTCAGTTGGATACTGTAGTGCCATTAATACACACTTCTTAAGGGCCCAATTTGTTCACTCTGAGAATATTGCAGCAAAAAGTGTCTCCAAAACCTAGGTCACCTCAAGTTATTCAAGATCCCCCACTTAGATAAAACCCCAGCTTTCTGAGCACTTGTGCTGTAAGTCTACTGCAGGAAAAATAGAAAGTGTTCAAATTTACTATGTTCTTCCAGGTTTTGAAGTTGTTATTTTTCCTTAATCTATAGAGCGAAAATGTTCAGAACAACAGGACTAAAGCACGGAGTGCTAAAGTAACTCTAGACAGAGCTTTTGAAGTGTATTGTCTAATTTCAATAATATGTTCTCCCTTGTAGATGAAGAGAAGACCTTCCATGTAACAACCATTTATTAAATATTCCCTATGGGCACTGAAGCATATCAAGCATACTTGAACTTTAATTGTGATTATATTTTATTACTACTTAGATTATTAAGCATTTAGACTACCAAATTTSAGAATCAATATTCTCAATACTGGAAGACTGCTAACAGCAATTTTACTAAATATTTCAGCCCCGTTCCAACAATCTCATGGAGGAAAGTTAATGGTCAAAATCCAAGTAAAGCCCGCCTGAGAAAATCCCAAGCTGTGCTTGAAATACCTAATGTGCAGCTAGAGGATGCAGGGATGTACGAATGTAAAGCTGAAAACTCCCGTGGAAGGAATGTCTTCAGAGGACAGCTGCAAGTATACAGTAAGTGTAACCAAAGACAGTATTATCCAGTAATGCTTTGTCTACACCTAAGGCTGCAAATGTACATGAAGAATGCTCAAGGCCAATGAAAAAGAAATATYTTTCTTCTGAAATAAGATCAGGATGGAATTAAGCTACATATTTTTTTTCCTCAGTAATGCATTAAAGTATGAAGCATGAAAAAACTCGACTCCTTCAAAAGATGACAAAAGCAGGATTTTATGTTTCTTGATGTTTAGAGTTTCTTTTAAAAATGGTATTCTTATCATTTAAAAATCTGTATTTTTGATTCTTCTGATATGATACATAATGCTGACATGTAACTCTAATGCATGACATAAAGCTATTTTATAAATATCTTAGGATTTTTATCAGGATTTTTATCTATTTCATCTTGCCATTCCTCAGTGATGAATTCTTGCTAATTTCATTATATGAGTAAAAGAACTGAATGTGCTCCTCTTWTTGTAAAAAGAAAAATATATCTAGGCATGCACAATTTCCTGAGATCTGCTTTTCTAGAAGACTGAAAAACATCACCATTTGGCCTGTGGAAGAGCCACAAACAGAACTCAGATCACAACAAACATTATGTAGTATTCTGGCCACTGCATAGCACTTACTCATTAGTTAGGATGAGGTGAGGTAGCTCATCAGTTTTCACTTTTGAGTAGAAGTAAAAATGCTATCCAAATCTAAAAGTCCATCAAGAACATTTTCTCTATCAACTTTGCAAAGCTAGAAAAAAAGTTTTAATTCTCCACTATTGTAAGATTGTCAAAATGGTTTTTTTTCAGTCATTAACTTTACAGATAGTGCAGTTTGTGCTAATATACATATTAGAAATAATTTAACATTACGGAAAGGGGATTCACTTCAGATTTTCTATGATAAACAGCTGTGTGAGATGTAGCTGTTATGCGTGTATATTGTTATGTTTCTGTTTTGTAAAGTTGATTGTATAAGTCTGCCATATAGGAAAATTTGGAAAAAAAAAACCCAGAATTTCCCTGCTATAATGTAGAGCAAGGTTAGTGCAGGTAACAGAGACCTTTCAAACAGAGAAGATCAAAAGTGACCTGCAGTACAGGAGAACACACTGCACAAGCTATTAATAGTCCATCTAGAGCACTTTTCAGGGCCCCAAGATGAAGTAAAACCCTCAGTGAGACTCTCACATTGGAGGGCTCCTGTAGACAGCAGACAGCGTTAGTATCTCATTGGCCTACAGAACCTGACATCCTATTCCAGGGATGTAACTGGTTTGTGTAAATGTAGGGGGGTGACATTTTCAAGGTTCCTTTGCTGACAGTGAATTCGGCAGGATTTGAGGGCATTTGCTGCTGTAACTCTAATTTCATAACAACAACAGACATGAATTATTTATCTTAAAGCTCATTGTCTTTTTACTGACATGTTATTCCTCYAGGACATAACGATTATTTTGGCTTTCTTAGAAAATTTCAGAGCAGGCTGTAGGACCAGCCATGCCATACTTTGGTCTCACCATTTGCATATCTCTGCAGGAACTCGCTGTCTGTTTCAATCTTCTTCATTTTCTGTCCGTCTGAGCTGGTTTAACACTGAGGAGTTTGGAGAAAGCTCTGACCACCAAGCCTGCCTGTCTCATCACATTTAATCACAAACTACTGATTTCTTACCTGATGCTGTAATCCAGATGGGTACCATGGCAATCTGATGCAGCTGACACTTCAGATGTTGCTCAGATAGTGGTGTTTCAGATGCTGACAATTTCAGACTGACTTAGCTGAAATACAGCTATAGAAGGGACAAATGCATGAAAAATTGTCTTGCTAATGGAAGACATCCCCATATACGTGACTGCCATCCAGTTTTAGYGTTGTGATTTCCCTTGAGTGATTTGGTCATCTTGTAATTTACATTTACTTTTATTAAAGCGTAGAAGAGAGGACAAAAATTAAAATGTTCTTGAAGAAATTGGGCATTAATCATTTTTAGTTGCTGACTACCAGCATTTTTCCAACAGTGAATGCTGATTTGAGCAATCCTGATCCCTTGCACTCTGAATCTCTTGATTTTGAGGATGTGAGATGGATGCCCAGGAGGAATTCACTAGATTTTCCCTTCTCCTTYGCCCTTTTACTTTCCCCTTTGCTTTTCCTCTTCCCCTTTGATCCCTCTCCTTCGCCATTAATTATACAGATTTCATTGTCAGACCCATTCTTGCCTCTCTTTTTCTTTCTTTACCTTTTCTTTCATACATATTTTCCTCTCACATCTTTTTGTTTCAATGCACAAGTATCAATGCAAAAGAAGTCAGAAGAGCAATTTAGGGACATAGAAAAAGGGAGAGCAGGTATCTCTGCAATGAATGCAAGTTAATGACTAAAGAAGAAAGAGATAAACAAAGTAAAATATGATAAATTAGGAGACTGGACAGTATAGCAATACAAAAGACTAACCCAGTCCAGGAAGCTCCCAGTCGACTCCCAGCAATCCCATGTTATYTGTACAGGAACTAGAAGCTGCCACTAAAGCATGAGCCCTCACAGCCCAGATGTTCAGCTGCAGCTTTATGATGCAAAGGGGAAAGAGAACCCTGCTACCACAGTAACACTACATTACACAGGCAAGAAACATCAAATACAAGTTTTCTCCTGTCACCAGGGAAAATAAACRTGTGAATACCTCTGGTAGGTTCAGATTTTTTTGATCCTCTTTGTATGAACACCCCTAGGAAAACAGGTCTCCTTTCAGGCTCAGTCCGTGCYGAAAGTCAGGCACAACTCTGACTATAAGAAGTAATGTTGTTCCTCAATGAAAAAATGMAAGGGTAGCATAGAGTCTACCCTCTCAAACAGCATTTTAAACATTTCCTATAAAACCTGCATGGAMGCGTGCATAATGTCACTGTACGCTAGCTCAAAATGTATGCATTAAGACTGGTTTAAAAGCAGAAATTTCTGCAATCGGGCCTGTACCTCAAATTTGCAGTCTTTCTAACCCTGYCATGACACCTATCCTTCCTCTATTGTGGCCTTGTATCCAGAAAATTAAGCATTTCGGCCCTATATTTTTTCTCATTCATACTTTCTGAAGTCAAGGTATTCGCCTATGCGACATTTTCTCCTTTACATTTTTTTATTCAAAAATTTGCATATATATTTTTGAGAAAGTAGTCTGAGTTTTCTGCATCTGAATTTCATTTGACACAAAAGATTTTTTTAAAAAATAACCTGGAAGTTTGCAGATTTATTGCCARTTTATGTTTGTAAAACATTTTGACATCCTTGAATAAAAAGAGGTGCAGAAAAGCAAAATAAAATAAATCAGAGAATGGCCACAATGATTTTAAAATCTCAGGAGCACTATAGAAAGCTATGGCACAATATCCATAAAGACTACTGAATAATAAAATACRTACTTCTATTCTTACATCTATGCCCAGAATTGTTCATGAGGCAGATAAAAATCAGGCAAATATCCATTGCTTCCCAAGCTGAATGTTGCCTTTATAAAGAGAAAAAAGCATCTATTATTATGGAATCTGTTGAAATATTTCTTGTTAGTGTTTAAGTTTTCAATTAAAATGTCAGGGCAATTATAAAAGGAGTTTTTCAACCATTTTTGTTAATAATATTATAGACTGAGCAAGAGGTTGCAAATCCAGTTCCTTCTTTAATATTTAATTCTTTTAGCTCTTGACAGAGCTTAAGCACAAATGTAAAGACATTATGGAGAAAAACTTCTACAAATGAGCTTAATTTTCCTATCACGGGGTAAGAAATGAATAGGGAGAGGAAAGGAAGACAAAAAGTGAGGTGAAATATTTCTCTCAGTTACACATATAACTGTATTCTTGCTCCAACCTCCTTTGCTATTTTGTTCACAATTTCTTTTTTTTTTTTTTTTTAAATTTCTTTTGCCCCAAGAGGTATCTGAGTCAATTGTTGATGGCAAATTCAACAGCTTGAAAATCCAGAGTCCAGAAGCCGTTTAATGTATCCTGAAAAAATGTAGTGCCGAAACATTCCAGACAATGAAATCATGAATGTCAACACCAATTAGTCACACAGAAGAGATTTGCAAACATGTGGTTATAGAGCAGT
Source organism: Eudromia elegans (assembly GCA_003342815.1). Classification (NCBI taxonomy): domain Eukaryota; kingdom Metazoa; phylum Chordata; class Aves; order Tinamiformes; family Tinamidae; genus Eudromia; species Eudromia elegans. Next base: position 597,291 of record PTEX01000227.1, on the reverse strand, counting down.
GGCCATGCCAAGACTGTGCTGTTAAGAAAGCCACAGTCAGGGAACTGCAGTTGTGTACCTATGAGAACATCTCTGGATCARACCTGAAGAGACAGTTTTATTTCTGTGTAACCAGGTTCATGCTCTAATTTCAAATGCTCAGGTTCAAGATGAGAATAAATTCAAAAAACAAAAATGAGGCCATTTATGTTTTGACTCATTTGTCAGAACTTTCAGAAAAGGAAAATAATAAAAGGAGTGAAATAAAAAGCTACTAGAACAGTTTAATGCCTCTTTGAAATTACATAATTTTATGACACTATCGGCTAACTTTAATGATTTTTTAGTTACAAATTTAACTGTCATAGCATCAAAATCATATTAGCTTTGTTCATTTTCAGATGAAAGAATTCCTGCTTAGCATGCTTCCTTCATTCAGACCAAACATTCAACAGAAAAGAGTAGAAATAGACCGGGCAAGCCATTGAATTATATTTTTAGAACAGTTAGTATAATTATTAGGCAACGAGTAAGCAGGAACACCCGCAAGTTGCCTGCAGTATTACATAGGGTCTTCTAATTAACAGAAGAAACCAGAGACTGAGTGAAGAGAGAACACATTTCATGTRTTGCCTTGACTACAATAAGAACAGAAGAGCAGCTGTCTTGGGCTTTGGAGTGAGGTTGGGTCTATCTTGTCTCTGATTTCTTCCACTAGAAAGAAATTAGTGATTCTTTTYCTGATACATTACCAGAGCCTGGTCAGACCCTTCTCTGCTTAGGAATGATAGACATTTGACTCACATTCTTTATCATCAGTTTAGGTAGAACCAGTGAGTTGTCTGTCATACCTCCATGGATCTTCTCCCCTTTTCGATTGGTGACCTGTCAGATGCCAGCCAGATTCAAAGATTTATCTTGAAATTCAGTTAAGCTATTGGAAGATCAAAACAGAGTCGTTGTTGTGACAGCTCTGGATTTCTCTTCAGTCAGAAGAGCTGCATAGTGGAATCCCACAACTATTATGAAAAAAAAAAAAAAAGACTTCTTAGCAGACATTTTTATCTATCTGTACATGAATAAACAGTTCTTCACTGAATCATGAAGTTTTACAAATGATAAGTCTCTCCACATGGTATGTTATTGACCACTACAATAAAGATCTGAGTCTCTKCAAAGATATTTTCTGCTTTTTATCAGCTTATTACATGAAATTTAGATACTAACAACCACATACATATCCAACTACTTTGAGCTTTAAAAAAAATACCATTTTGAATGTACTAAACACAATGCACTTTAACAAGAACATGTGCAGATACTTTGCCAAATGTCCAGTCATTCCTAGATGAAAAAATTATGATTTCCCAGGAGACTGACAGAAATGCGTGAAGCAGAGGGACTGTATGCGTGAAGCAGAGGGACTGTAATAGTTATTATTGTTGAATTTGTGAACCTAGTAGACATAATAGAATATATAGCAACTCCACAAGACCTAAGTTACTTTAGTTTTAATAAGGGAATTATTTATCATAGCTGCTCTATTCCATGCAGTTCTAGSAAGTCTAGAAGTGTTGCTAAATGTTCTGTAGAAGCTACCAGGTAAATGTTACTAAATTCAGTAATAATACATGCAATAATCTATAATATTGCGGTCTAAACCACTGGAATAAACTAAATCAGACAGACTTTCTATTCTTGGTTATAAATGTTCATTGCCTGGTCCAATTGCATTATTTCCTTTAGTATTACAGAAGTCTGTTAATCTTATTATTTGCTGGTTTTTGTTTGTTTGTTTGAATGTACAATTTTCTCTTTTCTCAGAGCAAGCTAGAGATTGTATAGGTCATAATTTAACTGATTTAACTGATTTAACATAATTTAACTGATTAGGTCTTCCCATAGTAGTTAAAGACTTGCTGATTTAGTTTGTAATAGTTTGTATACAGTGTATACAGATACATACTTTTTTTTTTTTTTTTCAGCCTACCCAAATTGGGTGGAGAAACTTAACGATACACAGCTAGACAGTGGAGATCAACTCCGATGGGAATGTAAAGCCACTGGAAAACCACGSCCCACGTATAGTTGGCTAAAAAATGGAGTTCCGCTCTGGTCACAGGTACATTGCTCAGTGGAGCACCAGTATGTTGCAGGCTTTTAATTTGATTCAGATAAAGGGAAATAAGGTACTTAAAAGTACTTCAGAAAAAAAATTTGTTTTTACCTCGTATTTTTTTAAGTGCTACTAACCAGACAGTTTTTTTATGCATGGCCCTTCTGGCAGCTCTCCAGCACTGCAATGTGATATTCATCAGAAATTCCCCCTAGTTCAGAAAGACAGGGGAGGCAGGGCTGTGTCTACAGCTCCATCACCCTATTCTTCGTTTGCTTTGATATCCCTCTGAGCAATACTCTGTGTTGGGGGATTTTTGTTTGTTTTCTTCCATTTTAGATTGTGATATTCTCTGTAAAACTGTTACATGTGTCTAAGCTTTCCTGTATATACAGTGAGTGACAGCTGAGGGAAGGGCTGTAWTTTCTGAATCTACCTGCTTCCTAACTCCACAACATATTTCTGTTGAACATACTATACACTTCATAACCCCTGAAGACAATGTAGGAGGTACAGTGTGTATTTTATGTTCGTTTAGATTTCAGCTCTGTTTATTTTCTGCAAATAACAGAACACATGCCTTCATCATTGAGCCTGTTAAAAATGTACATATAAGACTTCCAGAATGTCAAATGTTGAACTGTCGTGATATATTAAAATTAGGGCCAGATAATTTTTCATTTTGAAAAAGCATTTATGATTTGGTCAGCTGTTTATTTTACTTTATTTCTTTCACTGAATCATAGATGAATCAATTCATATATATTTTGTCTATTACCTTTTTATTTCTTGCAGTCTCAAAATATTTAGGAAAAAAAATGTTAACTTATGTAATGCATTTTTCCAGATTAAAATAAAACTGTTCTGTTCTGGGAGAAAATATCTCCATTTGTAAATGAATTCACAGAATGGATATATGAATATAAAATATCTCATATCTTTCTTCTTGGTAAATGTTTTATCTTTGAAAATCAACCAATTATACAAACAATGAGAAAGTAAACATATAAACACAGCCATGAAGCTGTTTTATCCTTTGTTTTTTTAAAGAGGGAGCTGTCTAAAAATAAAGGAATTTAAGTATCCATAGTTCTGTTTTTCTGATTTTCCAAATCATTACTTGTATCTGAAATTTTGATTAATTCTTTTCATTTTTTGCATCTGCATATTCAAACACTCCATTCTGTATTAATCTGTAACTCAAAAAACAGTTCTAACAAAGAAATTTAGAGATATATTGTAACAATTCAAGTTATTCTTTATACAGTGCCATTAAAAACACATTTTCATAAAAATGTATTAATACCCTTTGACCTTCAGTAATTATTTTCTACTACTAGACCTTTCAAATGAGAAATTAGCTCTAGTGTTAAAGGTAATTAGACCTTTTCACACTCACTGATGCAAGCATTCCTTAAATCTACCTTTATGAAAATACTAGCACAACTGAAATGAAACATTTGCTATAGATGTGAATATGATCAAATAAGTTACCCTCACAACTGATTTGTTGCCGCATTAAAGATACGAAGTTGAACTGCTTTTTAAAATTGTATAGGGTAGTAGTAACCTCTAACAGGCAAGCAAACAGATTAAAATAGTCCTTGAGGATTGCGTAACCTACTTATAAAAATATTTCTTTTGAGATATTTTCAGAGTTTTTCTCTGTTCACCTCATTTGTTTTAATCTTGTCATTCCTTAKATAACTAGACTAAAGCAAAAAAATGAAGTTAGTTCTTGTTGTATTTTAACTTACTGATGCATTTTGTCCCTTTGCATAACCTAGTAGCCCAAATATTTTAAGTGCTCATTTGCTTTTATAAAATTACTATTTTTGAATTCCATTACAGAGCAGAATTGAAATGGTTAATGGTGTGCTGATGATCCACAGTGTGAATSTCTCTGATGCTGGAATGTATCAGTGCTTAGCAGAAAATATATATGGCACCATTTATGCCAGTGCTGAGCTGAAGATTTTAGGTGAGTATCATCAGAAAAAACAGAATGTTCCTTTTTCCCTCTGATGATTACATCTTTTCCTCTGATAATTACACCTCTTGGTCTGTTATGATAAAGAAACATCTTTGCCACTCCAAAATTAGTAAAGCAAGCAAAAATGGGCTTCCTTTTCCACTTGTTAATTATGTGTGGCTGGGTCCTTAATGGCTTATGTGAGTGCAAGTCCTTCTGTTAACTGAATGACTTATTTTATAAATTACCATCTTAGCTGAATTTTGGAAGTATTTCTGATATAAGGCCATATTAATTCAATCTAAAAATAGTTTTTACTTCCTCAAAAACAAGCACAAGAAGAGAAATTTAGAGAAAGAAAATAGATCTTAAAATCTCTATTATAATTATATTATTATTTCTACCAGGACCAATATTCAAAGGTAATTAGGTATGATCTTAGCTTCACAGATTTAAAATATTCATATTAAGTCACCAGAACTGATAGAATAATTGAAATTGCACATATGAGCCAGCGCGACCTAATGTATCTTGGAAATGTTGAGAAAATTTCATTATTTGCAAGTCAGGGAAGGGACAGGAGTGTTAATGAAGAAAAACTTTAAGCTTGCTTAATATCATCCTTCTGACACTCTCGAGTGTTGATATMAAGGTAAAGGTTGTAAAACATGGCAGGGCAGCAGTGATAAATGGACCTCCATGGGACTAAGAGACAGACTTGTCAGCGTCTCCTGTTTAATTCAGCACAGAGAACTACTGGAACATGGGTTTCTATCGAAGTACATCACAGCCCATACCAGAGGTCAAATTTCCAAAGCTGCACATGGGAATCACTCTTCAAAACTCWCAGTCAAATAAATAATAAAACTGAAGTTCCTGAAATAATACAATGCACCTGAGCTAATATTTGGTTCTCCTGAAGAATAGCCAAATATATTGAATTTTTTCTCTTTCCTAGCTAGTCAACATTAGATTTCTGCTATTAACGCTTTCCAATATTTCTATCTAGCCACATATCACACACACAATCAGCAGTTGCTTTCTTTTCATCACTTTTCTTTGTCAGATGAGATTCAGTCAGCAAATATATATATACTTGTTGGTTTCCATGTTCTCTTGTTCTGCTTTTTCTTTACCTAACATATCAGGTGGTTGCACAGTCTTTTAGTGTTTTGTGACACTGAAGATGGAACACAGCTATCATATTTTGCTTCAGTATCTTTAAGATTTCATCTTGTGGCTTGTAAAATTGTACCCTTGTTACATTTTAACTGTAATACTGTATTAAAGAAGCAGTTGCATTTAATTTTCTGGAATATTAAAGGGAAATGGATGGAATAAATTGCCCATATAAATAGCTCAGGTATGAAAATTACTGACAATAATGGTAGGAAATTCCTACATGGAGATATAAGACATTCCTATATTTGTAGCTGAGATAGGATAATGTTTTGCTTGCTTTTTCCTCTCTATTTTTAAAAAAAATTTTTTTGAAAAGCTAGTTTAACAAAATAGAAAACAAATGAAATTACCTGGAAAAGGTGACCTCTGTTGTGAAATTACATTAATTAAGGTCATTGTGTGATACCTTTATTTMCATAGTTGATCTGTTGCAATCAATGGGACTTTTGAGAAGTAAGAACAAGATATGCATACAGATCTACTAATATGAAAATTTCAGTTTTCAACACTGGTTATTTTGGCAAAAATTAAAAAAAGCGAAACAATGAAATTTCTCTAATGCTAATTTTTTTACAAGAATTAGATTTAGAGAATGCATTTTGGAGAATATGTGGTATTTAAATTTCCTTTTATTTTGAACTGGTTAACCAGCTAACCAGCTGCTTGTGAAACTCAACRATTTGAGAAAAGGTCTACTTAAGTCAGCTGAAGAATGTAATCTCTAAAGCTGTTGGATTTCTCAAGTAATTGTATATCAGCGTGTTGATCTGAATGACACTTTGTTAATTAATAGCTTGACTAAATTATAGGTCTGCCACCTAGTCTTAGCTGCTTATTTGAAACATTTTGTAAAATTCTACCTGATCTGTAGTATAATAATTTTCAGATGAAAAATGAAAAGGGATAACTGCCTATTATAATGTTTTGGAAAGGAAAGCCAGGACTGCAGTCGGTAGAGTTTAACATATTTCTTTTTCACAGCTTCAGCTCCCACTTTCCCATTAAATCAAATGAAGAAAACAATAATTATTACCAAGGGCCAAGAAGTTGTCATTGAGTGCAAACCAGAAGCCTCTCCAAAGCCAATTATCACTTGGAAGAAAGGAGACAAAGCAGTAAGGGAGAGTAAGAGGTCAGAAGCCGGTTCGGTAAAATAAATATTACTGTGTTTGCCTGTTTGATTTGGTGGTACTAAATGAAAACGCAGCAAGTAACAGGAATATGTGTATGAACAATTATTTTGTCACACTAGTTATTCTCACAATAGTGATTTTATCTTTTCTACAATATAAAAAAAAKTAAAATTTTGCACAGATTAGAATTGCTAAAATTAAGTTGTTTTTCTTTGTGCTTCTTTCTATATTTCCTGTTACTCATTTCCAAAGTGCTTCAGTTATGCTGTGTAGATACTATGCATTATGTATATCACATCATTAAACGTACAGAGTTTAAGGTATTAAGGATCACATGAACATATTACATGTTCTTGTTTATTTGAAATACTCTTAATAAGGCAAATCAGCAGCATGGTCTCTATACGCCAGGATCACAGTTCTAAGAATAGGTTTAAACCTAAATGATTTAGAGAAAAAACTTATGATTCCATTACAAGATTTAATTATAGAAGTAATTTCTGGATTCAGCAGTACMTCTGTTTAACAGACCACATTTGATGAAATAAGTTCTGTCCAGCTCTGTACGTTAAACACAGTTTAAACACTGCAGCTTAAATGCCAACTGTAATTGCGCTTTACAAGATAGCGTGTCAGTATGCTAGAGYAGTTTTGCCAGTCTTGACATGGTCTTTAAGTATACACAGCAATCTTATGTTCTTTCTGTTAATGCATATGAATGAACAACTTAAAACGACCTGCATTAGTCAAAAAGATAAAAGCAAGGCCTTTTTGTTCATTTGTGCAATATTGATGAAACCAGCACAGTGCATTTGTCCTCTTTAGCTGCAAAAGCCATTTTGCTCTTGTGAGTTTTGTTTTTATTTAATATCATCTGATTTTGTTCTGAAAAGGAAAAATGGGTTACTTGCAGACCATATGGGCTTTTGGATAGGCATTATATGAACCATTTTACTAATAGGTAAGAATTTCATGTATTGTCAACATATACTATATTAGAATGATATTGCAAGGATGTCAATAAATACAAACTATTCTGAGATTGTTGTCTCTATGCTATAAMTACACAGTTAATTTTCCTGAATTCATTGCATGACCTTTCCTCTCATCYACTCAATGCTCACTACAGTGTCTCTAATCACATGTGTGAACCTCTATTTTAGTCCAAGATCTGTAAAAACATATGAGCAATTACCTGATAACCACCTCAACTCGATCCAAGTTAAAGTTAAAAATCTCATAAAATTAAGATCTGGATATACATTTTGGTATTTGAAGCTTTTGGCACTTGCCTCTTTTCACAGAACCTGGAAGGGTAAATGAAAGAACATAGAAGGTAAAAAGACATTGTTGACATATTTCAGATATTTAAATGAGTTGTTTGTGTTCATTTTAACTATGCTGTTCGGGGAGGCGCTTACATTATTCAGAGAAGTTCCCCTACAACAGTTTTTTATACGTGGGGAAAGTACCTGTTTCAAGGAACTCAGTTGTGACTATGCATAAGTATTTCTTAAACGATAGTAACAGAATTTATTTAAAGAGGAAATGAACAAGATAAAAATGTTATTTTGGGAAAGAAGTGTGGAGAAGAATGGAGATGATACCTATGCATCATATTTTGGGCACTTTGAGGCTGAAACATTGGAAGGCAACTATCTAAAAATATACATATATAGATTTRAAAAAGAATAATTTGTCATATTTTAATGAATGTATTTCTACTTACTTACCTTAAAAATGGGCTTTCTTCATAGGCTGCTGGTAAAAATATCCAATTAAAATGCTTTGGAACTGTCATGTGATAATTTTATACATAATACTCAAGCACCTGGAATTGAAGAAAAAAAAATTAAATAAGTGAAGGCAAGGATAGATCCACCCAATATATTTTTTTATTTCTGCCCAGCTTATTCCTTTTCCTCAGAGTGATTGAACCAAGGGCTCATCGTGTTTCACTTCTGCCAGGTATCCCAGCCTCTTTTGGAAAAGTCTTAATACAAAAGAGATCTTTCTCTCTGGGAAAGGGAAAAACCTACTTGATTAGCATCTACTAGTATACTTTCTCTCTCTTCCAAGATACTTTGCATCCTTATGTWCTAATACACATTGACAGAAATACCTCAGGCAACATTTCAGTCTGTAACTGAGAAAAAGCTGAGTTTGTTCCTCCTCATGGCGGGTCACAGGTATCACTGCACTCAGAACCTGGAATGTTGTTCCTGGAATTTAATGTAGATCGGAAGGTAGTCTGGAAGCCTCAAAGATTTGATTGAAATGGCTTGATAAAGTAACTGGAGAAGACATACATTTCATCTCTTGGCCTGATTTTTTTCACCATGAACAAATGTTCTAACTCAAGGTCTTCATTTCTCTCCCTGGCAAGCATTTGTCRTTATGAGCAGTCAAATTATTTAATTCTACTTGGAAAACATGAATATAATAATATATTTTTTGATTTAGGTGCTGCATGAATGGCAGTTTGAAAGCATAAAGGAGAAAAGTAGTATATTCTTACTTGCTGATAAAAGGTATCAATCCTTTGTATCACTAAGTTACAATCTCCTAAATGTTTTCGTTTTATGAAATTACTCATACAGAAAAATAATTAACAAAGAGCAGAGTATTCACAACTATTCTACTAATCTGATTTTCAAAGACCAAGATCTTCTGTAACRGCTATATTTCAATGAAGTGAAAGATTGTGGTGCAGGAGATCTAGTATGCCAGACATTAAAACTTCCAAAGAATCAGGTATAATCTATGAAATGTACAGTTATTAAAAGCATTCAAGGATGGCAATAATCCTGGTAAAAGAACCATAAGTAAAACTCTTTGGCTCTTTGAACGCTTTGATTTATCACTGTGTCARTGAAGCCTTTAAACATTCAAAAAATGTTATATTTTTTATTTTTAAATTGGAACATACCTGAATATAATTTTATAACAACAATGGGAATTTCACCTCCATATTTTCTTTAGTCATCTGACAATATTTAAAATTATTATTATTCTTACTTTCCTCTTTTCTCTCAACTCTATCATTCCATATGCTGATAAATGACTCTATCTATGTTAGTTATGATAGCCTGTGAAAAGGTATATTATGGTTATTGATAAAGTTGAGCTTTTTAGTTCATAAGAATGTTGTTAAGAACTTCTATATCTCTTAACTCGCAAGAAGTTTGGGTTTTATGTTGAAGTGGACTGAGTGTTTTATTCCAAGTCTGAAAAATTAATTCAGTCCTTACGTTTGAATAAAATATTTAAAATATTTTTGTTTTCTAAATAGGAAGGATCAGCCCTTACGCAAGACRCAAGGGTTTCTCATGATCAGTGTCCTTGTAGAGTTTCTGAAAAATTTCAATTAAATACTTCCTAATCTGTAATCAAACTCTCTTTCATTCTATTAGCATCAGGTTATAAATGAGAACCAAGTGACTGTTCAGATCAGAAAGCCAGYTAGGCTTTTTGTCTCACTGTGAACAAACAAAAAACGTACCTTGTAAAGCTATAAGAAAGCAGTAAAAATKATATTTAAACAAACTTTTTATGTAGGCAGTAAACTTTATAATACACAGTAGAATAGGCTGGAATCTGCCGCCAGTGACATAGATATAAATCATGGGTAACACTAATAGTCAGTGATCAGATTCTGGAGAAATTATTTTTATAAATTCTTTCAATTCCTGTGTTCAGGCTTCTCTAAACTTAAGGTGTTTTTCAATGATTTACTACCCCACAGATTTTAGTAAGCCATTACTGCAAGTGCTATCATCTGTGTTTCATCACTTTCTTAAGGTCACTTACTTTCTTGCCTAGATTTATTCTTGTAGCAGTGACTATATCTGATGTTTAAATAGATATGCTTGGGAAGCTGTAGGCATTAAAAATCATTGTAAGTCTTTGTTCATCTGTTTTCAGTCCTTCTCCCATAGCCAAAATATTTTTTCTCCTTAAACTTATATTGAATCTTCACTATATCTCATTATTTCCATTATATATCCATTAATAAACTCACTCRGAAGCAAAGAATTCTCTTCAGTCTCCATTATTACCAATTCATTCAGCTCAGTAAGAAATAAAGAACTGATACAATTTAACCAACAAATASTAAAAGAGAATGCAGAATTTTTAGGGGAGAAATTTAGGCCTGCTTCTTTATGGCTTTATTTCTTTTTCTCTCAAAGCATCTTAAATRATAATGTGGACTTCATCAACCATTCTGGTTTTTAATCTCAGTTTTTGTTGTGGATTTTGTTGTGAATATTTTACCTAAAAAAAAATCTAAATGCAATGGCACCGAAATACATATGTATATTTTTGTAACATAGTTCTGGGATTCACTGACTTTCTGATACAGTCTAGACTTTCCCCTTCATGTGGCAGTACAAGCTGTGCAGAAAACATCTCTGACAGAAAGCAATCTCTGAAGGTTAGATTCACAATATATCATCATGAGCAGGACAACAGTGTCACTCTCTCCCTGTCTATTGTAAAACTGCTCATATTCATCCTCCTAAGCCCAGTGTTAACGTTACCCAAAGACCTAAAAAAAAATACTCCATACTTTGTTCTCAAGTGGGACTACTCAGGTATCTGGATAAGGGTGGTTTTCTACAAATTTTAAATAATAAGACCAAGAGAAAGTAAGTTGTTCTGGGGGCAGGATTATAATTCTTTGAAAAAGATCTCCTGTCACAAAAAAAAAAAAAAAAAAAAAGAAAGAAAGAAATTTGCCAGTATGCACTTCCTTTGAGATTTACTTCCTTAAGGTCATCATCTGTTTTAGAAAAAAAAATGTATTTGATAAATTTTATCAGTCTTTGAAAAAACACTGTGTAGGTCTACTCAATGAATGCTACTGTTTAACACCATGGCTCACTGAAAACCCTGGGCATGTGCAGTGTTATGTGAAACAGCAATATTAAATTTGGACATATTCCTCAGGAAGCAGTCAGATGGAAGTTTTGCAGAAAAAGGGAAGAAGAGGCTGAAACTAAGATGGTTCAGCTCATATATACAACCTGTACAAAGATTTTGGCTGGAATGGGAGAAATAGGACAAGGCTGAAAAGAGAAAATACAATAAAGAGACAGTACAGCATCGGATTTTAAGTAAGCAGGAAATTTGGGAATGGAAACTGAATGTGACAAGAAGTCATGCGTTGTGAAAATCCTTATTTTCTTTGAGCTATAGAGAATGAGGAGAAGAAGAGGAAGCTGAATGCTATCCATGGAGAAAAATTAATGAGAAAATTCTGCCTTTGCAGTCACATGGATATAAAATTTCAAGCCACACATTGATCTGTGAAGATATGGGGAAAAAAATAAACAGCACCATTTTAAAGTAAGAATAATAATCATTAAGCACTAAATAAAACAAATCCACTAGAGGGGAAGCAATGGTCAAGCTGCTTGTCATAACAAATATGAGGGAGTGAACTCTAGTCAGAAAAATTCTCCTTTACCTAACTTTGTCTCACTTTTAGTTATGTTTTTTTTCTGAAATCTGACAGCTGTAAAATATGTCTGGGAAAAGAAAGAGAAGTGATAAAGAGATCTTGATAGTGACATTGAATTCCAAATTATTATATCGGATAGCTACAGTGTTCCTAGAGAAGCCTGGGTCTATTGTGTCTTGCCTAAGTTTAATWTAATAATAAAATTTTTGAACTACAGAAGTAATTTTCCTGTATTCTTAGATATTTACTCTGTCATCTTTTGCTAYGTAATTAGTGGAAACACATAGAGCACTTAAATCTAAAAATATCATCATTCAAAAGGTTAGAAATGGGCAAGCTTTTACATTCTTCTAGTCTGTCAGGCTCATTCATTTTCAGCTGTGACAGGTTCTTATTACAGCTTTACTCKTCATTCTATGTTTAAGAATTTGTCATTTTTCCCCTATTTTTAATGGCCTTATAACTCAACTGTTAAGAAAAAAATGAAAAATAAGAGGAAAGGAAGGCATTTCCGAGCTGAAGCAAGACAAAAAAAAGATSTGAATCTGCAAGTGAAATTTGTATTCAAATTTATAAAGTGCTTTTATTAGTATATGTTGTGTTATTTAATATATGTACATATATATATATATACACATTTATTTGTTATGAGGATGCATACTTTCTTCACAATTATGCTGGTAGCATTCCAAAACAATTTCACTTCCATCTAAATCTGGTATGTAACATTAAACTAAAAACATAGCACTGTACATGCAAAAGAAAGTGCATAAGTAAAATGCATTGAAAATTACTCWGAAATGTAATTTTCGGTCTTTCTGTTGGTTCCTAAGCTCTGTTCAGACTTAGTCTGACAAGCACTTCTGCTTTTGTCTAATCATTGTAGCTCAGCTACTATCTTCCACTTTTTGATGAAAAAAATAAATATTTTTTCCTGTTAATAAAGAAATAATTTCATTCAGCTCTAACAGTAAATATATTACTATAGAATACACTACTATATTAAGTAGCCTGAAGATTTTATTTTGTATGCCCAGCTATGTGTACAAAAATGGCCACTTAGGAGTTTTGATTAGTTTAACAAATATCATTTTCCAGGGGCTACCAAATTAAATAGTTATATTCCTGAATATATCTGATTATGTATAAGATGCTAAGTGACTACCTTGAGCTCAGAAATCTCAATTTTCTTCCCTGTAAAGGCATTCAGGATGATAATTTCTGGTATTTCTCATTAATATGGTACTTATATAGATAATTATATCAAGCTAAATAGCTAAAACTCTATAGTTACAAATCTATTTAGGTAAATGCTGATTACTTCTAGGGAAATAATATTTGATGCTAATGCAAAAGTGTATGTTTAGAAATGCATATGATAATGCATCCAAGCTTGCATTATTTTAGAAAAATATTCTGGAACAGGCTGCCCAGAGAGGTGGTGGAGTCTCCTTCTCTGGAGRTCTTCAAAACCCGCCTGGACATCACCCTGTKCCACATGCTCYAGGAGACCCTGCGTGTGCAGGGGGGTTGGACTGGATGACCTCTTGAGGTCCCTTCCAACCCTAGGCATTCTATGATTCTCTTCAGGATTTGTAGGGTTGATAGATTTGTTATYCTATCAAGGTTCAGTATGCATGAGATTTAGTTGTGTAAAAAGAGATAGGCTTCAGATTTGAAAGTGTCCTGAAATCAGATCCTRCTCCTACTGCTACTTTGTCAGAAGAGTACAAATCTCCCATAGTTTCTCTGTGATATGAGGATGTTTTGGATCACCACAGACATCTACAGCAAGATTATTCATCACTATTTAGGGAGCTGACTGCCACCTTCTCTGGCTTTGGTTTTCTATACTCTGATACAATACAGTAGTTCTTTCTATTTTTTTTCTCAGTTATTGAATTATAAATAGACATATCCTTTAGTCTCCCACCTCAGAAAAGATAAACATGAGGAGCTCAATCTTTTCTAGTAGCTAATCACCACAGGATAGATGATGTGCCTTTAACATATTCTTACATAACTCAACTAATTATCAGTTGAGCAAACAGTTCATAAAACTATGATTCATTTCTCTGCAGTTGTTATAAATGGTTACCAAGGTTCCCATTTGTGCACCACACAGGCAGAATATGACAAGCCATCCATTGCTTAAAGGTTTTTCTTTGCTTAAAGCCCTCCAGACTATGACTTTCAGTATAATTTGTCCTTAATAGACGCTACATGTAAAATTCTTGGGAATTTAAGCACTTAACTTCCTGCCACCAGCTGATCCCTGAATTCCCAAGTGGCACTTTAATGATCAAAAAGTAGTGAAGAGAGAAAATGCTGAGAACATTAAGAGAGAGAAATTTCATGACAGAAATACTTATCTTCCTGTGAGGATTCTGCAAGTCACTTCTTTTCACTTTTTGCATAAATCATGGTCTAATTTAGCTGTGGCAGGTTCGTACTGGGAATTAGAGATCTGGTCATGAAGTAGAAAAGGGAAACAATGATAACCTTGACTATATAGTAAAAACAAATGGCAAGATCATCTCTTAGAAAAAAGAATCTTTATTGAAAAGCAGCACTGTTGTGCTAATTGATTTCATTATATGATATGAGTTTTGATAATACAGCATTTTTCTCTGCTCTTCTAAACGGTTTTATTCTGATGTAAAATCCCCAATTATCTCACTTGTAAAGTGGAACAAAATCTTGCCAGGTAACCTACTAAACTGGCACCGTCCTTCAGGAGTAACGTTGGGAGATTGTAACATTTTCAATATTTCAGCATTTGTGAAATACAGCATTAATTGAGGCTGCTGAAAGAAGATGGAGTACATGAGTGAAGCAAGAATTGGGAACCCATCAAGCTAGAACTTTTTCCTGCAGATTAGGATTAGTGGCTATCTGTCATGTTTGCACTTTTGTATATCTGCATGCTTCGTAGCATATCRTTCTCTGTGGTTGTCAAGGTTCAGATTAGTTTCACAGTGAACTAATTAAACATTACATTTTTATATGAGAAATTTATTCTAACTTTTCTATAAGGAAAATCAAGCTCTCAGGCTTAAGTCAATGAGCAACATCGTTAGTATCACATTATTATTATTGATTATCATCAGTTACATTCCTTGTCTTGAATGTTATCATTCTCATATTCTTTGGGCATAGTATTGATTTAAAAGGACTTTAAATATTTCTCTTTAATAAATGATAGAGAAGAAGGAAGAATTTTAAAATKGAATATCTGTAAAAAATAAGAATAATGGTTCATGCGCTTCATTGCTTGTAACTTGTGAACTCGTTTGCCAGCATTCAGTAAATTATTTTTAACATGTTCTAATTGTGTATAAAATCATTTCTGCATACACCTTGGTTAATCATGAGCACTAGTGAAACCAAGGTTCTACTGTTCTATGGCAGTCTTTAGATACAGTAGAACCTTGGTTTCACTAGTGCTCATGATTTCTATGATGTGCTCACTAGTGCTCATAGATTTCTATGGCAGTCTTTAGATAATCTATTTCCTAAATAAATACCTGATATTCCTGCATTTTTCACTTTGCATATCCTTACATCAAATAAATGAAAAAATGCAAGAGATAAGAACCATAAGTTTAGGGCATGTGTAAAGGTTAAACATATTCAGAGATTTCTCTTTAGTAAACCAGCCTATGGTTGATATTTGTGAATGCATTAAGTGAGCATGCCTCCACTTTTTCCTTCTACATTTTTTTGCAAAAAAAAAAAAAAAANAAAAAATTAAAAATATAAAAATAAAAAATTAAAATAAAATAAAACACAAAAATAAAACACAAAAATAAAACACAAAAATAAAACACAAAAATAAATCTTATGAATTTTGCACTGCAGGCTGCAGTAAGTGCCTTAATCGGCGGAAGGGTAAGAAATGTCTTTTTTTCTTTTTTTAAAAAAAAAAAAAAAAAAATCTTTATAATTATTTCTGTAGTTGCTGTTTCTAAATGTTAATAATTTAAAAATTCCAAGGTAATTAATATCCATTTTTGTTAGGTTATTAGTAAAACTATTTGGTAAAATGAACAATAATTTCTATACCTAACATAATACACTACTTTTTCCTCCCACTCCCTGCATAGACTGCTACCTGTGAAAATAATCACTATTATATGTTTTTAATATGCTTGTAGGCTTTTTTTTCCCTAGTCTGTGTTCACAGAGGAGATAAACAGCCTAAAGCTGGGAAATGCTTGTTTTAAATTTCATTAAATTAACTATGTAAAGTCATTGAAACATTTCTAAAGTATTAAAAATTTACACTTTGTAGTTAGAAATTTATGAAGATTGATGAAAAAAGATTTTTTTTCCTGTATTTTCATTTATGCTGGTCATCATATATAAAACCTCCTCATTGGATAGCCTAATATTGTTGGAAAGTGATGATGAGGTATTGATGATTGAACTTGCTCCATTATGTCAGTATCTTTCTTGTACAAAAGCTCCTATTAGATCCAATAGCAACAAAATTGACCAGACCTGAATAACTTTTACAGCAACTGCAATCTGCTAAAAGTAGCCAGAAAGAGCTTTCAGAAGATGGGAACTGTAGTGCTAACAGCTGGTTCTTTGCCTGCTCTGTTTTTGGAACTCTGTTTGTTCCATAGTTGACTTTTCATCTGGGATGGGAGCATATTCTCAAACTTCATTTTTCTTGGTACTTATTTCACTAATTATTTTATCTATGTTATATTTCTTGGAAGGAGTAAGAAAAAAAAATCATCTTTATGCATCCAGGCTAAACTGAGACTTCACATGTTTCTTCATCAAGGAAGTAAATATCCTGCTTTATTTTAAAGTCACTGATAGCTCAGTGTGGGATGATTTTTATTGTCTTTGCCAAACACTTGTTCCAAGTTTAGAATTTGCACCAGGCAGGATATGGACTTCTTGAATTTTGGGTTATAAAAAGGTGTGATTGCTCTGCATCAGCCTGTGAAAATAACCACATGAGATTCTAGGGTATAAAGCCTCAAAACTTCACAGTAAAAGTGATACATATCACCCTGGGTTTCTCTCTTTTCATATAGTTTAATAATCAGTGACTCAATTCTGGTGGAGATATTGGCCCTGTTGGTTTTTTTTTTCTCTGTCCCAAAATTCTGCTTTCAGCATACAGTTTAGCTTTTGATGAATAGTACTTTTGGATTTTAAAAATATTGGATTTAAAAAACAGGGCATTTTTTCAGAGAAGTCTTTTTTTCTCTCGGCAGCACAAATCATTCTATCATATTGCAATAGTCTAAACAACAAGTATTTTAGAAGTTTCAAAGCTTCTTTTAGAACCATTTATGGATAGCCCTAATTTTGTTTCTTATAGGAAAATGAAACAAGGTGCCACAGCCCATAAGCTGCTGACAGATGTTTTGAAAATTGTGTGTTAACACAGATATATATAGAATATTTTACATTTCAGAAACTGAAGTAACTTATAGTATAAGCAAACRTCGCATGAATGAAAATAAAAACTGATTAGTATTAATACTCATTTAAGTTACCTTAGACTTTTAGTACATTTGGGAGAAATTATGCTAAAATTTTTCACTGACATTTCAGCAGTTACAAATGAATCTTTCTCAGCCCACGCCCTGATTCCAGCATTTCTACTCATTCTGATTTCACGTGTCAGTAAGCTCTAATCAATTCACATTTCACAGCATATCAGGCCCTACTACTGCTCTGATAACGTTGTAATGGGAATTATAATACTTGCTACATTTTCAGTTGTTAAAAACAGAGGAGAGTAAAAGACCCACTGTGTTTATCTTGCCTTGGTTATATGTTAACAAGGTTGCTCTTTTTTACTGTGAGTTCTAATTTTGAATGGCAATTTGCCATAAATCACATCCTTTGTTTTTGTAATGAATCTCTTTTTGGTGAAAAGTACAGTTTGTGGGGCCCTGAAATTGCCAGTACATCAAAARCTAAGTGTTGCATTCAGAAATGGTCTGAAGTTAAAGCTTTTTTCACATTATGCACCTTAATGTTCATTCATTTTTATCTTGAATTAATTTTTCAATGCTTCTTCACATTCATATGCAAGGCAGAGCATATTACTRTAGTTGTGTTTTGTTTTATTTTGTTTTTTGTTCTATGTCTCCTTTTCCTCCCTTTTTCACAAAGAAGAGATCAAGCCTAATACAATGGCTCTTTGTTGTCTACTGAATACCCACTCAAGGATACTGCACATCCTCTTTGATATGCCATTAATGCACAACCGCTTCTAAATTCTAATGTCAGCTTTAAAGGCTCATGAGATTCTGAGTGTTGAATTTAAGCGCACGTGATTTCTCAACCTGCACTTTCATGTGACACTCAGATAAAAGCATGCACTAGAATGTATAACCCAGATTTTGTATTGAAGAGAATCCCTTGTGTCAAATACAAACTCTTATAAAAAGAAGTCCTTGTAACCACAGCAATAAGTAAATCCTTATTTATTAACGGTTTTCTTCCTTGGCATGGGGTTACCTGCTCTATTGAATGCAATTTTCTCTATATTATTGATGAAAAAGCTGTCACTGCTTAAATGTAATGTAGAAAATAATTCAGTCACTTCCAGCAGGACCCCAGAGTGTAGAGAAGTGTACAATGAAATTCACTATATATAGTTCAGATAATAAATTTGGAATACTGTCCTTCCGCAGGTGGGTATCGATTGTTTCCTCTTTTTTTATTTTTAACTTTTTATTCTATAAATGGGACATCCTAATGTAACCCTTATCTACTTGTTGTTTTGTACTTATATTGAGTACATGTATTGAGGCTGTCAAGTTCACACCTTAAGACCACCCCCACTAAGGAGAAAAGGAGCACCTGGAAGAAGCAGAGAGTGATTGTTGTGGGTGACTCTCCACTGCAGGGCACAGAGGCACCAACCTGTAGATGAGCAAGGAGCTCCTGGCAAAACTCAAGCAGAAGACAGTATGCAAAATGTGGAAGAAAAGGACAGCCTCCTTGGCAGGATTTTAGGACTGTTGTCAGAGGTTGCAGGGATGCAACAAGGAAAGCTAAGGCATTCAGAAATAAATATGGCAAGGCATATAAAAAATCACAAGAAGAGCTTTTTCAAATGTAGCAATGGCAAAAGGAAGATTCAGAAAAACTGAAGAGTCTGCTGGTGAACAGAGTGGGTGCCTTGGTTATGAAAGACACAGAAAGAGTTACTCAATGCCTTCTTTGCTTCAGTGTTTACCAAGGGCAGCCCTCTGGAATCCCAGTCCCGAGGGACAAGAGAAGAAGCCGGGAGAGAGGAAGATTTGCCCTGGGTGGGGGAAGATTGGGTCAGAGAGCACTTAGGGAAACTTAATACCCACAAATCCATGGGCCCCGATGGGATGCACCCCAGAGTGCTGCATGAGCTGGCGGATGTCGTAGCCACTCTCCATCATCTTCAAAAGGTCCTGGAGAGTAGGGGAGGTGCTGGAGGACTGGAAGAAAGMCAGTGTCAATCCAGTCTTCAAAAAAGGCAAGAAGGAGGACTAGATGACCTCTAGAGGCCCCTTCCAACCTTTAAGATACTGTGATTCTATGTTGATTTTTGGTTATTATCTTCTTTAATACAAATTGTTTAGGAATGGAGTATCACTTTAATAAGGAAGATATAAAATAAGAGAAAAACTTCTACCAAGACATCAGGACTAAAATTGCTATTAAACTTACACACGTGAATTATTATCCCCTCATTGTTACTATTAGCTGTGCAGCATTCAGTGTTATTCTTCACACAGCTTTATAAACATGGGAAAAGCACAATTCTTATTTTCRTAAGTCTTTAATCTATTGTGTGTCATTCCAATCCTGTCAGCCACTTGCTGGGATTCCCAAAACTACAATTACACAAGTGGTCTGGTATTGGGTAGCTGTACTTGGCTGGCATCAACTCTCCAAGTTACTGTAAATAAGACATTTTGTTGTCCATTTTCAGCTTCAGGAGTTCAATTTTGTAAATACACTTTTTTTTTTTCTGTTTACCTTCCTGCTACATCACCAGAACTCATTGTCAGGATCACTTTTTTTTTTTTCCCCCCATGGGAAATATGTTTCTCATCAGAGCTGGATATGCTCCTTAGTTGTATTTATGGTTAAAAATATGTTCCTCTTTGGTGAAGGTAGGTCAAGTGAGAAAAAACAAAGGATGCATTTAGATATTATCTCATATACCCTGAGGGTTCTCTTATTCAGAATATCACTGGCTTTCATAAAATGCTTTGGTTCATTTATTTGCTGTGGATTTAAGAATACTAAGTGAGAAGGACTGTAGACTGAACACTTGATTTGATCTCCTTTTCAAATGACCCAAGCAATGGAGCAGCTGTTTTTGTCTTTGCTCCCTGCTTTAATTCTCTCTGCATTTTATCAATCAGTTCTCAATGTGTACCAAAATAGAATTTTCCTTTCTGTGTATTCCTTCTTCCCTCTATTACAAGCTCTCTGATTATTTCTGTGATACTTTTCAAAGAGGTCAGTCCCTTCCCAAATGAAATCTCAGTAACCATTCTGGGAATGGCTTGCTCCATGACTATCAACATGTAGTGTGACTAGACTGTGGCATGTTTGGTTTCTTCTGGTCTGCACAGTGCTCCAGTGCTGTCCCAGAAGGGTTGTATC
This sequence comes from Eudromia elegans, assembly GCA_003342815.1. Classification (NCBI taxonomy): domain Eukaryota; kingdom Metazoa; phylum Chordata; class Aves; order Tinamiformes; family Tinamidae; genus Eudromia; species Eudromia elegans. The sequence goes on along the minus strand of PTEX01000227.1, from coordinate 576,811 downwards.
TGTACATGCTCCACATCCCACTGAACTGTAAGCCACAGACACCCACTGAGGATGGTGCAGTGGAGACTTCAGTCCATGTTGCCCTTTTCAAAAAGAGAATCCTAACTAGAGTTTTTGAAGACATGCAAACAGATTTTGTGTCCTTCTACTCAACTAGACCAAATTAGCTCCTGAACTCTGCATCCAACAGTATTCTCTAAATCAGCTCTCCTCAAAAACCTCACTATTTGTCAAACCAAATCCAAGATAAACATGTTCACTGACCTGAATCACCAGTGATGAAAAAGTTGCCTGTCCTGTTCAGGAATAATTGTATTATTAGTATTTATTGAGCAATCCAGATATGGAGCATTAGTTTCCAGTTGTGATGCAATTTTGGATAACATTTGCTTGTTTCCTCATATTTCAAAGATGTCTGATCAAATGCAAATCTGATTCTTCCTGCAACTGTGTTACAGAATTACAGACTTTCTGCACAATTTTATTTTCTTTTTTTTTTTTACTCCCCTTTACTATTGTTTCTGGAAGTGATTTGAGGTCAAATAATTCTRTATTAGTCATGTTTCAGTCTTTTCAACCTATCATCACATAATTCTAAAGGAATATAAGAACAAAGGAACATAATAATAAAGGAAATTGAGCTTTAGATATGTGCAGATGTTAATTCCATTGCCCTCTGACAGAGCGACACATGAAACTCAGGTTATAAGTCTCAGTGCAGCATAGTGACCTAGTCTGTAGAGAATTCAATGAGCAGTTGCCAAATAATAGTATCTAAATTTATCTCATGAAAACATACCCAGATATGATTGGAAAAAAAAATATATAGGGCAGATTTTGTTGAAGAGAACAAATAATTTCTCCAAAATATGATAAGTCACTTTGCCTATATTCATTAAATAGACATAGTTAAAAGCGTCATTAACACCCAAAAACAGAAAAACAAAACAAAATAAAACRGAAAACATTCAGTGTTAGGATTTATCAGCTCTTCCCCATTAGCAAAGACATGACTGATAAAGATGACAGAATGAGCTCTAATAAGTTTAATAATTAATTCAGGTTAATATTTTTGAATATCAATGTCTAATATTTTCRGTGCATCTTCATTGTCTTTGATTTAATTTTTACGTAGAAACAAAATCAGGCAGACTTTCCTAAGGAAATAAAATAGATGTCATCTCTTAYATATACCCCAAAACTCTACCAGTTAGTAATTGCCTTAAAAATTGGGTGGAAAAGGATATATTTGATGRCAAAAACTAGTTTAGCTAGTACTAAGTAAGCATTGACTGCCGTTTAGAACCAGCAAATTAGAATTAACAGTAGAATTACAAAAAGTAGAGGAAAAAATGTAAAGGAATGTTGATATTGATGTAAGACAGTTCATCCAAAAGAGGAATCGGCTCTTCAAGGAACATAAAGGACAGAAAAATTCACCCAGTGCTAAAGCTAAAATTCACCCTGCTCTAAAGCTCTTGATCCTGGGCTTCAGAAGAATTCAGTTTCTCCTAAAATGTTGAGGACAGGAACTTTTTATTCTAAATTATGGCTTTAAGGTGCTTTAGTACCATACTAAATCTTGCTAGGAAAAAATAAAAGCAGCATCTACCATACATCAAATGTACATGCTGGAAGCTTAGAAATTTCTCCACAGCTACTTTCATTCTCCTGGCTGTATGATTGAAGAATGAGTATTGATGCCCTAGATTCTTAACCACACTYGCTAGAGCACTGAGGATTGCACTGCGCTGTTATTATCCATGTACTGTAAGATGGAATTTGCACTAAGTGAGAGGAGGATTTTGATCAATAGCAATAATTTTACACAAGAGTCTCTGTGGATAGACATTAAACTTACTGAAGCAATTATAAKAAGCTTAAAGGACTCTTAACAAATTACAAGCTGCTGCTCCTGTCACATTCTTAATAGTAAACTGACTGTGAGCAAAAGACTAGTATCAAAGAAGATCAAAATGAAAAATAGTTAAAACATTGTAAATTGGCATCTTTTTCATTTCTTGAGAAATAACATAGTCTTGCATTAAAGGGTCATGGGCTTAGCCCAAATCTTTATCATGTGATGGAGAAACTGATATGTCTAACTGACAAGTCAATTATTTTSAGTATTTAAAACTGCCTTCATAGATTTCTATCCCAGGTCTATTTTGAGAAAAAAAACAAGAAAGACAAATATATATATTTCAATAAAGCAATCCAAAGATAATGGAAGGTAAAAAATTGAATTGAAATATAAGCAGAGGACCACAAATGTTAAGCAAACATCTCRTGGACTGATGCAATCTTAGCCAAAATGTATCACAACATAATCTGGCTGGCCTATCAGGTTGACCTACAGTGCTTAAGCTTCTCTATTTACTTCTATATTGAGATCAACAAGTTACGCTTATCTAAATTATAACATTGTTCCACAAACGATGTTGAAATAAAMTGATGTGCAGAAAGTTTATTCATGGGATTTATAGCAGCCAGTGTATATCAAATCTATCAGTGAAACTCAAATTGGGGAAAAATAAAAAAAAAGGAAAAGGAAAACAGAGAAGGAGAGGAAAAGGAGAAATTCACTCTAGTGCATGTATGCAGAAGAGTAAAGACAAAGTCTCCAGATGAGGTTCTCCTTAGGAGCATCTCAAGTACAGCAGATGGTCTCCCATAATACTTCCCTATACTAATTTTGCATTTCTTCCTATGATACTCTCAAGCTCCATATTACTTTTTCCTGTGTAGGATGCTGTTTCACTGACTGGAGCACACTTTAACCACAAGGCAGGTGTTGCATGCAAACTGTTTTTTAAGCATTTTGCACAAATAATGTTTATCAGATAGTTACTATTTATATACTATACTATATTTAATGGATATTAACTATATTTCATATAAAATACATATACTTAACTTGTGTATGTGTGTGATTAAGTAATCCTTATCCTTTATGAGGAGGTTGAATTTGTTTGTTAAATATTAGGCTTGATTTTGCACTATATGCGTCTTCTTATCGTTTCTTCTTCACAGTACCTAATTTATCAGCTTTGTAGCTRTTTAGAACTGGCAGCTACAACAGAAAAACCTCCCTATATGTAAGGGTCATGGTAGAAGGTTTTCATAACTTCAAATCTGCGCTTTGAAGTAGCCGCACTATCCAGTGGATCACATCTATCTTTTTGCACAAAGATCTTACACATATGTCTGAGAACATAATTTAGGTGTTCCTTCTCCTTTCTTTTATTTTTTATGTCTATTCCAAAGCCTTCCGAGGTTATTTGTAGTTTTGTTTGATCTTGTGTCATTCTTCCAATGTGAACAGTGGTGACATGGCACATGACTTAAAATTCCTCCTAATCTTGTTGTTACATCTTAGAGTTTTGTTCCAGAAGGCAGCAGATCATTTTCTGCTCCATCTGAACTATGCTGAACACAGTGATACAAATGGAATTATATGTCCATGCCCACTGATAATCAGTTTCAGCATTGTCCACTCTTTCAGAACATTTCCTTATTTTAGATATTACAGAAACACAGAATGTTGAGGTTGGAAGGGGCCTCTAGAGATCATCTAGTCCAACTCCCTTGCTCCAGCAGGGACACCTAGGGCATGTGGCACAGGGYTGCAGCCAGTATTTTCCAATCCAAACAAAAATAGAAATTGGAATAGACAGGAGAAGAGGGAAGAGAGGAGAGGGAAGAGAAGAGGAGAGAAGACGGTGAAAGACTATTTGTCTCCAAGAAATATTTTTCATTCTGTCAATTTAGCTTCCAAAAATAGGCAAATATTTTGATTTGTATGAATGTTGTCTTATGGCTTCTTGTGTTAGGTACTGCACAGACTCATTTAGTTTCTTGATAGGATGAAGTTTCTACAATGAAGGATGTTTTTGCAAACAGATTTCATTCTTTGTAGAAAAAAATGCAATTAATTATTTAAATTCCAAAAGTAAGACAAGCTTGTTTTTCGTGTGAAAAACTTGGCACTGGCAGCTTAAATCAGGACTTGTTGCTTCTCATGGGACACAAACACAACATAATAAAAGACTTTGAAGCATTACCAGTGGTATTAGTTAGACTGATATTCAGTATGATAGAGCATGAAAACAGTAGAAATATTTTCTCTGACACTTGCTGAAGCTCTCATCAGATCCTTTTTAAATGCTAAATACTGTACATAAGAAGAGTGTAGATTTGATATGTGTTCCGAGAGCATTTTGTAGGAGAAGAAAACACATGAAAATCTAATTTGTTAAAGATATAACTCAGAAAAAAAAGTTTATCATAATTTAATTTATAACCTTCATCTAGACTCTAATTTTCTACCACTGGAGAAAAATTACTTCTGCTTGTTTATAAATAGCAACTGAAAGCTGTGCACTTAATTAAATGTCCACTGACTAATCTGACTGTGTTGGTATATCTTCATAGCCTGTGATTTATGGAGAGCCAAAGGGTCATGGGAACCATTTACCAAGTTAATGGAGATGTATGAGAACAGTCATTTTAGCCTGCAACGTTTTATTAAAAATCTTCAGGCATAGGTTGTAGTAATGATGCAGTTTTATTATCTATCTGCCTTTGTGTTGTATCCTCTAAAAGCAATAAGAAACTTTGATTTGATRGAGGAGATCTAGGGCCAAATTATGCCCTGATAAGCAGATGGCCATTCAATGGGAGCTCTGTGTAACAAGCTAGCAGAAAAATTAGGCAGTAATTCAGACTGTGTGGAGTATAGGATGGGGTCATACAATATTTCCACCTTGAAAACAGAAACCAGAAGTACAGAAAACTCCTCTATTTTACAGTACATAAACACCAAAATCAGCCTATGTCATGTCCCAAATCACTTTTTTTTTTTTTCTGTCCACTGACTAGTTTACTAAGAGCCCTGGAATTTTATAGTGTGGAGTTGTTGGCTTCCCTTTCTTAACTCTTTTAAGGATTTCTCACATTCTCAGCTTTTTGTTTTGTAATTGTTCATGCTGTAGTTGAAGTTATCTGAAAAGCAGTTCAGAAATTGGGTCTTTGGTTTGCAACATTAGTAGCTAAAAGAATTCATTACTATAGCTCCTTGCCTAAATTTGCTGTTTTTTTGATGTGCTTCTTTTATAATGCTTCTTATCCTTTCCTTACTAGATCCTCTTAAATTCCACTCTTTCCATTCAGTTTCATACTTTCTCCTCTCCTTGAAATGGCATTAATATATTCAGGCTTTTGTCAGGCGTAAACATAGAAGAACAAAATCTTCTACTTTACGTGTGCCCGCAAACATCCAGAGACCTCATTTTCTTCCACTAAATCATCTTAAATTTAATGAGTTACCTAGTATTGGTATTGTACCGTCATTATGGACATTTCTATGGATCTTACCAATGGAATAGATTCTAAAGTTGGCAAGGTTGGTTATGCTTATGAGGTTCCAGAATATATAAAATACAGTCCAAAATTAGTTCTTTTCATTCACTGATATATCTTTCATGATCAACTTCACATTATGCCTTTAAAATTTCTCTAGAAAGCAAAGCAATTTGTCAGAAGCATATAGAAACAGGAAATTGAGTGCATGAATAACATGTCACACAGATAAAGCCATATGGAGTTTACAGACTTACATTAGCACCATGTGCAGTTCGGAAACGTGGTTGGTTATGCACTGCATTTTGAGATACATTTGCAGCCATTGTGGGTCATGTAGCTACTGCCACTACTTGACTCCAGTCTGACGTTTTCTCTTATCCTCTTCTCTCTCTCCTATGTACAACACAAATTTCCATCCTCTGTTCTTCAGCTCCTTTACTTTTTTTTTTCTCTATTATCTTGGAGTTACATTCTCCTTTTTATGGTCAGTCCAATAAGTGCCTCCTGCCTCTTCTGTATTCATAAATAGTATGAATATCAAAAAYACTTTTTACAAAATGTCACAGGATGCAATAATATTTCATGTTTTCATTGATAGAGTACCTGGCTGAATAACGTGCAATCACGATTAAAAAGCAGCACAACTATTTAATCTAAAAATACTAAGCACACAATATTCCTTTTTCTATTTCCGGATTTAAATGCTAGGAAGAATCATAACGGACAGCCTGCAGAAACTTGAAAATGCTCTGCATTTGTTTTGATATCTGCTGCCAGCCTGGCTTTTCATTCATGTGTTTTGTAGTCTTGTCATAAAGGATCTGAATGACTTTAAGCACTTTAAAGAAACAGTCAGCAGCAGGAGCTTCTTCATTGTATGGCCTTGTGTTTCTGCCCAGACTGCAAACAGGTTGTCCCTGAGCTCAGTTGCAGCTGAGCTCAGAGAGGCTTCTCATAGGTGTGATTTTGTCCAGATAGCAACTACCCTTCTTTCATGTGTTGTGCTGTTGTGTTGATTCAAGCCCAACTTTCAGCAGAACATTTTCAGCAGAGCATTCAGCAGGGGCTGAAGATAGCAGACTTTAGCAGGGTAGAAGATGGTTTCTTCATCTAAGCCTTTCTCTGAGCAAAGGTTTCTTTGTCTTTGGTTCTTTGATAACCAATGAAGAAAGAACTGGCCTGAGCGCTTCAGCCAACCACAAAAAGACCCATCAGAGATTCATAATGTGATTGCTTCCACCATGTGCTTATATCTGTCTACCTGTTACAGTGGGAGAGAGCCTGAATGTCTGCAGACAAGGCACAACATTTAGATGGCCCAGCTGAGGCAAATCCCACCTCCAGGGACCTCAGCACCAAATGCAGTTTTCTGTGAAAATAAATCACTCACACAGGCCAAACATCCTTCTATTTGAAGACAAATCCAAGTCCAAGTGGCTTTAGTGCTCCAGTGCTCTGAAGAGACCTTTACTCACATGGATGCAAGATAAGAGAATCAGATTTATTCTCTTCCTAATAGTATGTTCCTCATCCTGGTGTATTTATAGCACTGTGCACAAACTTCTCTAGAGTTCTACTTTTCTCACTCTGTCACTCTTTCCTTATTTACGAAATTTTATTTCCTTTTCTTCTTTCTTTTTTTTTTTTGGTTGTAATTTAAGTTTTTCTTTAGCTTCTGCTAGATATTCAGACAGATCTTGGAACCACTGTTGACCACAAATTTTGGTTTGCAAAGAAACAGAAACAGAGAAAACAATATTGCTATGATCTGCGTCATACCCGTGCAACTCCAGGCTCTTTTAAATTCTGTGGAGGTACAAAGTGACTTTCTTCTGTCCCTTTCCTACAACTTAGGGTCTGTACCCCATCATTTTTACTTGCTGGACTTTTTGGGACTTGTATGTAATACAAAACATTATACGTTATTATATGTCATAAAACAATTATTTATTCAGAYCTTTGAATAGTCTGTCTGATAAGATTTCACTTTTTTTTTAATATCAGGGAACTTTAATATTAAAAAGTGTTCCTACACAATTACTTGGTTTCACTATTATATATGCAGTTTCTAATATATAGTATCCTTAAATATTTATTAATATAAATTAATTGTTTCCTCTATAGAGGCGAATATAAATCAGCATTTGTTATTCTTCACTGGAGCTTATGTATATGCAATAGAGAATTCAGGTTGTTTCCATAGCTGTTGTATTATCTCAAACCTTAAACAAAGAAGGCAGGAACAGCGATTATAAAAATGTCATTTGGTGTAAATTTCTAGAAAGGAAGCACACTTTACTGTAGTTTGAGAACTTTTTTTTTTTTTCTGTTTTTTTTTCCTACTGCTAGATATTTAATGCCTGATTTAAAGCCATTTATTTTAATTAATTCTGGACACCTGCAATCTGTAATTGATTTGGCACCGATATAAGTTTCTTGACTCCAATCCAGCTATTATACTGCTTTTAATCATATTCAGTTTCTCCTTTAAATGTGAATGTCAGACACACAGTAGTGTGGAATTTAGGGGGGGAAAGGGAGTTTTTGTATTTTAGCAGTAATTTTAGAGATTGTTTTTGTTATAAATGTTGAGCCAATCTCATTAACAAAAAATTAGAACCTACTAAATTTTAAAGAAAAATATCACTCAAGTTATACTATTTCTAATTTTTATTCATAGAGCTGAAATGAAAATATTTTGGTGACATTGCCACTGTCTTCCAATTATCTCCAAGTTCCCTCCTAGATTACCAGATTCAGACTTGATATTTTTAATTTCCCCAATTTCTAAGTAGAGTGTAATAGGGATATTTCCAAGTGTCTGAGTTGTAAAGTACTGATCTTTAATGCTGAAAAAAACATACTGTCACCCTTTTTGGAATAAAGAAGTTAAGTTAAGCTGAAGTCATCCAACATCTTTACCATCTGCATTCAGGAGAACAACCCAAAATATTCAAGAAATATCAAACTAACTAGAAACACCACAAATCCTTTTCATTAGGAGTTTATTATATAATATACACAGAAATACAGGAAGCGAAAGCCAGTAATTTGCATTAAAAACCTTACAAGAAACTTTCTTCTATGTGTATTACAGTCTGAAATAAGTATATATGGATCACAAAGAATATTATCTACATTCGTTCTGGGGAGAAAAAAATGGGATATTTATCTACATGTTTTATATGTAGGTATGTATTTTTCTATATTTTAAAATAATATATAATAGCAGTCCTTATATAAAACAATATATACTGTAAAGRCCCATAGAATGGATATGCATGAGTAGATACATATGCTTTTACCATATTCATGTAATCTTCCCTGGAAGTCATGATTGGAAATCCAGCACAGGAATCATGCCAGCCTGTGGTGAGCCCAAGTCCGTCTCTCACACACTATTTTCAGCTATTTGAARGAGGGACCTTAAGAGCCTCTTTTAATCGATTCTTGTTCAATATCTGTATTATAGTCCCACATTTCAGTTCACTAGGGGAAGATCAAAACTTGGGCAAGTGAACAAGTCTTAAGTTCAGATCATTTTCTCATCATTTGTTATCTTCCCTGGTGACTTTAACTGACATTGCATTTCCTGTGTGCATTGAGCTTTTAGGCAGTTCTTACTCTTACAAACACTGAAAAGTGCACAAAACTTCATGCATATGATGCTTTACTCTAGCTTGTCCTGAGAGAAGGCAAGCAGATCTGTGAGCCTGGTCTTTTCTTTCAGTGTACAGATATCTTTATTTTTCACAAACACACACACACACACACAAACTTAGGAAGAATTCTTACCATTTTTGTCCCTGGATGACACAGTTCCCTGACTTTTTACAGGCTGATGGATTGGCCAGTATCACCTGAGCCCATCACAGCCTGTAAAGTATGAGTTCAAATGAGTGTAGATAGAAATGTGCATAATGTCAAGAGACTCTTCATGTAACTCTCTGTATGTGCAAAGAAGTGAAAGCATGAACTGGCTGCTTAAAACATGCACAGATCCTAATTAACTTTAGACTAAAATGTATCTGATCACAGTTTTAGAGATAATGTGCTTCAAATTGATGTTCAGATGAACATCATGCTCGATGGAAACTATATGCTAAATATTGTAAACTTTCATTTTTTTCACTTTTCCAAGAAAACTCATATCACATCATTGTCGGTCATTCTGCTATCACCTCGGTACTACCTCAGTAGAGATAATACCACAGTGTATTTTAATACATAATTGAATTTTACTTAAGATAAAAAATCAGACTTTATCTAAAGTTCTCTTGGTAARACAGAATACGTACAGAGCTTCACCTTTCTTAGAATTTTGTACCTTAAGAGAGAAGAAATTCTTACTTAATATCTTCTTAATGTTCTTAGTAACTTCTTCTAAAGTGCCATCATAATGTGTGTTAATGTTCTGGCTTTCCCTTCTTTCTTGTTACTTTCTACTTTTYCTCTTATATCAGTAATGATTTGTGCCTAACATTGGGGCTCTTAGAAAATCTGTGTATAGCATATGATAGATTCTGGCAGATGATGGATGCTACCAACTACATACAATATAGATAACTGGAAAAGAAGATGTGAATATYCTGAAAACTATCAGTTTCCCACCACATCTCACTAAACAGTACCAACTGTTTGTTGTTGTTCTTGTTTTGTTTTGTYTTTAATTGCAATTTTCTTGCCAAGTAAATAATAGCAATCTTTGTAAAGTCATTTCATTTTTTAAAAAGTGAGTTACTTGTAGTAACTCACTTTATTTTACCGTGAACTGTCAACAAGGTTAGGGCCTTTCTTTTTGTCATCTTTACTTAGACACACTCATAATCTTTTTGAAAGATAAAGAAAAYATAACTAGGAAGCTCTTCCCTTCATAGCTTTGTCTTATTGTGTCTCCAGCCTATACATAGTCAACAAAAAATATGTTTTTGTTTCAGTACAAGGATAAACTTATTTTCATTAAAGAGATAAAACTTTAAGAGTTTTTATATAGTAAAATGATAAAAGATAAACCTTTCTTTATATCTAGCTTATTCCATTCAGATTAGAAAGAAATGTTTCATCAATGCCTGAAAGGCCTTTTTTGGTAGTTTTTTAAAATGTTGTGTACATTGTATGTGTTCTCACTACCTAAGTACAAGATCTTTCCACAATATCCATGAAAACCAGGAAGAGGCACAACTATACTGTCTTTCCATAAATCAGAAAGCCTGTAAATCATTTATTGTGTAATATCAGGCACAAGTGTCCATGTCTAGCTCTGATACAAGCAAGTTCGACTCCAAAGTCTTCAGTTAGCTCTCTCCAAATTATATTACAGTTGAATTTGAGACTGTTTTTTTTCTCTTGTGAGTGAAATGTGAGTTATCAAAAAGATTTTCTTTTTATATACCTTTTTGTTAGRAGTATTGGTTATTTCTGTATAATCAAGTATTACACAGATCAAAATTAGCATGCTCAACAAATATTAGAAAATATRTGAAAGAAGACAACATTTGCTGACATCAAAATACAGTTACTGCACTGAATATTGTACTATGATTTATTGCAGAGGGAAACAGAACAAAATGGGAGCTTTTATCAGTTCAGTCCAGATCTGCTTCTTGTTGTAATTCAAAACATCTTAAAAATCTTGCTGTACTCTAATTTGTAATATATCAAAAGAGCTATTTACTATACAGGTAGAKAGAAACTATCAGATTGAAAGAATTATAATTTTTACTACATCAGGACAGATTCTATTATAGCTTCATGTGTTCTGTATCATAAATCTAGCAGCAACAGACAGACAACAGTGATCTTCTGCATTCATGGAAACATTAGAGACATATCTTGTCTTTTCACGTGCTCATTAATCACTTTCAGAGCATAGATATCATTCTRTGTTAAACAGCAAACTGCATCATGTGAGTGATATCCCTTTAACAGCAAATGGTCTTAAGTTTCTTCTGTCATGAAACAAGGTGCTTGATGCAGTGTCACATCCAAAAACAGTTGAACATACGCACCTTCATCATTGTTAGAAGAGCCAAAGAGGAGATAATAAATAAATATTACATGGTTTTATAGAGATTAAAACCACAGTGGAAAATTAGATAATCTAAGTTAATAGCTCAGATCCTCATAGTTTCCTTTGCTGTGTCACTAGATCGTGATTACTAAAGAATATCTTCTTTGAGACAAGAGTCTAGGTTTAATGCGTAGGCACAAAAGGACAGAGGTCTTTTTCAATGCTCAAATAGAAATATATAACCTATTCAGTGCTACAGTGTCTCTGCCATCAATATGACATAACAGAGTAAAATCTCCAAAATTTTGCTTGCTACTTTCTTGCTACTCCTAACAGAGTTAATGTAGTGCATAAGTAGTGAGTTAAGCATCATTGTGGAGCCCTGATGAAGTCTCCAGTCTGCAGCAGTACAGTCCAAATTATTACTTGTTTTATACAGACTATGAAATACCAGTGGTTTTGCCTTTGTTTTGCTGCTTCATAGTTATTCTATGAGGATTGTGACATAATGCCACAAATGATTACTGTCCAGATCAGATTAGAAGGACATGTGAAGCTGTACCAGGTAGCAGAGAAAGTCATGCCCTGGGGAATGATATTATCAGAATAAGGATAAATTGCCTATTTGGGATGATTTAATTGCTCTATTTTATTCTTCTTCACTCAACACACTCTGTTTGAAAAATAAATTAATCAAAACTCCAAGGAAACACAGAGCATACTGACAAGTTTTGTACCTTGTTCATGTGTCACTATGTTTGTCTTAGTCCTTGTCAAATAAAGGTGGAATAAGATACTGGTAAAATRCATTAGCTGTGCTCAGCCTCTGTACTGAATGATGGATATCCAGGATCCATCAGAGGTAGCAGGGAAATCTCTCCACTCAAGCTCTWAAATAAAACAGATGCTACTCTGCCAGTTTTCATTACACTAAAGYAGTGTTGCAACAAGATTGCTTCTTTTTTGATGCTATCAATTTTCTTTGGAATAATATCCATTTCAGATTTCTCTTTTGCCATTGAAATATAGCACCCTTCAACAGCACCTCCACTTTTCTTATTTTTAACAGAAAAACAAAGGAAGAAACACCACCTAGATTTAAATTTTAAGTGATCTGAAGACATTGTGAACTGTCCTGTGAGTGGATAATGAATTGCCAGTTACAAAATGTTTAACAGCGGGRGCTTGATTCAAAAGCAGGCAGTTCTCAGACTTTTATCTAATGTCCTCAGCTGTGCCAAGTTAATGAAGGTTTGCAATTACCATGAATTTTAACTAATACTCAACTTTATTTTTAATTGTTTTGTTTACAAAATGCATGCATTAATCACATTAATGTCATATTTTATCACTTTCAAAATTACCTGACTGCAGTTGAAGAACTCCAGACAGAACAGCTTATCGCTGTCTTCCTGAAATGTATTATGGGACTTGGTAAAATGGAAAATAAAAAGTTTTCCTTTTAATGTCTTTCAGTGAAGAGAATTCACAACAGATTTTGGCTTTAGATTTTTTTCTCAGGCTCATCCTGCCTCAGTTTTTAATGAATATAATAGCTGAAAGTTCAAAGCAGTCATTAATTCTTCACTACCTGTATGTTGATGCAGCCAATGAGATTTACACTGAGTGAGAAACTACCTGGAACAGCCAAGTAGTTAAATCTCCTGATTTAACTATTCATTTTTGTTTTCTTTCAACTGAGTTGGTCGTAAAGGCCAAAGTCGGTAACTGAGTCYTATTAGAATATGATTACAGTAAAACTTTTGCAAGGTTTGCCTCTTGGCACCKTTATGAGCAGTTGAATTATTGTTGATAAAGCAAAAGTGGAGCTACTAGACACATATCAGAGACTGTAAAAGCAAAACTTCCCTTTCCTGTAATGCATCTTACTTTTTCCCAGGATGTGTTTAACTGAAAGCACAGTTAAATTCMTTTCTTTGCAGACTGGAATGAGAAGCTAGCCAAATGTGATTTTATTAATTAGTATGAACAGGGAAGAGCTGCAGCAGAGGGACAGTTTCAGGGAGCAAGACAGCACTGAGACATGCTCTTTTTACCTCCTCTCAGTTCTTCACCTTGGATCAAAGACAAATTCCACTGCAGTCGTCTGAACCTTGGGAGTAGCTGATATCCTTGGTAAATGAAGAACGTARACCTTTCTGAAGGTCCAACTTCATGCACCTGTCATTCTTCTGATTTTATTCAGAAGGCATTCGTTGCGTTTCTGAGGCATGACAAACACCAGCAAAAGCCCCTATGTGACCTTGATAATCGAAGTAGCAAAACAGAGGAACCTTGAGAGATACTACTTTTAGCTGTCCATCTGCTTTAGAAAATTAATAATTTAGCAGTTAGATAAAACAATAAAAATATGTTTCCGTTTATAGTTATTGCTGAGAAATAAGGAATATTTTCAACCTCAGAAGAGGGGTTTTTTTGCTATTGTTTACAAGTTGAGTGAAAATGGATCCTTTTCTTCTGTGTTTCATATAACTACTCTTAATATTTTATGTTGAAGGAGGAATCAAATTCATAAATAACAAATCTTAACCTTCTAGGTGATACAGTGATTCTCTGTGAAAAATCACAAATTTAATGCAATAATGCAGTGCTTTTATGTCAACTATAATCTTCTGCTACACACACACACTGACACATTGTCAGTCAAATGTTGTAGGCATTCAAATTAAGATTTCAGTACACTTAAATTCCTAAGTCATAACTACAGTATGGAATCAGGAAAGTGGCAAGATAAATAAAGAAAAATGATCTCAGAATACAACAGTTGGGATAAGAGGGAGAAGTGATCCAAAAGGAACAGAGCTCAGTAGAAGGATCTCAAATTAAGATTTTAATGGAAATAAAAAATGGGCTCTAGAAATCGCAGTCAGTCTAAGAATTCCTGAACTGGAGCTGTGCCTGTTATTGAAACATCTAAATTGGAGCCATCTGTATAAATGATTTAGATCTTACCTTTTTCCTTGAAAATTCTGGATCCACCTACTTTCCTGGTGATCAATGCTCAGCACTGTCCTGTAACAGAGCTAAAASCATAGATAAATTAACCCTAGAAAAATAAAAGTCAACAGCTTTAACTCAGAAGTCACTCAGCAAATATTACTTGACTGTATCAAGCAATTACTTGTTCACAAAGTCATTAAATGTTAACCTCAATTTGTATTATTTTCTAATTCAGCGGTCCAGATGGGTGATTACTATTAGGATTTAGATTTTCTCTGCATGAAATGTATTACCAGCAAAAAATGTGCCAACAAGAAAAGATTAAAGGAAGTATGAACCATGATCACCTGGCTAATATGCTTCTCTGTGATTTATGATCAACAAACACTGAGTGCTATGATTTCTCTTTCTTTCCAAAAGTAGTTTGATAAAAAATATACTCTGTACAAATATAGCCRTCTGTATATCCATAAGCAATTTTACTGGTAGCGTAATTTTTGAGATTCCTAGAAAGATGGTCAAGGTTCTCTTTCAAATTACTGTTACATATACAAAAGTGAGGTGAAAAATTTCCAGTCCAAGCTTTTCAGCTGTCTTCATAAATGCAATCTGAAGCATTTATCCTGCATGATGAAAAGTACTTCATAACTATGTCCAGTGTCATCTATGGTAAATGACAACAGTACCATTCAATATATTTTCATTGCAGAGTGTATTACTATAAGGTATCACAGAATCGAAGATGTTAACAATATTCAGAGAAGGATTAGGCATTTCTTTGAATAATGTAATTCAAAGTGTAATAACATAACTAAGTTTTAAAAGAGCTGCAGGGTTTAAACTTATCTCTAACTTAGAATTTAGAAATAGATTACAATAAACTGCTTTGTCTCTTCTAAAATATTTAATGAATGCCATCACCTGGGAAGAACCATTGCATTAAATAGACCTGCGGCCTGATTGACCATACGGCTTTTTATGTTCTTAAAACATTGATGTCAGGACTATTGCTCTGTACCTGATGAGCCCTTCTCCTTCAGCCTTTATGACTAAAATAACAAGGAACTATTTACAGTTAAATAGCATTTTTTTTATGATGTTACCTGCTGTTTGTTACAAWTATACATATCACAGAATCACAGAATTAACAGGACACTTGATATGGGAAGTGATCTGTTGAGATCATCTGGTCAAATTCCCCTACTCAGGCATGGTCATCTCAAGCATGGTTAGGCATAGGCAGCTAGAGCAGGTTGTCCAGGATTGCATCCAATCAGGTTCTGAGAGCAAATTTGTTTTGCCCCAAGCCTCCTCATTTCAATCTGCCATTTAAATTCATGAATTTAACACTTCATACTGTGTCTTCCTTTCCTTTCTGAAAATAATTGCAACTCGCCCTTTATGACTGTGAAAAAAAAAAAAAAGCCCATGGCCCATGAGTTCAGACAAAGCTGCACTCTTCACATGCCCATTAAACGTGAAATAAATTTTAAAAGGGATGAAGAAAGCAAAGAGGAAAGAGAGAAAAACGCTGATTTAACTGGGAGTTTTAACATCGTTCTTGAGAATATATTTTGTTGACATCTTGACTGTCCAGTGGCTGCATTAGGACACAGAAACACAAATCTCTACTCAAATTCAGTTAAATATACATTTAAGTTTCTTCATRTTAGAAGTTATAAATACCAGTGATAGGTTTAAAGGTGTTGTTTTCTAATGATTCATCATAATCAGCTTGCACTGCTAGGGAGAATGGAGATGAAAGTATGGAAAGAGAACACTTCATAAAGATCTACTCTAGAAGCTGCGTGGACCTCTTTTTTTCTGATGTTTCAGCCCTTTTGCTTTTTAGTAGTATATTTTTATTAACTAACTTCAGTCTTTTGGACTCATGATCATTTGTTTGGCTCAATCTGTGTCCAACATCCACTTTATTGGATATATTGGTTTATGCTGTATAAGAGTAAGTCCTTTGTTCATTGCTGCTTGTGATTTATTTGATTGCAGAATGTAACATATTCATCACCATTATCTGTGCAGTTACAACTGCACTGTTCTGTAGATTTCTGCTACTCAGGTAATATTGTAAGAAGGGTTTATTTGGTTGCTCATCTGGATCTGGCAAAATCATCTATACACCACTGTTGGAAATTTGAATTGAGTTGCTCGGTCTTCCTTTTTACTAAAAATAGCAGTGCTTCTTTTTGACTCAAAATCATAAATAAACATAGCAGTTCTATTTTCATATTTGGAAACACACTTCATCAGTTTCCTGCAGTGGCATTTTGTGTTTCTTATGCAGCCATAGAGTTCTTATTCATCTCTTTTTAAATATTGGTTCTTGAGACACAACTTTTTCTTTTATCTTGGGCATGGACTGAGTGGCTGCTTTAAAATAAAAATTCTACAGTGTTTCTTAGAGTTAAAATATATTTCCAATAAATGCACAAACTTATATTTCTTTTAATGATCATACCCCATAGATCTCTATTAATCACAAATATTTAAAAGTAGGAATGACCTAGAAAAAAGTGACCGCTAACTACCTTCTCTTTCTTATAATAAAATGTACAACATTTTGTTTGTTTATACAAGAATATATTTTTTAAAAAATATGTGTGCAGTTCTGGGCTCCCCAGTAAAAGAGGGATGTGGAGCTGCTAGAGAGAGTCCAGCGCAGGGCCACGAAGATGATTAGGGGCCTGGAACATCTGCCCTATGAGGAAAGGCTGAGAGAGCTGGGCCTCTTCAGCCTGGAGAAGAGAAGAATGAGAGGGGACCCGATCAATGTGCATAAGTACCTCAAGAAAGGGAGTGAGGAGGAGGGGGCTGGCCTCTTCTCGATGGTGGCCAGCGATAGAACTAGAGGAAATGGCCACAAATTGAGGCACCAAAAGTTCCACAGGACCTTGAGAAAGAATTTCTTAACGGTGAGTGTGACAGAGCACTGGAACAGGCTGCCCAGAGAGGTGGTGGAGTCTCCTTCTCTGGAGATCTTCAAAACCCGCTTGGACACCACCCTGTGCCACATGCTCTAGGAGACCCTGCATGTGCAGGGAGGCTGGACTGGATGACCTCTAGAGGTCCCTTCCAACCTTAAGCATTCTATGATTCTATGTGTAAAAGTATGGGACATTTTCATTTAACAGCCAAATTCATAATCTGGAATTACTGTGAAGGTCTAAGGATAGAAATAAGGCAAAGGAAAGAAAAGGAATATATTTTGTCAAATCAAAGAATGCGATTGGAAAAATCAGATGGGTTTGGGGATTATATTCCTTAGGTCTTCTAAATCCAGAACCAGTTAGTGCAAGAATTTTGTCTTCTTTTTTTTCTTCCAAAGTGAGGATTCTCTGCACATTGATCAGCTGTTGATTTGTCTCAGATTAATAGTTATTACAAGAAGTCATGGTTAAATAGAGCCGGGTTCTGCCATAGCTATCATATGAAGGATGCAAAGGATATTGGAGCAACTTTTGTAGGGTTCTCTGTTTATTATAAAGATAGTAAAGAATATGGTGCTTATAATGTTCCATCAGTAGTTTTCCRGGTTGTATGAGCTGAGTCCCAGCTCTGATATTTTGTAACTACCAAGACTACTAAATAGAAGCAGGATGCCATGCTGTTGATCTGACTGAACTAGAAAAACAATAATATCAATTTTCAGGGAATGTGGAATGTTGAAGGGAAAATATTTTACCTTTTCTCCAATAAGTAGAATTAAAGAATAATCTTAAATATAAATTWAAATAGAAGAACTACATGGGCTCTAAGCAGAGATTTGTATAGTATCTCAAATTAACAAATGTATATGACGACTAGCCAGAACTAGCTCTTCATGCCCGTGAATATAATTCTCCACTTCCAGAGGAAACAACAAAAGCAGTTTCCATAGCTCTCAAATACACTATGTTACCATATTATATAACATGTTACCATAATGTTATCCACAGTGCTTCATATTGCCTATATCTGTATTATATACCTCACAGAATTTTTATGTCTCAAGCTCCTTATCTAGTTACCATCCCCTTCAGGCATAAAGGAAAATTGAAAGTATTTATTATATCAGGGACATAATATAAGACATTGATGAAGACTTCTGGGAATCCATAGCAGGAGCTTCTGCAGAGACAAAATTTCACCAATAAGGGACACAATGCTTCTAGAGAGTAGGCTCCACCACTTCCATGGACATTTGACAGGCTCTGTAACCTTACCAGAATATATTTGAAATCAATGCATATGGAGAGTTAATTTTGTCATGTCYGATGCCTATGGAAAGTTAGTGAAACACTAGGCTGACATAAATGTTCAGTTTTGTGTTTTGACTATTTGTATGCAAATGCCCTTTCCTTATCTGTCTCAAATTTGTTGTGGTATACGAGCCAGAGTGATTGTCAAATGACAAAATGAGGTACAGTGTAAGAAATATAAACTTTGTTTTTTTYATCTTTTAATAAATACATAGCTCCTGCACAGATTCAAGAGCTGAAAATAATAAATTTACATGAAAATAAATGCCTGTGTAAAAATATATTTTTAGCAATCCGTTCTGTTTCTATTTTGAGAAGGTATGTTTACAAGTGTGGTTATCTACATGTTAGCTCTCTTCATTCAGGCTTGTGAACCTTTAAATTGAATTTCCATGTTTGTGAATTTTATTTTAACTGTGTCCTATTAATTAAACCAAATAAAATGAAATCTTATGTCTAGTCTCACAACATGAAGACCAAGAACTAGTATAATAACACTGAATAAGAGGCAAATCATTATTTAATTGCCAAGATATTCATTGTTTAGAGATGGTGATTAATTCATTTGGCATTTACAAAGATGAAAATGGTAATTCTATAATACAGTAATTAGGAAGAAGCATATTGTCTTGAATGAAATAAGAATCAATCTGTATCTCCCCCTGAACACAGGYTTAATCTAAATGGAATTCTTTTAAATTTCTGATATTTGATATTCTTTGATGAAGATGGTATTTTTTTCCCTAATAGACATTTTGCATAGGAAAACATTACCAAACATTACCAAATTACCATTTCTTTTCTAGAGGTGTATAATATTTAGATAGTCTTGCATACCTAAAAATATCTGTTTGTTAATTCTTAGAAAGGAAGAAGCAACATGCCGACATTCTTTATTTGATTGTTGGCATTGTGATTTGCTGTAGGGCTTAGTCAAAAAACACCTGTTCAAATTCATGTCTAAAAACTCTATCCTTAATCATTCTTTATCCCATCATTCTCGCAGAGTGGCAGAGAACAACTGAGGTTGGAAGGGACCTCTGGAGATTGTTTAGTCCAATGCTCAAGTAGGATCACCTGCAACAGGTTTGCCAGAGCTTTATCCATATGGTTTCTGATTATCTCCAAAGATGAGGATTCCACAACCTCTCTGCATAGCCTGTTCCAAGACTCAGTCATCTTCACAGTAAGACATTTTTCTGCCCATTCACTGCTGAAAAGAGTATGGCCCCATCTTCTTTACTCCCTGCCATTCAGGTACTTCTACACATTGATAAGATCCTTCTTCAGTCTCCTCCAGGCTGAACAGTAGCAGCTCTTTCCGCCTTTCCTTATAGGAGTCTTATTTATCATCTTAATAGCTCTTCACTGGAAGTACTCCGGTAACTCTATGTCTCTCTTGTGCTGGAAAGTCCAGAATTGGACAYAGCACTTCAGGTAAGACCTCACCAGGGGCCTTTGYAAGAGGATAACTGTCGTCGACCTGCTGACAATGTTCTTCCTAATGCACCCCAGGATATCATTGGCTTTCTTTCCAACGAGGGCACATTTCCAGCTTATACTCAATGGGCTGTCCACCAGGATTCCCAGGTCCTTCTCCACAGAGCTACTTTCCAGCAGGTCAATCCCCAGCCTGCATGGGAATCTCCTGGGGCATGGGAATTTTCCTMCTTAGGCACAGGACTCTGCACTTGCTTTGATGAGCTTCATGAGGTTTCTCTCTGCCCATCTCTCTAATCTGTTAAGGGCTCCTCTGAATAGCAGCAGAAGCCTTTGGTGTATTCACTCACTTCTCCCAGTTTTGTATTGTCAGCAACTGTGCACCCTGTCCCTTCATCTGGATCATTTTGTGTCACTGATGAGAAACCTCTGAGCAATGCCGTTCCACTAGTTCTCAATCCACCTCACTGTCTGCTGATCTGGACTGTAGTTCATTACTTTGCTTATGAAGATATTATTAGAGTGTTGAAAGGCTTCCTTCAGTCAAAGTAGACAACATCCATTGCTCTCTTCTCCTCTTCGAGCCAAATCAGACATTCCATTGTAGAAAGCTATCAGATTAGTTAACATGATTTTCCCTTTGTGAATCCCTACTGACTACTCCTGATTATCTTCATAATACGTGCATTTCTCTCATGCCACTATAAATGTTGTGGGAACAAATGTTTTTATTCTAGGAATTTCTTGTTGTTAGTCTACATTATTTTKTCATAATAATGGACAATTAAGCCCTAGCTCAATGAATCACAGAATCGCAGAATCTTCAGGKTTGGAAGGGACCTCTAGATATCATCTACTCCAACCCCCCTGCTCCAGCAGGGACACCTAGAGCACCTATGAAGTCTGATAGTCTTAGAAATATAAACAAGGCAAAAGCCAATTATGTAGCTAAAATATCTCTCAGAATGTAATTACCCCAAAAGGTGAACGTGGAAGTCAGTGTCTGTAAAGGTCTCTTAGGCTTTTGTGCTGTAATACCTGCAGATAGCACAGGTAAGTTTCCATAGTCCAAGCAGAAGCTTGATTGTCATTATTGTGTGTATTATAAACAAACAGACAGGTGTTCTTTAAGTATTCTTAGGGTTTGGAGACTTTATCTTCTAAGAAATGGATTAATGTAAATTTAAAACAGAAGAAAACATGAAAAACTTGATCAGATTTGAATTCATATCAAAAATATGCAGCTGTTTGTTTAAGACTAAACCTAAATCTTCATTCAAACACCCCCGAGTTCTGGTAAGCTTTGTTTGAGWTTCGAGTTTATAATAGCATATATTATCAAAAGCATCAATATTTGCATTCTGAGATGAAAATACTTGTAAAAGATGTGATATTTGCTTGAAGATGTAAGGTTTCTTTAGAGGTAAAGGGAACATGAGTCTTTCATCTTACCCTTTGGTTTCTGGGGTTTTTTTTGTTTGTTTGTTTGTTTGTTTGTTTGTTTGTTTATTTGTTAGTTTTGTGATAGCACTCCCTAAGGGCTGTAGTCTGTAGCACTTTTATTCTTAGATTATTTTAGCACTACTTAGCCATTACTACTCTTCTTACAACCAGTTTTCAACTCTTCCACATTCTGAAGGAATTCAGAAAAAAAAAGCTAGAATTCTTCCTGACTGCAAAAAAACCTCTATCACCATCTCCATTCCAAAGTGATCCAATGATTTACTAGTACCTGATATCCTCTCTGTATAAAATGGATTAAAGTGTCTGCTTTTAGCAAGAAACTGCTTAGAAACTAATGAGGAAGTTTTCTTGTATCATCACTGTTATTTGCCTATCTTTCCAAGGACAGCAATAATCAACCTCTTAATGAATTCCCTTGTTTAATGGTCATCAAGCCTTGGAGGTAAAACATGCCTAGCAATTTAGACAATCACTGCATTATGAATAAATAAATACCAAACATGGACAGACAAATTATAAATGCAACTAATTCCACCTTGACCAAGAAAAGCTTTTAGATGAAAATCCCAATTAGGTAGAAAAAGCAGTCTGTGAAAGAGCAGTTGATGGACCATGGCTTCATAAATGATTTGGAGGTCCCAAAACATGCTATACACAGGTGTAGTAATTGCTAAAATCATCTCTGCATGGATAATCACCATAAATTTGTATTTATTTCCTATTTTACAGCAGCACCAACTGATTAACAAACTGATATATCTACTGACTGAGTCTTACTGAATGACTGGAGAGGCAGTCTGTTTGTCCTGCTGCAGGCTAAAGATATGTGAGAATATATCTTCTGTTCTTGGGTTACAAAAGTAGTTGCTGGTTGCTCAGCATCTATTCTGCATTCATTGTGTATTACATTAGGAAATCTAGGACAAAACTTAAGCTAATTTGAGATAAAATACTTTTAATTCATACTAATTGTTTTTGACTCATTGTCTTCAACATCTGAACTTTTAAATCAATCTGATTCCACAATAAACAGAAACCTCGAGATTGGAATASTTGTTCACGAATGATATTGTCAAGTAGTATCTTGAAAATACATGGATTTCTGGATATTATATGTTAAACCTGTTATTAATATGATTATCACATTAATATGATTAACATATTATCACAAGTTAAATTGATGTAAATCTCTCCTCTTTTTAAGGTACAGATCTAAACTACA
Organism: Eudromia elegans; assembly: GCA_003342815.1. Classification (NCBI taxonomy): domain Eukaryota; kingdom Metazoa; phylum Chordata; class Aves; order Tinamiformes; family Tinamidae; genus Eudromia; species Eudromia elegans. The sequence continues at coordinate 554,094 of PTEX01000227.1, read as the reverse complement.
GGCTGCCCTGATCTCAAAAAAACATTTCTACCTGATCCTTGCAGTAAAAAAACATGTTATTGATTTTCCCCTTACATAGTCCTACTGCTAACTGGCAGTTTAGATGCCTACTTCTGTAGAAGCAATAGGTAGGATTATGTCATAAAATTAGTGTGTTTTTGCTGAAAGTCCCTGTAAAAGGCTATGAAATTATGAATTGTAAGAAAGTTATATTACGTTCTTCAACTCTTGTGCTGTTCATAAATAATGCTGTAATCATATCCAAAGAGCTACATGAAGAGCACTGCAAGGGTTACAAGTTCAAAAACTCAAAATTGGGGAAAAAATGATGAATGAGGTTCCTGGTGTAATCTAAGTTCAGCAGGAATGTACATATGTGTGACTGGAGCATGAGTCAGCCTGACTTCTGAGGAATCGTCTGCAACTTCTCAGCCAAGTGAACACTCCTAAAGCACCACAGATTTTTGAACTGCAGGACCTATATCTTATTTGAAGTGAAATAGGAATGAGGAATATTTTTAAAAGGAAGAAACTTGGAAACAGATGCTGAGAAAATACACATAAAAAACTTTGTCTTCATCCGCTGTGGTCTGAAGGCTCGCCCTTCCCTTCAGGTTTGCCCTTAGTCCAGTACTCCTTCATCACTTTTCAAGAAACTCTGTATGCAGTYCAATCTGGGTGCCTAGGAAAAATCTCTGTTTTCATCACCTCTGATCCCTGACTTGCTGACTACTTCAAGATCTCAGAAGAGAGGAAGAAAGGCAGTAATATAGCAAAATGCAAAATGACAGGCAAAACAGAGTCTATCTGTCATTATAGACTTAAGAACATAGTCACACTACTAACTTTACCTAGCTTAGCTCTACCAGGTTCCTGAGAAGTATTCATCTGGCCTAGTGAAATGATTCAGAGCACATARGTACAATCATTAAAAAGAGAGCAAAGTACCTTTGAAAAGACCTACGTAGATACAGAAAATAACAGTGTAGGAAAGCTATACAAAAAGCTGATGCCTCTTTAATGAGTCAGGGCTCACTGCCTCATCCTGGGAAGGGGAGTTTGCTACATTTGTATTAACTTCTAACACAGTTATAAAGAGGAACAAAGCACGTAAGTGAGTAGTCAGCCAACTTGAAATAACAAGTCAATCACTAGAGATTTAAAACACCAAATTCAGTTTGGTAACTTAGGGGAAAAGAGCCTTTCTGTTTAGAGTGTTCATCCTTGAATCAGTCTTAAGCTGCTCCAAAGGTTGGAATTCATGATTTCAGCTTTCAGAAGTAGGCACAAAGTAGAAGTAGGCTAAAAGAAAGGTTTGGAGTTATCCTTCATGTCACATTTGAAAGTTGAGGTTCTGTATAAACAAAAATTACAGGAGACAAGTTTCAGAAGAACATAATCCATAAAATAATTGAATGACCTGTGATGTGAATCTTGTTAAATATTTTATCCAATTATTATTAAACAAAAAAAGGACAGGCAGTCTTTTAACAGAGAAGTTGTTCACTGAGTTCGTCAGCCTTTATATTGCCACTAATATTTCACTAAAACCAAATAAAAATATCTGAATAACTATACAAAGACATAAGGCAAGATCAACACAGAAAAGATTTGGGGGTTCATACAGGAAAGGGTGATGAGACCAAGGTCTCAAGTAAAGAGAAACTATCGCATATTTAGAGACTAATASTATGACTTTCTGTTCTCTGTCTTGTGTTCTCGATTAGACAACAGGTATTGGCCAGGATATCACGGGATATTTAATAGCTATCAATATGAAGTAGCTTTAGAGAGATAAATATGATTCCAGATTGCAGTAGGCAGAGATAACTATCAAATAGAACATAAGTGTAAAATTTTTTTTGTTAGTGTGCAAGACATGTGTGAAGCCTCAGACAGCATACTCCAGGTAACTGTGTTTCACCTACTAAAAGGGAGACAAAAATTTCTAGTTGTTTCTAGCTGGCATAGTTGGAGATGAATATGGGGTAGCAGCAGGAAGAGGAGAGCTAAGTGGACTGTATCATTTGAATATTAGGATTATAATTAACAGAAGAGTAAGATCTCCGTTGCAAAAATGGGTCTTCCTAGCTTTTAAACCATGCATGATAAGCTAATCTGCATAATGCTATGACTGAATCTGGCAGCAGGTTATCAGCAGTTACACATCTTTTTTTGTCTTATTTTCTATTGAACATTAGACGTGCTGTTGTTATTGACAATGCACCTCCTAGATAAGTTTAGGGAATTAGAGAGATAGAACAAGAGCCAAAGTTCATAGCATGCAGTTTTGTGCAGGAAAAGATCTTTAGACAAGAACGACAGAAATAGAAAAAAATATATATCAGGAAGCAAAATAGAATTTAGCAAATCAAAGAAATTTATGTAACTGAGGTGAGAAGAAGACAGGAACATGCTCTGGTATCAGTATCAGTGAAAGAATAGTGAGAATTTTACCATGAGGCTAAGCAGCGTCTGTGCATTTCTGTGCTCCATGAATGCCACAGTGCTGCCTTGCATATCTCAGAGAGCAACTACCCACTAGTTTTTGGCATTCAGGTTTTCCATTGTAATTACAGCAGCACAGACTTTGCTCTGATGCCCTTCTGCTGTGCCTCCAGTCTGCAGGCCTGGCATAGATGGTTCCATGCACCATTCCATCCCTAGACCAAAACAGGAGCCTGGGACACGGCCTTCCCAAAGTCCGCTGCCCGATGCTGGCATCACACCATGGCAATGACAGTTTGCATATGGAAATTAGTGACCCACCATCAGTCATCTGTATCAAAGGGAATACGTGGTTCCATCAGCAGGCTGTAGTGATGTGCAGCAAGATCCAGCAAGACAAATAAGTAGCTCAGCAGGCACTACACCCCAGAATAGAGAATTTGTAGCTGGCAGCAACAAAGGTATCATAAAACCTTGAAATGATCTAGGCACCTGCCATTATGACTTTAGCTATTGCATCTTCTGATCTGTTACTTTCTTGGTGGTTCTTCATGTCCTTACCTCTGGAGCTTGTGACAATCACATCACATCAATGGAGCAAATGTAGTAGGAGCATTGAAAGGTTGGATCCAGCAGCTATGCACAAAGGATTAATGAATAAAGCAAAGACAAGGAATGGGATAAACCTAAGGGCATCCTGTGCTTCAGGCAGTGTATATATGCTGAAGARCTCTGTGACCATTTCACTGTGTGTGGTGAGGCATTCCAATCTGGAATAGCTTTACAGCGATGATCTTTGAAAGCAACCTTGCAGAATAGCACAGATTCAGTCATTGAACTTTTTTCCATTGTATCATTATTATTGTTTCGCATGCTCTACTGCTCATAAGTTATGTCACCAGAGTAATTCCATCTGTTCTTGTTCATGCACAATGAAGCAGCTATAGATTTGTCACTTTTAAAGAGAAGCACTTCCTACTGAATTGTTATTACAACTTACAGGTAAAATCTTTTGAGTCATGGCAAAAGTGCAAGGTACGGCAAACTAAACTGAAGCTTTTAACATTCAAACTATCTTAATCAATAAATTGCTTGCCAGTTAGAACTTTTTACCCTTTTCATCCTTAGTATGAGTGGTAATATGGTCCTCTGGAAAGAACACGTGTCAAATTAACTGCTTTATTCCAGTTAAAAGTCCATATTTCACCTTGTGAAACTAGAAAGAAAAAGTAGAGTTTGTTTTATTCAGTTTCCCAGCTACAAAACCAGCTTTTCTTCCAGAATGTTAAATGAACTCAACTGACCTGACATCTGTTGTCAGCAATATAAGAAGATCCTAGTCCATCATGGGCAAAAATCTCGTTTGCAATTCTTACAGTCTAGAAGAATTTTTGTATTCAGCTAATGCCATAAAACTGCATCTCCACTGAACTGATTGTTTCTCCTTCAAGATGTTTGCATGCACAGGTTAAACTGGCTCTTTTGCAAAATACAAGAAAGCTACTGACTTAAGAGTTTAGTTAGACATACTTTTATAACTTTTATAAAATTTTAAACAGAGCAAGACCCTCTCAGTATGACCAAAAAAACATGGATTGACTATCAGTAGAGAAATGGAATTAGAATTGACAATGTCTAGGAAACAAGATGGTTTTCAAGGTAAGACATTCCAGAGTAATTTTGCGTGTGCTGGGGAAGAAGCATGTGCTTTAGTAGGCATAGCTATTCATGAGGGATGTTACTAAATCCTCAGCTTGCACTATCTTAGTAAAATATAATGTATTCAGAGGAGTTACTGACTTTTAATCGCAACACTTGTGGATTGTGCACTCAGTATGCTGGATGTGAACAGTGCAGAAATCTGCTAATGTTGCTATATTGCTGAACTAAATCAGGACAAAGGAATTCTGAGGGAATTGTGAAGGAAGACCCCTTGGCAGGTGCTCGCACTCACTTTTCACTTTTTTATGCGGTCAGTTTTACTGAGTAGATTTATCTACTGCTCTTATCTCTAGGTGTGAAATATCATGAAATGAGAATAGAGCCATGAGGCAGCTTGCTGCTTCTGTCCTTTGCCTTCTTCTTGGAGCTAGTGTCAGGTTATCTAGATCTTCCCAATAGATCTAAGTCCTACTCAGAATGACAGAAGTAAGACATCCTTGAGTTTCTCAGGACAGACTGCAGAATTGAGCAAATAAGTAAGGACTGCAGCTTGCAGAGTTTTGCCTCTTGTTCGCAAGGTTATGATCCCTGAGTGTTTCTTTCTGGACAAAATTGCTCTGTGTGCAGGCTTTTCACACTCTTCCAGAGGCAGAGGGAATGATGAAGGAGATTAGTCTTCATCGATTCAGGATTTTTTAGTACCATCCATATTCTCCACTTGTCTACAGAAAGTCAGAACAAGTTTGACTCCCAAAGTGCCAAGGATGCCATTATCATCTTTGTCCTGTCTTTGAGTTATGCTGAGTTGGTTGAACATATGAGATAGCTAAAATGCAAACTTTGTAAACCAACTTCAAGCAGAAAGGTAATAAATGAGGAAAATGGATGAACAGTATATATCAGTAGATCACTAAAATTATCTCTAAAATAATCTCAGTCTTTGCATACTGTAAGCAGACTCTCCTGGCTGTAGTATCAACTTTCAGAAAAAGATTACAGACAAGAACAGAAGCAATATTTTTTTTTTTTGGGGGGGGGGGGGGGGGGGGGGGGAGGGGCAGGGGTTGTATGTATTATATCAGTAAGACATACAAGGCAAGAATTTAAACTTTCCTGCTGTCTGATTTGGGTGAATTCTCAGTTCTTTTGCTGATTTGATAGTCTACTGTCAGCAGTCTTTGAAATCTGTCAGCAGCCAGAGTGGTATCTTTCATGGAGGGGTTTGATGGGGTTATGGCATTCTGCATTAGCAACATAACCAAATGTCATAATACCTACCACGTGCACGTCATAGGTCTTGTCTCAGACCCAGAGACTGGTCTGGTTTCTTTCTTTTTCCTGAGTACATAAGGTCTAGCGCAGGAATGGTCAATTCTTCTCATCTTCCCATCTCTTTTCTTCTAGTCATAAGAAAGCAGGAACAGCTTCTCTAACCAAATCATTTYCCAGGAAGAAAGGAACAGAGAAAATTTTATTGCTATGTTACATGGAAATATCACTTGCAGTTAATATTCTAGTACTGTTTCTATGGAACATGAATCAATGTTGGAAAACAGGTTCCATCTGACTGGACATTATTACAGAGCTTACAATAATAATGTTTTACCTAGATGATTGCTGCCCTAAGCACATGAAAACTTCCCATGTAAACATCCAATTAACAGTCTTAAATTTACAAGAATCTCATTTCAATGAAATTAAAGCGTATTGTGCTGCAGGGTAATATGAAAATAATTCTGCTGCTCATATTATTATATTGCTGAAGTTAGTGTTAGCACTTATAGCATGGCATGACTGTTTTGAGCTGTGAATTCACCCAGTATAAATTAGAGTCATGTACTTAAATTAAACTATGTCATTTTACACCATCTAAATCTGCCCCCTTGACTACCAATCTATTTGTATTTTCCCTCTAAATACCAAATCTGCTTTCTAGTACTAGTATCTTCCTTCTAGCTAACAACTGAAATATGAAAATATCTTAAAGTAACTAAAGGTTTCCCATATATATTTCTTCTTCACGGGGAAATTATGAAGTCCTACAAGCTCTTTATTATTTTTAGGGCTTCTGGGAAAAATAGAATAAGTTAATAATTCACTTCTGTCACATAGGAACCAGGAGAAATATATTATGTTGATATAGGCTTTTTGTTGAAAAGCAATAGCCTTTCCTCAGCAGCAGAATACTTCTGACATTGAAACCAAAGAAATACATTTAATTGATTAAATTATTAAAATAGATTTTAATTGGAAATGAATTATGGCTCCTAAACTGCCTTCTCTCCTCTCTGGAGCACTTTTCCTGAGATTCTCCTAGATCTTCCTCTTTATACAAGACCAAATATATTGTGGGGCAAAATGGCAAGGTGACAACTAATAATGTGATGTTGGATTTTCAAAATGTATCAATTGATATCTTACTTAAGTGTGCCAATGATAATTTTGTTTGTTTTTACATAAGTAACACTAATTGTAACCTCTCTTCCATTTTYTCTTAGGCTCTGATTAAGTATAATATACCATAGCAGGTATATTTTGGTAAATGGTAATGTAAGGGTAAAGCACCCTTATGTTATTAACTGTAATGTTATTTATAGTTTTTAAAGCTAAATATGGTCTTAAATATGGGTCTGAATTGAGACATTAAGAAGGAGAACTGTGAAAAACAGTAATGGTCAGACTACTAGTAAAAAAAAAAAAAAAAAAAAGAGACTATGTTAATTTTAACATATCAGGAGTTTCTAAACATTATTGCTCAGCAGTGCTGGAGAAGTTATACTTACTGCCTATCCATACAACAGAATTTACATTTGTTGACTTTTTCAGCAAAAGTTGACTTTTAGTGTCTGCTACTTAAAATTATATTTATATATGTGGACACGATCTGCAGTCAAGGTCTAGTCTCACACATAAATGTTACAATGCAGTGAATGGCAAGGGCAAAATGAAAGGCCGTGTTGTGATTACTTTGGAAAACTTGCCCGAAGTCAGTTTGCTTAGATTAGATTAAGTAGAGCTGGAAGTAGCTTACAATACATTACTGATACTGATAACCTTAGCATATTATAATGAGCTAGGATATCACACATAGGAATTACAACAGTTATAAATGTTTGAAAATCTGAAGTGAATGCAACTAATTTTGTGTTGTGCTGAGGGACTCAATCATACATAGTCATGTTCCTACTTAGGTCAACGATATTTAGATTAAAAAGACTCCGTCTAGTGTTATGATATAAAAAACGTATATAAAAGTAGATGGCATTCTGGTTACTTCAGTGGTYTTACTGTAGCAATAAGTCATATCCATTTCCCGTGAGATTTAGAGGCTTGTAGATCTATTATAAAGGAGTGAGAGAAACAAGAAAGGGAAACAGGAGAGCTTATGTTCAAGGAGAAATAAAGGTTTCAACTATTTACAAATACTTTTCTAGTTCCTTGTAGTCTACATTAAAGAATACTGACAGATCCCATATCCTGGCTTATGTGAAATGACAGATTGCGCTGATCAGAACACTGTGTCCCCGGGCTAGATGAATCAAAGCAACTCCTTTGCATTTGCATGTAAAAAATTCATATTTCCAACATGTACACAAACCATTTTCATACTCCTGTTTTAAGTCTTCAGTGAGAAGCGTGGGAGACAAAATTTCTGATCACTTCAATAGCTTCTCTTCTATCCAGTTACTGTGAGAAGAAGTACATAGAGCTAACTCTTTGCTAACTCTTCACTAAATTTTTCGTTTGCGTTCCCCTGATTGCTTTGATTGTTCTTCTAAAACCCTATTAAAACAAAACAAAACAAAACAAAACAAAACAAAACAAAACAAAACAAAACAAAACAACTTATTTTGTGTGAAACTAAATGAACAAAAGTATGACTTAAGAATAAAAAAAGTCAAATATATGTGCAGCCAAACCAAAGCTACTATTCATTACCAGTTCCTCCTTTCCTAAAAGAAAATATCCATCATTACAAATACTGGGTAAATTCTTGAAATTTGTGTAACAATTGTAATTTTCACTGTCTTCAACTGCTTATGATCTCAAGAGTCTGTCATAGAATTTTAAATTCTAGACATGCTATCTGTACATCTGCTTTTGAGACTTGATTATAAATGATAAAACAGAATAAAAAATAGGCTTTCACCTTCTTATTATCTTAATCTTGATGGAAGTCTCTGCTCACTGATTTTACATGTGATAGAAAGAGCAAATGTGAAACCTTGACCCAGAAGGTCAAGGTAAAACTGCCGTTGGTGATAAAGCTGAGATTTTTCTGTCATCTAAAACAGTGTGACCTCTATAGGATCTCAATAATATTTGAAAACTTCCTTAGGTGATGGTACCAAATTCCGACGGAAGATTATTTTGTCTGTAAGACAGTTGAGCAGTGAGAGAATCCAGACATGTAATAAATTTCATTTATTCTTAAGAATTACTGGAAGGCAAAAAAAATCATCAACACTGGCAGGAAGAAGAGGTCTATGGTTTATATATCAGGACAATAATGACTGTATGTCTTGCTTCCCATCAGTGTCTCCTCAGAACAAGACAAAAGGTTACCATCCATCTCACAAGTTTTATGTGTATGAAAGAGCAAGGATGAAAAAAAAAAMCAAAACTAGCTACATTTAAACCAAAATACTGTGCAAATACTGTGCATCTTCCTAAAAATCCTGTCACACTAACATTTCTCATATAAGTACGTGAAATACTGTGTTGTACCCAATCCTTTTCTTGACACCTCATCAGTCTAAGGAAACCAAAACTTTGTCATTCACACCTACTTTCTACCCTACTCATCCTTTACCCACAACAATTTTACTTGCATCTCTGTCAGTTGGCACTGACTATTAGAAGATTTCTCTGGATACCAAATAAAGKACTTCCAAATGCCATCTATAAGCAAAGATCCTGCATTTCTTATGATCCCAGTGTAAATTCACCAGCTGCTCTACAGACACTTGGTCTCAGAGAATACTTTTTGAATATCCCTTATGCAAAATATATGAGCTTTCATTCTTGTAGATCAAATAGCACATTGCTTTTCAAATATCTTGCCGTAGCTCATACATGATTCGTTAATTAAAAATAAAATTAATGAAACAACAGATTTGTGAAATGTGATGCATTTTTGATTAAAAAAATGAACTAAAACATTTCCTATTTTAAGTGTTTCTGCTGAACAATAGCTTTCACCCAACAGATTGTAAATATTTTTATGATGAAAAAAACAGTTGGAAGTATTACATGAAAGCATTAATTACTGTCCATTTTTGCAGTGTTCCTATGACAATATAATATCAATCCTTAAGTCTTAAAAGTCTTAAAAAAGTCTTAAGTCTTAAAAAAGAATGTTTACGCTGTTATCTATGACATCATGTTAATCATGCTATGGCTTTGTAGCAATTCTCAACCATATTTTATGGACTATGCTGCTATTTGACATTATAGAAACACTATTAACATATATTTCCAAACTTTCTGATTTTCTGGACAAGAAAACAATGAGCATTACAAGTAGGACAGTCAATATATGTGCTATTTCACAGAAAATCATAATACTTGTTTTTAGTATGCATATATTTGAAATTCACATTCAGTTTGAATTTAGCTCTTTTCTTTTACAATCAGACTTTGTTAGCTTCATGGGTATTCAGTATGCAGAGCAGCCTTTGATTAATTCATTTCCAAGAGCAGTGTTCAAGTTAAAAACCAGTGTCATACTCGACATACTAACATTTGCTAGCACACTTTATATTCCCTGATCCCTAAGACGCCTTGCCTCTGACACTACACTCTGGGCTTGAGACAGCTACCTACYAACACACAAAAAACCACTGCACACTGAGAATGCCTAGGGTTTCATGACTGTGGTTTAGACATCTGTATTTAAATATCTGCAATGCAAGTTAGCATCTAAATTTTCATTACTTTTAATAGAGACTTCACTGACTGTTGATAAGATCCGAGAACTAACGTGTAAGATAGAAACTCAGGTCATGTAGATGACTTTCATTTTACAAACATCCTTTAGAAAAACAAGTTTCCTTTTTTCCTCTGGTAATCCTGATAAGCCTACTGAGTGCTGGATCTGATTTAGAGCTAATCTTTCTGAATATTGGTGATCAATTTTTTTTTTGTACTTCACAGTATGTTTCCTCAGCACCCTATCTATTAATACTTCCATAACTAGCTGCAGGCACCACATCTTGCATGTTCTAAGGTTGCATCTGCCTTTGCTAAGTACTACAGGAAGCTCAGAGCCACATTCATTATTTTTCTATGAGTCTGGTGTTCAAAATCATTGAAGTCCTTCTGTCTGATGTTCTGATCTTCCCATGCCAACAAAATGTTTGAGTCATTTTCAATTTCTAGCATCCTATTTTTTGCATCCTGATCTTGCTCAGTGTACTGTAGTTAAATTATGCTGCATTTAATCTGAAATTTATTTGTTACTGTATCTTTATTCTCTTCATTAAAATGTTGCTAAAAAGCTTACTTGACACTCATGCTAAACCAAACTTCATATTGATTCCAAGACATTAGCACTCATTTCTTTTTTTTTTCCAATGTTGTTATATATATGAAAATTCTTTTCTGCAGAGATACAATTAATGTCAGTTCTTTCATATTTCTGGGATAAACAACATCCATCTCATTGCTGTGATTACGATATTTTTTCCTTTTACTTAAAGCAGTAATCTCAAAACTCTCACCTTTGCCCCTAATCCCTTCTCTATCCCTTCCTCTATCATCATCCCTCATTGTTAATGAATTAGTAATTTTTTTCATGAATTGTTCAATTATCCATAACTCTAGAAGCTGAGAAACTTTTTGCTGTGTAATTTCCTTTTTAAAACACATCAACATGCTAGGCAAGTGCCCTCTCTGAGACTGAGAGGTATTGGCAGGGAGGGAGGAGAAGCCTGTATTCCTGCTGTGTGCAGCACGTGTTGTGTGAAYAAAGAAAGCTGTTTGGTTTCCAGCATAACTAGTGTCTGGCATTCTTCCCAAACACAAGAAAAAGAGAGAAGAAATGAATGCTAGACATTTAAGGGAAGTATTAATTTCTAAGTCAAATGATTCRCCAGTAAATGTGTTTGCAGTTCCCTTGACTGAGTGATTACTCTTTTTTTCTTATGTATAGAAAGAGCTTTTAGCTAAATAGAAATGTGTCTGATAATGTGCATAAGRTTCATTAGATAATCTTCCCTATACATCTAACTTTCTTTTCCTCCAAGCTCAAACTGAAAAACTGTTTTATCCTGACCAATCAGGACTCAGTCTATGTATAAGCTTTTATAATTTGTAAATGCTATAGGAGTGGCCTTTCATTTTTCTAATGCTGACAGCACATTGAGGAAGGCTATCACTGCTCTGCAAAGACTATTGTTCTACAGATAATACAGTGTGCTGAAACACTRATCATAAAGAAACCTGAGAGGGAAATTACAAAAGCCCTCTTATACCTAGAGGAGAGGAAGAATGTTACACTGTCGGTTCCTAAGCCAGATCTTTCTTCAAAGATATAACATATCTTAAAATTTGAGACCTGCTTATTAAAATAAATAAATAAAAACAAATAAATAAATCTCTCTTGTAAAAGCATTTGGCTGARTAATTGTCTTCTATAAAATTATCTTTAGACAAATAACATGACTCAAATACCAGTAAGTATWTGTTTAGAGCAAAATAGAAGATGTGTCATCAGATGGCAGCAGGGAACTAGGAAGCTGACATGTCCTTCCTCTGCCACTATTTACTTTCAAAGCTGTTATTTTCTTCTGTCTCACTGCTGAGAGAAGTGACAGCTTTTACACCTGAAGTGAATAGAAATACATTTTTCACTAAAATGAAATCCTGTTTCTCCACCACAATTTTTATATACCGGATAATAAAACATCATTTTTCACAAACAGGATCTGAGAAAAAAAAAGAGCCTTACATTAGGGGTTTGATTTGTACTTGTTATTGTATCCAAAGTATTTAGTAAATCACTCCTAGTATATATCAAAGGTAAATCAGCTTTGTATTTTAACATGTTAGACCTCAAAAAGTAATTCCTTCTCTTTTTTTATCTGCTGAAGAGGCCAGCCCAGACCTGTTAATCAGGATGTTGAAAGCTCCTTATTTCACTCTCAAACACTTCTCTCCTAAGAGGAAACCACGATATTGATCCTTACGTGCTTTTGGRGGCTAGCTTCACTATGGGATTCCCAGCAGAAGGAATACTACTCACTACACTAACCAATAGAAAGGCCTGAYTACAAAGATATGTCCTTAAATCTAACCATCCCTGGAGCAGAGTCACCCACCTACTGAGATGTTTCCTCTAAGGAAGAGAGATCTCACCTGACTTTCAAAATGCATAACAAGGAAACACCTCCTTCAGCTCCCCCTTCACTTCTGTATGATAACTTTAAGCACTTGCCAAGTAATATCTTACTGAGGGCTTCAAATGTATAACWTCCATGTGCCCCAAGGGACTCCAAAGCCAACACCCAGCCTGGTACTGCAGGAGCAACTGCAAACAGGACTCAGCTTAGATGCTGCTTAGGAGGTGCCATATCCCAAATAGGCTTGAAGTTCCTTTCTCTGCAGTAGAGAAGGGGTGGGTGTTTACATATCTTGTTAGGCTGCAGCTTTACCATAAAATAAATTTTGGAACTTTACTGTTTTAAAACAGCAGAAGTGAGTTTGGTTTCATATCTATGAAGTCTCGTGGACTCTGTGACTGAGACAGTATAAACAAAGCCAAAGTATCAATCTCTTATACGTAAATGGCTGGGCAGGATTTTTCATGCATATACTTCCATGGTGATGCTCATCTAGAGACAGAGTGGATCTAGAATCATACAGGACTCCAGAAAAAAAATATATAAACTGAACTACAAAAAATAAAGCAGAAATTATTAAAATGCCTATACTACACTGTGCATGAGAATGCCATGTATCATATTTAGACCAGACACAATTAATTTTAGACTTTACTTCCAGTCCTCTTTTACATTTTACTTCACTTTCCTCTCACATCTGATTTTTAAGGTCATTTTTTGTTTTAAGATGAATAAATTATGCTTGATATTGAAATGTGATTTCACAAAAATGTGGTAGTGAAACTTTAAAGACAAATTATGAAGAATCACCTTTTTTTACTTTTACAAAAGGTTCATTAACATTCACTGCTGATAAATGCCAGAGAATACTAATCCACTGACCCCTCCCTGAGACTTTTTGAATTAAGGAAATAGCAGAAGTAAAATGGGTTCATTACAGCCCTTTTGAAACAGGCGAGAATTCAATTATTGTCTTCATCTTCCCTAGTTACAGAGGCAGTAGTCCTTAATCCTATTTATTAGCTTTAAAAGATAACAGCATGGAATTTGGCTGCTACAATTGGGGATATATTTATATATTTATGTATCTGTCATTTTTTAGGGTAACTATTCTTCCATATGGGAGCCTGAGAATCCTGAATGCCTCCAAATCTGATGAAGGACGATATGTATGCAAAGGCGAAAACGTATTTGGGTCTGCAGAAATTGTTGCATCAGTATCTGTAAAAGGTATGCAAAATATTTTGATGATAATGGCGATTACAKATTTCTAATATTTCATTACCATTTAGAAACTCCAGCAGCATACAGCAGCATTGTATAGACACAATAAAAAAGCAGTTCCAACAAGCTTTCCAGCTAACCTCTGTTTGGTCAAATGGAAATTTAGAAATATATCGATAATAGTATTGCTAGAAATTGCAAGAAGAAATAAWCAAATTAGTCTCTTAGAAGAGTACTTAAATTTAAATCACTGAGTTACAATTATTATCTAAGCCACATTTTTTCCACTTTCGGGGTTAATATGATCATTGGTTTTGCTTTTAGGTATTTGGGTTTTTTGGCTTCATTTCTTAAGCATTTGACTATATAAAGTACACCTGTAAATTTCCTTTTTTGTAATTTTTTTTTCTTGCTTTTTTTTGTAGGGACAATGCTGAAATCTTAAAAAAAAGAAAAAAAAAGAAAAAAAGGCCTATAACTTTTTTTCTGAGACATATAAAATTTATTAATTCCTTCCAGAATTACTATATATTATTTTTTAAAATCCTTCTCTATTSCYTCCACAAAATAGACRTCACCCCCTGTTCATAACTGCCATTTCTTAGTGCATATTATGAACCTAGTTCAGCACTCACCACTATATATTTGAAACCAGATATAAATATTTGGTCTGAGTAAAATAAGCATAGCTCAATCACATGTAATATGCAGTATGACAATACCCCCATTTAAATGTTGCTAACTCTTGTGCATTTTCAAGAACCTACAAGAATAGAGCTGACTCCCAAGAAGACAGAGCTAACGGTTGGGGAAAGCATAGTCCTCAGCTGCAAAGCCATTCACGACAACACTCTCGATGTCGCTTTCTATTGGACACTCAATGGGCAGCCTATTGACTTTGAAAAACAAGGTGGACACTTTGAAAGCATCAAGGCAGTAAGTGACCACGCACTTATCATCTATGTGCTGCAAAGTCGTATGAATGTGCATGCTGATACACATCTGTCCCATTCTGATCTAAGAYGAAAGACTAATTGCACTAACATTAAAATGAAATGGTAGTTAAAGGGGTTATGAATGGCAGGGTACTGAGATTAATGCAAGTGTTTTTAATCAAAGATACAATAAAGGTAAAGTTCTACATCTTATTAGTAATATTAGTGATGCATCTGAGGGTCATTGTAAGGGAAAATAAAATGATTTTAGACAAATCGTCCTTGCATTCTCTATTGCTGTTAATATATTTTCTAGGAGGATGCTGCTATAACTGTCCTTCACAGATAACATGGCTGTTAGAATGTCCTTGCTTCCAAATGCTCATACTTGCCCAGCATATATATTAACATTTGAATAGCTTTATTTTTACAAAGCCTTGCATAAGTTAGGTTGTAGCTATGTAGCTCTTATTAAATTTAACAACAATCATCACATGGCCAAAATGTGCTTACCAATTTAGAATAATAGCCCTTGGTTCATAAAGAATTTGCTATGTACAAACTGTATGCTGAAGTAATTGAAATTTGTCCCATATAAAGAGGTTTGAATTTTTCTGAGTAGAAAGAAATCTGTGTGAATGAGTTTGGAAATAGAATCTACAATCATTTAACTCAATCTTCCCATTAATGAAAAGTAAAACAAACAACCACACTATTATAACAGATGAAAAATGAAACTTACTAAGTTCAAGAAATTTTAAAAGTTAAGAGTTTCTAATTTGAGTCCAATGTAGTTAATTTTGCRTTAAAAATCTTGTCAGCTGCAATCACCTTTAATTTATCAATCCTCAAAGGAGAGATCAAGAGTGAAATAAAGACACAAGTTTTTGGAATGCAAACAAGGAACTCCAAGAAAACCAAAAATCGGATCAGATTTCATCCATCTCCATTATTTCTTGTTTTTGAGAAATATTTAAAATTGTATGAATTGATGATGGTCAACACGCTTTTTAACTCATTCTGTTTAAGAGAAATATATTCTGTGTAGATGAAGTTATCTAATTATGCATGCACTTTGTGCTGTGCATACTTGGCAGCATTTCAGACAAAAAGTTGTTTGGGCTTTTTTTGTTTGTTTATTTGTTTTTGAAAGCCTGATAAGTTGAATATTACTTGAAATTTTTTAAAATAACAAAACGGTCATCAAACCCTCACCACTACTTGCTCTGCTTATACATTTTTATATCTTTATCTTGTACCTAAAAAATAACAATATTATTGTTTCTCACACCAAGATCTAATCTTTAACCAAACTAAAGGCTCTTTTGCAGTTGTTGAACTATCAAACACTTAGTACCTATGGCGGCTTAGGGACTTCAGGCGGATGTGTTGTAGGCATCTTAAGYTGAACAGAGGGGAATATGAGACCTAGCATTGCTGCAGGGACAGCTGCGCTCAGGGAAAAGAAAATGTCCCAAATCTTTTGTATGCAGAATGCCATAACACACTTATTAGCAGAATGGTTGTGCAAAGTATAGATACAGTATTTTTCATCAGAAAAAATCTTACTTTGTCTACCAAAAGACCTAGTAGCATTTTAGGGTCTGCATGGTTAAACTACATAATTAAAAGCGACAATGCTGCATGGAAGTCTGAACTGCCAAAATTTCTTTCTAGCAACAGCAGTGAGCATCTGAGCCTAAAAAGAATAAAGCTGCTTGTTCCAATTAAGATAACTTTGATTTTCTTTACTATTCCTTTGTGTCTAATGCAAAAGTACTATGTCTAATGCAAAAGTACTCTTCAAATTTTGTTCAGAATTTTCTTTTTGAAGTTCTTTATTGACATTAAAGGTTATATTGTCCTGGAGGCCACTCTGGGCACCATTCTCTTTTCTAGGTAAGGATTACTTGTTTCGTATGTGTCTTTTAATCTACATATCCCTCCCTCCAGTTTTGAGTTTGAAAGCTGATGATGCTTTTAGGGCAGGCAAATAAAAGTGTTTTTGCCATTATCCRCACATTGGTAAGCAGCAGCACTGCCTGGTAGTGTCCCACACCCTTGACCTACACGAGCACCATTCAAACTCAAGGAAGCAATTTAGTCTCAGTATCCTTTCAGTTCCTTGGTCTTAGCTGAAACTGCCAACAGGGGAAGTAATAAGCACAAATTGTCATGTTATATTTTACAGAGGTATTTTTTTCACAAGGAACTGAATTAAAATCTACCATTTCTTTTATAAAAGGTACACTTTGGGCAGTACATTTACTACTGGTGACTTTAATTTAATAACCTAGAAAATGGAGAAAACATAACTTTGCACCTTTTATTGCATTTTCAAGTCCCTTCTTGCTTTTGCCATGGGATTTTAATCATATTTTAGAAGTTAAATGTTGTTTCAATTCAAATGTTGTTAGCATTTATAAATGGACAGCATTAAGYTTGACATTACTTGGAAGCAATTAAAAAAGAAGGCTGTTAATAAAGATATATCTCCTCTTTATTTAACATAAAATTAAAAAGACTGATTAGATAGGATTTAATTTCAAATTCTCAGCCCCACCTCAAAGATATTTTGACAGTAGAACTTGTCAAAAGTGTTGTAAAACAATCATGTTTTATGCACAGAGGATTTCTCCTCATGGTAATAGTTCTGTTATCAACTTTATTTCTAACAGTTTGTGTCTTTGTTCATTGAAACACATTTTCTAGAGATGGAAAAAGAGTAGCATAGCCATAAGGTCAATGCAGGTCTCCAGATATTTCAGCTCTGTTCTCATTTCCAGCTGTGAATGCTTAGCAATTAAATATTTAAGTGACATAAAAGAGTTTCTAGATAAAAATCTTACCTTGTATTCTAAAATATTTCTCATTGAAGATGGGAAATTTCCTATAATATATGTCTTGTAAAATAGGGAATATACAAAATGGAATCTGAGTTAATTGCCAATAAAGTTTGAAGTATCTGTTTTATGACTGATAGCTACAAAAGCAAAATCTAAATACACTGAAAACCCTGGTCTCAAGAAAAACTTCACCTTATTAAACTCGTAGTATGAAAACACTCCCACTGAACTATTAAAAATTATAGATATATCTGCATGCTGTATTAGGAAAGGACACTGTGAACATTTCATCAGTTCAAACTATTTAAACTCCTGTGTCCAAATTGTTTGTCTGTGCTATGCCCTTCCTTTTTTTTTTCCTATTACAAAAAGAAAGTTGGAGTAAACAAAAAATATTTTATATTTTTCTCTACTTGCTTGCAGCTGATGGACCATTTAACTGCTTGGCACAGTGCTATTCTGGGTTATAGTAACACAGCTGGGTATTTGAGCAGCTGGACAATATGTAGCTTACTCTCCACATGATTGTCCATAAGATAGTGAAAAACTAGCCAAACCTGGCTGGCATGCACTTGTAACCTCTTCACTCCCTTGAGCATTTTATAATTTCTTCCTATTTTCTATAGTCCTTATCTTCTCTGAAATTCATTTTACACGTTTCCTCTGGGCAGTTTGCATCAGTGCTGCTCATCCTGCTCTTTCTCCTTTCCTAATGTTCCTCCCACTTGTTGCCTTAGGTGCTTTAGTGACTGAACCTTAGTAACAGTGAAGCCTTTCACTTGCAATTGCATAGTCTGGTTTTCACTCACAGCTCTGCAAAGTTTTACCCGAGTTGTCTTGGTAGTGTTTTCCAGAGCCTCTTTGACAATATTTTTCTGTTGCAGATCTCATGCTGTTGATCTCCTGTTTTTGTCCTCTTAGTCTTACACATGCAAATATCAATAGTGCTGTTATGGCAAGTTGTCCTGGGAAGCAGGCACCACTGGCCTGAGTGTCAGTCGTCTTTGTCTCTTGTTTTGTAGATTTTAAGTTATATTAGATTTAAAAAAGAAAAGCAGCATAGTGAAGTAGATAATAACCATTAAAATAATTAATAAATATAATTTGAACATGTACATACACAGAAGTTTAAAGTACTGTGTCACATATGTGCTTGATTAGTCTATTCCAGTCAGTGTAAAGCAAAGAGGAGTTTGAGTGGGTCCCACTGGAACAAAAAAAGGCGGGAGGCGAAACATGATCATCATCATTTAGCATTTCTGCCACAACTAGAATTTTTTTTTTTTTTGTTTCTGTCATCTTCATCTATCACTATCAAGCCCCTTCCACCCAAGTCATGTGCTCTGTATTCATTTTTCCACTTAATAGAACACAGATAGTCCAAATCATTCTACATTTTCTTCCTTTCTTCTCCTGGTAATAACAATGCAAATACAGAACATGAATTTGGCAATATGAGTACAGATGGCTTCTCTGTCCTGAAGCTTGTCATTTTATATCTCTTCTCTCTTTCAGTCAATACATTTTGTTTCCTTTCTTAGATGTCACAAATGTTTCCTTCCTTAAATGTCCTTCATTAGACCCCAGTGTGTGAGATGCTACCTAACAGTTGATATTTATTTTGGTAGAAATTTAAGCAGCACTTAAAGTTCTGCCTTACTAGCTCCACCAGTGCTCAAGCTGGGTGAAAAATGCTACCAATGGGAGAGTCTACACCTTCACTGAAAAAAATCATAGGGATCTACAGATCCAAAACCCTTTAAAAACATCTTTCTTTATAGTCTCTTTCAGATAGCTATAGTGCACTTTATGTGGAACCAAGTATATCTTGGCCAACCTGCATCTGTCTGGATAATACTATGCTCCTATTATCACAATGAACATAGTGACAATTGCTTTGTCTTCTTTGTTCCAAATTTGCTTTTATTATTAAAAGAGAGAGCATTTAATACAATTTTCCATGATCACTCTGCTAACAGAAAAAAAAAAAGCTACTTTTTAAAGGAATAAATCTTTGCAATATGTGAACATCATGAGCACAAAACATGCAAGTGCTTAATGTGCTCAAACCTGAGAATTTGCATGGAATGGCACTTAAATTGTACTAAATGCATGATGAACAGAAGTTGGCTGGAAGCCAGTGATCTATCATTAGCAACATTTAAATTGTCAGTACAATTTAAAAGAACTTTATGGCATTATTATTTTCTACTTACCATTGTCTGCACAAAGGTAACATTTTCATGAAGTTATTGTGTAAAATTGTTGCTTTGCTTCAATAAATTCACCAAAAATAATCTTTATTGCTAATCAAATATGTCAAGCAAGCAAAATTCAACTGTGAAAGCTTTTTTTTTTTTTTTAATTTAATCTGACTGAATTTCATTACTAAAGGCTATTTTGCCAAATCCAATAAAGTATGAGTCAGTAATCCAGCTAAACTGTGTGGAGAARTAACTACAAAAAGCAGACTGATATTTTCAATTGTCACTTAAGTAAGTTGAACAAAACATCATTAACAGCCAGAGTCTTTCTTGCCTCAAACAAAATCTCTGCACCTCTGTCCCATTATAGTATAGTATAGAATATATACATAAGAAAGGTAGTCTGCAAAATGTTGAGAAAGTTTTCAAGCTTTTTGTACCAAATGTCTGTGTGTGTGCTTGTGTATGTGCRTAGAAACTGCTTCTGCAGGAAAACATCTTCAAGTCTAACTGTCAAGAGTGTCAGGTGAGAGCCAGCAAGTGTCAACAAACCCACGCAGTCATCATAAAGAACTGATCCAAACATTCGCTAGGTTTTCTCCACAAAATATTTTCCTGCAATGGCAGTATGTTTGGCCAGTCTTTTCCTATTGATTTAATCATTGCTGAACCATGATGTGTTAAAGTAGTCTCACTATTTTTTTTGACATATTATTTTTATATATATATTATATATGTATACACACACACATATATGCATATAGCAGACAGACAATTTTCACTGCATGCTGGCCAAATGGCATTCTCAACCAGAATGCTTGACAGAAATAACAGACCCTTTCCACATCCTTGCAGCTCAGAAGCTGCCTTCAGTGATGCCAGCTCAGCTCTCTTGACTTCTGAGCATTTCAAACTTGCTCAGYTTTTTATCCTTCTTTCCAAGACAAAACAGTTACATTCGTGTAGCATGCAGATGCTTGGACTCTGGAAGGGAAGTTTTACAGTCAATGTGGMAAACAAAAAGTAGTAAAGACAGATTAAATAGATAGTAGGATTGATACTATGAGGAGAATGATTTAAGATTCCTAAATTTCGTGTATATTTTTCAACATATGATTCAGTAGTTTGAATGAACTGTTCACTAAGCTTAATTCTTGGCTTGTAGAGACAGAGGGATGTAAACAGTAGCATTTACCAGATTTACTAGATGTTAGAAGAGGTCATTTCCGTTGAACTGAGAGGCCCTTTCAGATGACAGCAGAATAGAGTGCTACCAGGGAAAACCTTTAAAAGAAAAGGTGGAAWACTGCAAAAACTGTGTTGGTTTAGAGGTAAAAAATTCAGAAAATGACTGGATAGATTAACAGGGAGATTTCTTRGCAACTGGTTCAAGATAATGAACTAAACCTCACAGAAAGCATAATTCCAATTTGAGATCCATATTTAAAATTTAATTTACTTTTAAGTAACCCACCAGCTCATAAGATTTATGAAATTATGAAATCAAAAGAYGAAAAAGAAGACACATACAACTTCCTCTCAGTCAGTGTGTGAAATGGTTAAAAAAAAACCACCAAAAGTAAGTTTTCCAAAAGTGGTTTTTTTTTTCTCTGTAAATGAACAACATTAGGGAAATAGGTGTGATAGATAAATCTAAATGGATGATTCTCATTGAGCAAAATATGTTTCTTGGAACATTTATGAATGGGGAAAGTATATTTAAATCAATAAGTGTTATGTATAGGGGGCACCGATGCATGTGAGAAATTATTGCATGTGACCAATGGCTTGCATATAAAGCTGACTAGGCACATTGCAGGCACAACCATTACTTAACTGTTACTTAACAGACCATACTGGAGCAGAAAGGCCAGTAGATTGATACAGTAAATTGAACATTGGAGCCACCCAGAACCTGATGAATGAGATCCTTTGGAACGTAGTATAAATGACACAATAATTTGTTGCCCTAAARGTAAGAATTAGTAATGATAGAGAGCATTAGTAGCTGTATTATTATATATTTGTGGTTCAAAGAAGACCAACAATATGTTCAGTATTGCAGTAGGTGTTCAAGTGGCATTSTCCTTGAAGATTACCTTACACTTTCCTAAAGACAAGGTTTTCAAAGATTTTAAGGAAAGTTAAAGATATATTCCACCCCACAAGAGTGTTTACAGAACAAGGAATATAACCAAATGCTTCCTTAAAAATCATATACTTATTATAAAATGTGCCCTGTCACACATACATAAGCATAAAAATAGATAAATAAAAAAAGATGCTTATACGAATGTACGTTTAGAAAGTGCAAATGTAGACATGGACATAGAAATTTAGACACCACTAATTTCAGCTTTGAATTACGTTAGGACCACATATTCACTGACTCCTCAGGCTATTCTAAGAAGTCACATTAACCAAAATGAGAGTTCCTTTTACACTTTGTGTCCATGTCACTAGTTTTTTGACCTTCCCCATGGGTAGGATATGTCTTTGCTTTTGCTGAAGCGTTCTGTCTTTTCCAGTGACAAAAGACAAAAAGCAAAACACAGAAATTCTTACCTTGGATACTTAATGGTATCCAAATTTATAGTTTTATTAATCTTTTTACCATATCTTAATTTTATACAGCTGATGCACTTAAAATTTATAGACATTTTCTTAATTTTTGGAAACTCAGCATATCGTTTCAGCCTTGTTGAGGCTCTTATTAYGTGTTAATTTGATATAAGTATCCATGTTATGCTCAAAAAAAAGAAAAAAAGGAAAGAAAAAAGAGCCATACTCCAAGACCTCCAACAAAAAACAAAGCTCCAAAAATGGCGGAAAAAAGGAAAAAAGAAAACAAATTTTGAACCATTASTAATTAATTAATATCAATCATTAATATGGTAGCATCTTTGTCTTCAACTACTCACTAGTTTTAATCCAATCAAAAACTTGAGTCCATTTTTTTGTGTGTCAGGTTTTTAGGCTCTTCCTCCTCTTTTTCAGCTTTGTTCCAATCCTAGTAAAGCTTAGACACAGGGCTAAATTTCGGCATAAATGAAAGTGATGATTATTCAKACATATTGACAGCAGTGCAAAGAATCAGCCATCTATAATGAACTCTCTGTGTTAATAGCCACAGGGAAGATATTGCAGATGCTGTTCTGGSCCATTTGTACTTCTTATGCCTTTCCCACATAAAGAATTCCCTTCATTCCTGATGAAGGCTTTTTAAGACAACATCAAATAGTCCTCAAATTTCAGTATATGAAAATAACAACAGCACCAGTCCTACTTAATTAAGTCTTTACTGACCATTTACATACGTTGCAAAACCTTTACATAAAATCAGGATAAAAACTAGAAAACTTAAGATTATCACAGAATCACATAATGGTTGAGGTTGGAAGGGACCTCTAGAGATCATCCAGTCCAACCCCGCTGCGCCAGCATGGACACCCAGAGCACGGGGCACAGGGTGGCCGCCAGGCAGGTTTGGAAGATCTCCAGAGAAGGAGACTCCACAGCCTCTCTGGTCCCTAAAATCTGTAATGGCCTTTGACACTTCAGAAGAACAAATAATACAATCTCTTCTATAATCTCTCTTTTTTTTTTTTTTCCTGTGGAGGTGCTGATCAAACGTACCTTCTCCTAATCTGAACAGAAGCTAAAATGTTTTATCATTTTCCATGATGCTAGTGTCTAAATATGCATCCATCTGTATTAAATATAGTGAGATAAATTTCTTTCACTCAACTTTTTAAGTAATGCTGGCTGCACATCCTCTTATTCTGTAATAAACTTCCGTGTTTCATGGGGATGTATTGTACTGCAGTGCTTCTACAGTAGTGATTCTTACAAACGCTGTCAATCTTTCTAGTTACATAGATATGCAGATGAAATACAAATTTTTTTTTGATGAGAATATTAGGATTCATGTAGGATTCATGTCATTCACCTCCACAAATGAGATTGACAGCTAAGATTTTTAACAGTTCCTTAGCAATAAAACCAGGTAGTTGCTATCTATTATGTCTTTTTTTCTCCATCCAACAAYGTAACACACATTATCTGTAAATAACTCTCAAAGAAGAGAGAAGTTTCTGCTCTTTTCTTTCTAATGTCTAAAGCTTTGTATCAGAAGCATTAACCATCTTGAATAACTCCCTTTTCAATAGCTAATAAACACTGTTGTGCTATATGAGTTGAAAACTTTTTATCTGTTATAAAAGTGCTGCTGTGTGCACRTCTACAGCTGCGGAATATTCTGTTCTCTAATTGTGATCTAAGTTAGCTGCAAAGGCTTTGGGAGCACCAGAGTAGAAATAYAGAAATTGCATTATGGCTTGACTAGGCTGACCATCTTGCCTCCAGCTATATCACAATGTGTCTACTTCAAAAACCAAAAGACTACCACTATTTTCACACTTTTAGATCTACAGGGTTATTGATCATGCTCATGTTCTTCTTGTTCTCAGYGGCAACCTTAATTTCCTATGTCTCCTTTGTTTCTTTGTATTTGACTATGGTTTTATGCATTCTCATGAAGCAGCTTGTCAAAAATCTCTAAAGATGTTACACAGCAAATTTCTAAAACCCTTTACCAACATTATTCAAACTTCTGAAGATAAATAGATGAAGACAAAAGAAGTAAAAAGAAAGAAAAATGTTTTTTAAATCTATTCAGCATTGTCCCCAAATGGAGTGTAATTAGGCAAATTTGAAACCATTGTTTTYTGATTTTATATTTAGCTCGTTCTGCCACTTTCCCCAGTTCTGTCTGTAACTGCTGTATGGCTTTCTCTGACATTCTTTCTGACATGGTTGATTATCTGAGAAGTTTTCTCATTTGAGAGTAAAATAGACAGAACTTATCCTCTTCTGAAACTGAAGAGCCTACAGAGTTACTGTAAATTTTTGCAGCAGGTATATTGACAATGCGCCATAAGAGAGATTTGCTTTCTTGGAATCACCTCTGAGTCCAAGAATGAACAAAGTAGTAAAATACTGTAGCTGTGTTGGATAAAAAGATGTTGCACAACTTGAAAGCATTCTCAACATAAATGCAATCCTCATACTTCTGAAAGATTCAGAGGAGAAACTGGGAATTATATAAACTGTATAAAAATCTACAGAGAGATGGATTTGTGAATTGAAGATGAGAATAAAAGCAAGAGTTAAAGAGCTAAAAAGTTCTAGAATTGTGTTCTATGTTACAAAATATAGAATGTTAATATATAGAAGGAAACAAGACGTGGTTCAAAAGAAATAAATGTTAAAAAAAGCTTAGCATGTTATGATTGCATATCATACACAGTAGCAATGACGAGGAAATTTACARTGAGTTATAGGAAAAGTTGAAATTTTGCCAGGTTCAACTCTTTGAGATTCTAAATGAAAAGCAATGCACTGGAAGTCAATTTGGGGTTAATATTTCATTAGACTTTCAAAAGAAAAAAAACTAACTTGAAAGGATCGAAAATGCCTATGGCAATTTGTTAAAATCTGTTGATACTCATCATCAAAAAAATGCAAGCGTTTTAAGCATTTGAGTTGAAAATATAGACTGTAATTKCTAGACTAACCATGTGCTCAGGGTCACTTTCATTTATACTATGCGCTTTTTCTGAGTAGCAAGAAACAATATTAGATCAATAACATATACGGACTTGAGCTAACTAAATCTGGTGGAATAACATTTATTGACTCCAGTAAGCTTTGGATATAACTGTGATTTTGTACATGCAAACTCTGACACCATCACTTGAATTCCTAAAATAATACATAAATTCTTAGGAAAATAATGATAATAATAAGCTATTCATTCTCCAAAAGACTCCTCTATTTTCCATTCCATTCATTCTATTTTCCATTTCTTTTCATAATTTAGGGGCACTGTTGACTGAAATACTGATCTCAATAAAACCAAGTCAYGACTATCTTTTAAATTATTCCGATTTTGTTTCAGTTATACATTACAAGCATCACTACACTGTAGTAAAAAAGTAGAGGGAACAGAAGAAAGAGCCTTTAATGATACCTTTCTAACATCAAGGACTGAACCCAAAATATTTCTCTTTGTCTCCTAAATGAATTTCTTTGTGCTGTTTTGGAATTATTTTCTTTGTGCATACAAATATGCATAGTGTGCTCTCAGCAAAGTCAGACTTATTAAAAACTGAAATCCTCCTCTTTAGTCTCTGTTAATAACTGTGTAGCTTCAGTGTTCCRATAATCCTCATAAAAGGATATTAGYGCATGTAAATGTTGTTAAGATGAAAGCCACAATCACGAGTTTCTCACACTGTGCCAAGCACCCTCACAAATTACCTTGAACACAGAGATTTACTAAATTTTAAACTGTCCCTTCATCCCTGTTGCAGCAAGCATCCTCGGCAGATTTAATGATCAGGAACATCCTGCTGGTGCACGCGGGGCGATACGGCTGCCGGGTACAGACCGCAGCAGACAGCGTGTCTGATGAGGCAGAGCTGCTGGTTCGGGGTGAGTACTGCGAACAGGGCAGGCTGAAAACATGATCACCATAAATTATCGCACTGGGGAATTTAAAGATATGGCCCTTAGGGATGTTTGTGCTGTTTGTTATATTTCAGGTTTTGTAATACTGAATCATTTGTGATTAGCCTATTCGTCTTTGAAAACAGTTCCTTGGTTTACCGATCTACACACATGGATTTTTTTACCAAACGTTAATTGGTAAAAATAGATGCACTCTTAAGGAATGTAATAGCACAAAAAGTATATCAGATTACTTAAAATATAAGAAATTAGTATTCACAAGCTTGTGCAAGAAAGGTGTAATGGATTGTCTGTCTCTGTATAGTTTATCTGATGGTCAAGTCATTCTCTCATGTTTAAATGTTTGGGAATATTCAGCATTCCCCTCAAAGAAGAGGGACCACATACCAGTTTGTAAAAGGAAAGACAACAAAACAGAAATACCTTCTTATGAAAAGATTTGGCCGAATCTTTAGGCCCAKTCCTGAAACCTGTTAAGTTGCTTTACCTTTAAAGTTCTTGATCCACAGGGTCTTACAGTCATTATTCTGTGGATCTCAGATCACATYGAGGATACCCATCAGCTTACAGTAAGGCAGTGCTTTAGCACCATGCTTGGGCTTCCTCATTAGGGAATTCCTGCCTTCTGCACTAACTTGTGAGTGTGGGGTTTATGAGAACGTGTGTGGTGAAGGGGTGCTCTGTGCAAGCTGAGAGCTGAGGACTTGCAGCTCACCCACTAGCAATAAAGGTAGGGAAAACTGCCAGATCAAAATACATGCATCTCTTCCAGGCAGTAGCTCTGGTTATCCTCACTTTTAAAATTTTAAAGCTAAATAAATCAAGGTAGATATTTTATTAGCATCTGAAAAACACCAGGATTAAAAAAAAATAAATAAAAGTCACAATATTTCAAAAATACTTATTTTACCTTATTCTACCACTTCTGTGGATTTGATGTTTTCATATCCATCATTTTTATGATCAATATATGCTTTAAATAGTAAAGAATGTTTCTGGCTGAATGCAGGGCTATTCACATTGTAATGTGAATGGCTGTAAAATATTTCCATAGTTTCACTGTGAGGACCATTGGATTTATATGAGCATGGCACTACTGAGATGCTATCCAGTTGYCTCAAAGTAGGCATATAATGCCATTTTAGTTGTCTTAGGGAGCCTGAGCCATCCCTGTGGGGCATACACGTCTTCTGTGCATGTGTCTCAGACAGGAGCTAGAGGCAAGGCAATCTYACCTTTAACGCCGCTGAACTTACTAAGTGAAAAAATCTCTTAGATTGCTAAATACCACAGTCTGGCTATTTTTTTTTTCCCCAATAATATGAGTTACGTTTTTATATAAATGGCTTTTCATATTTGTTGTAGATTTTTTTTTCTGAGCAAGACATTTGAAATAAAAGCAAAAAGGAAGTTATAAGGAGTATTAGAATGGATTTATTCAGGTGTCTCCTTAACAGGCACTTTGCTGATGAAATTAAAACTTTGACTCCTTTATAATAGGATTTAAATTCCAATATGTTTTGCTTATTATGTTCTTCTTTCCTTGTTTATATGGCTGGATCATGTAATTACATGATACAATTAGAAATGTATGTATCATTTTCACAAGCTTGYTTACGTTGTGTGAATGCTTTGGTCCTGATTTAATTAAGCTTTCATTAAATTATAGGATATGGTTGGTTTGTTGAAATTTCCTTAAGATATCTTTAAAACTTATGTAWATGGAGGACATAAGACCCTACAATGTTAGTGGGCTTCAACAAATGGATCATTTTACTTTGTTCTGCATTGTAACAAATATACAAAACAAAATTAATGCAAAGTTGTTRGCAATTTCTCATTTTAAACTTCAGCATTTCAAGAAATCCAAAACATTAAGGAGTATCTAATCTGTCATTATATTATTAGCATTATTTTCATTTCAGCATTTCTCTCTCTTTATTTTCCCATATAACTCTATAAACTGAGTGCACAAAATGATTTATAAGGTAACACTCTAATGATTTTAAATCACAACATTTTTCAAATCTCCTTAGGTCTAACTTTTGGAGATATCATATTGCTTAGCAGAAGAGGCCATCAACAGCAAGTTATGTATACAAATCACTTCCACTRTGCAGTCAAATCAGTGTAGTCCAAAATCATATTGTTCCTCAAAGCAAGTGCAGCTTTTAGATAGAATAATTTCATTAAAAATATATTTTAAAGCATCTTCTCTGTGTTTTAAATATCATAGCCCATGGTCAAATCAARATATCCAAAGCATTGCTTTGAACCAAACATTGGAAGTACCAAACATTCCATGTGCTTATTCTGTGACTATATGTATATGACTATATTCTGTGTCACTTTCAGTYTACAAAAAGTGGCAGTCTTGAATGTTGGTATGGCATAGCAGTATATGACATACCAGGATTTCAATCACTACTTATTTTGTAAGGTACCTCTGATACTTTTTAGCATGTCATTGTAATTTAGACTTTAAAGATTGTTCTGCTTGCGACATTTCCACAGCAAATAAATTGGTCACATGGAATAMGTTAAAGGAAAATTATCCAATTTTCTCTTTTAGATATTCATGAACATCAGAGTTACTGCTATAATCAAACTGCTTAAATTCATACTGAATCATACATTCAGGTGATGCATTATATTTAAATCAAAGGATATTTTTCTAGAGTTTTATTATAAGGAACTTGGAAGACAACTTTGTACTTTGTACTTTGCTGCAGCCTCTGTAAATGGAAGAAAAAAAAAAGAGAATTATTTGCAAAAACTTACTGCTTGTAAGTRGTGAAAGAATCTTTAAGATACAGACACTGACCACTGCATTTTCAAGTGTAGTGCCTCATTATCTTTCATTGTGGAAAAGGTATGAATCATTCTTAAAAAATATTTATCGTTTTTAAAAGAGTACTTTCTCTTTTGCAAGATCCCCTCAGTATAGCTCAGGGAAATGATCCTGTTGTTGTGGTACATCTGTTCTTTGCCCAGCACCATACAGTAAAAGTTAAATTCCAAAATGTGACTAGTCAAAGAAACTCTGAGACCCAGGGAGTGAATGCYAAGTAAATCTCAATGCTTTTGCCTGTGATTACTTAAAAGCAGATAATTAATGGTGTAAGTAGATTTCTGAGCATAATATATGTATATGTGCGTGAGGATGTGTGAGCACACTATTCTGCAAACATATATAAAACAAGTCTAGAAAATGTTTGGCCAAAATCAAAATTCAGACCCWTCCAGCATCCACCATTCAAAACTAAATGCTGTTCTAGCTGCTTTCAAAATATGATTTGGTAATATGCATTAAAGTAAGAAACTTTTGGAAGACCCTAATAGTATTTATGCTGTTCAAAATACTTTTTTCTTTCTGGCCAAAGTTCTTCATTTTTTTCTTCCTGTTTTTTTTTTCAAACACAATCATAAATGTTGATATCCTTAGA
Source organism: Eudromia elegans (assembly GCA_003342815.1). Taxonomy (NCBI): domain Eukaryota; kingdom Metazoa; phylum Chordata; class Aves; order Tinamiformes; family Tinamidae; genus Eudromia; species Eudromia elegans. The sequence continues at coordinate 524,456 of PTEX01000227.1, read as the reverse complement.
GATGTTCTGCTGGCAGCAGAATGACTGGACCTGTCAGGCAATGTATTACCTAAGGGTCTATATTTAAATCTTGGTGAGAGTTATGACTGAAGAGTAGTTTAGTGGTCTCATTATAGTCAAAACTTGCCTTCCAAAGACTGCTGTCCTGATGGCATCATCTGTTGAAATTCATGTAGGCTGATACAAATTAAATGGAATCTTTTAGCTGAAGTATCTGAAGTAATAAGTAAATGCCCACTATCTTTGCTATCTTGCAAAAGCATTTCGTCTCCAAAGTAYAGCTGTACAAGATTGTTTGCATTTCATCACTGCAGGTTGTTCTTATTAAATTCCTAAATATTAAATCCACTTTATTTTTGTCTTGTGGACCATTTCACTTCCTCTAGCACCTAAGTCCAAGAAAACTATGTACAAAGTTCATGCTTTAATGGCTTACAGACGGAATAGATTATGCCCACCACCAGTTTAGGGCTTGCAACATTCACCTTTGATGTCAGAGTTGTTTTCTCATTCCCTCAGATCCTGTCTCAGAACCACATTTCTCCTCAAGATTGTGTCATAAATGCAGGCAGGATGCTAGCAGGACAAAGGTATTCAGCCTTTCTGCGGCTGAGTAATCAGGAACACAAGTCAGGAGACAAAAATTGGGACCCTGACTTTGTAGGGTAGGGTCTAGGGTMAGCTCCATCAGCCACAATTTGGTTTCTTTCATTTAGTTGGTCGCAACACAAAACGTAGATGTAGTCCTGAGGTAGAGGTATCATTATCAGTACTTATAACCAATATATTAAAGCATGAATTCGAAAAGCTAAATTTCAAGCATATATTCTCTTCACTGAATTTACCCCCTGGCAGGGGATTGAGGCAGACAATAATAAAGCCTAAAATACCACTGCAAGATTTTCTGGAAGACAGAGCCTGAAGCAGTAGGAGAAGCCACATAGGGCAGACTGACACGATTCAGTGACATCCAGAATAGAAGCCAGCTTTGCACATACAACAGAAACTATTGTAACCATTATGGCACCAGGCCTGCATAAACGTGCTACCTCAAAAGAATCATGTGAGATAAGCTGTCTGATGGGAAAAGAAATACTTCTACTGGAGTGCATGAATACTGCAAAAATCACGGCTGTAGACTTACACTTTGGATACCAAATCATTGCTTGATTTCACTGCCTTTATGCCTTTTTCTGAGGAAAATGTGTACAGAATYGCTGCTTGACATGCAAACAAGAATATTTACACAAGATATGTACTACACAGTCAACAAACATTTGTCCCAGTCAAGTCTGTCTTTTAGGAAGAAGAATCAATTTATGTGAATTTATGTAAATTTATATGAAGGTCACTCCTATTCTTGATGTCAATCCAAGAATTGTCTGCCCATGTCACGTGCCTTGTCCAGTTGCCAGCCTTTATTTTATCCACCCAGATCTTCAGCTTTCATTGAATATTAACTATCAGGGAAGCAGAGCAGCAGAATTTTTCAGCTTGGCTGGTTTTCCATCTATCATTGGCATCCCTGTACTGTTTGCTGGCTCTGTTCTGATTTTTCACAAAGAAGTGATTACCAAACCAGAAGGCTCTAATACAGGATAAATATGCATGTCATGTTCTGACACTAATGATGTGATCACAAATGTGATTACCGCACACCCAAGTACCAGCCAGGAGGCTTGAGTCTCGCAGATGTCTCAGGTGATCTTGCAGCCAGCAATGTGTCAGATTTCCTTAAGGCAATGCCTACTTGGTAAGTTAAATTGATTTTAAAGCTTATCTTCCAAAACAGAATTATTATGTTCTTATTTCCTCATTATGCTGTCAAAATTTGAAGTAATATGTGCATTCTATTTTCTTTTTTATGACAAAGGATGTCTTCATGATCCTGTACTTGTACTATGTTTCAATGTGGAGAGATTTAAAACACCAAATACTTGTCATGGAAAAAGGCTGTCAGAAGGACCTAACATTTATTACCTTAYATTTAACATCAACAGTGGTCCAATCAGATACATTAAAGAAGAGCAGTAGTGTATTTCACTTTGTGGTTGTTTAATGTATCAATACAAAACTTGTTACATACTTATAAGGAGTTTTTTAGAAAACACTTRCAGAACTCATAACTAAGGGAGAAGGCTACTTCTTACATTCACTTTTGGCAGAAAGTATGCTCTTGAAAGAAACATYTTAGTGTCTAATGAACTCACTGAAAGGTTGTTTTGCCACAGGCTACAATAAGAGAAAGACTGAGTAACAAATCTTCTACCAACAACGGTTATTGTATATTCCTTGCTCCTTCTTCTGCAAGTTCAAAGAATCACCTCAGAAAAACATTTTTTTTCAGTTCAACAAAAGAAAATGGAAGAGTCAGGGATGCCATACAGGAGTGTAGAAAACTTTTATGAGGATCAGTCTTCCTGTAGTTTTTTAATACTAGAGTTTGCTTTATGATTTCCCAAGCTGATCTGTGGGATGATTGCCTGAGTTTCAGAAAGCACCAGGTTGCTCCTTGCATAGTCAAGGACCATTGCAAAATCAGCAGCTACTAATTATCTCGTGTGGACTGGGGCTRTGCAGCAACAGTTAGAAGTAAGTGAGAGGGGATTTTTCCAGTATAAACCCTTATATTGTTAGCAGAGCAGTAAGATCTCATATGCCAGTGCAGTCTATTTTTCAGTCTACTTTTCTTACATTATCATTTTCTTTTAGGATCATCATAGTTGAGTTAGGAATATAAGCTTATGACGTAAAAGAGGTTTTGTACACCTGGGGAAAGTTTAGTGTCTAATGAAGTCTGCAAATCTGGATTACATTATTTTGTATCCAAGCCATTAAGTAGCACTGATTCCAAACTGCCCAGCCGGATGCTGGATGTTGTATTGCATATTCCATACAACAGTGTATTGACCAGCAAACACATCTGCAGATTCTCAAAGCTTCTTTCTAATTGCTGCAAATACAGTAGAGCCTGATAAGCCCGCTAAATGAAGCTTTTTATACTGGTACCAAAATGTCGATGTAAAGTTTCATCTTCTGGAATGTAAACTGCATATCAGTGTGAGCATTGGCAGACTCTACAAGCTAACTAATTATAAAATAGCACAGCAAAGAGAGACATTAGCTGTTTGTAAGAAAGCTTAAATATCACGATAGCCATGGATGTTTATTCAAGTATTTAATTTGAGGTGGTAACTAAAATACATATATATATATACACTATATATGTACAAATATATATAAATACTGAGKTTTTTTGTGTGTGTGTTTCCTTGTATTCAACAATGATCACCTGAAAAACACATTCAGCGCTTCTAGTAATTCAACTTCTTTTTTTATAATCCAGATATTTTAGGAGAAAATCAAAGATTTTGAACAGGTGATTTCAGTATTGTCACAAAAAGAATTGTGCTCTCTGAGAATTAACACTGATAATATTGTTCCCAGAACTATCTTGATGATCTGTACTTAGAGATTTTACTAGACTCAAATGCCAGGTACTTCTCCGTATTTTAGTAATAGTTTGTTCCAATTCTTTGCTTTTATTATTCTTTTCATATCAAATCAYAGTGATCAAAATGTATTTTTTTGTTGCTACTGTGGGTGTCAATAGACATTGTTCCTTTCCTGAGGAAAAAAAAGTAATGCACAATTTGCTTAATTCTCTTTATTAACTCAATMCACCTTTGGAAATTCATTAGTATATATAAAGCTAAATAAAATCCTTTGAACTATATAAATATCAGTAGAACATTCATAGAAGAAACATTGCTTTAAAATAAGGAGAAAATCAGCTTTCTCCTACTATGAATAAGCCGTATTGTAAGACCGTGCACAGAAAGCTAACAAAATGCAGTGTGTGTATGCCTTCTGTAAGTAAAATGAGCTTTAAGATCAAACAGCTACCTGGAAGCTGTAAGATCTTAAAATGGAGCAGAGAGCAATCCTGCAGCATAAAAGGATGAAAGCCTTTGTGACTACAAAATGTGGTTTAAAAGTACACATTTTGTGGTCTAAAAATAAAAAAGAGGTTGAAGCTATTCATCTTGTAGACTGGCAAAACTACCAATCTAAGCAAGAAATCCACTCTCATGATATATTTTTGGAGAAGTAATGTTTCCTCTGAACTCCACTGACCTGGAGCAAATATAACGCAGGAATTGCTGGTTAAGTTGACCACACTGCTCCTTTCAGTTGTGATATTGCCAATAAAACTTAAAGACAAGCACTTGGGTTTAAAGGCCATCAGCCACAACATTATTAAATGGAACGTAAACAAGGTCAGCGTATTCCTGTTGGTCCTTGAAATTACATTTGAGCTGTAGCTAAGGCCTTGAAGGCATCGCAACTACAGACTTCATTAATTGGACTCACAGGATAACATCCAAAATAGTGCACAGTTCCCCGAGGTTACTTGGTACAGCAGAATTCCTGCTGTATGGCATTCCCTGTGCCTCTGCCATCTCAAAGCAGAAGGAGCCAATGCCTACTGGGATCTGTCCCAGCCATGCTCTCCATTATGTAATCCATTATGCATTAATGTAATACATTAATTGTAGCTTGGCATTGAGAGAGAATTGGCACTGGGCTAAAGCTAAGACRGGGACTGATTAATGACATAATGGCCCAAATGATCAATGTCAGGGTTCTGTGCAATGTTCTGTGCTCTGTCTCTTTTTAGTAGCTGATATTAGTATTGGAGTGTAGTGTATTAGCATAGCTGAAACATAAGTGCACTAATCCAGAGACTGTAGACTAAAATACTTCTAGGAGTCCAAACTTGTAACAAGACCTTTGTTGTAATATCTCAGATGCTGTGAAAGGGAAGGAGATTCATATGAGTTTTAAGAAGATCCTTTGTTCATATGAGTTTTAAAAAGATTCTTTGTTCTCTCTAAGCTACTGCTTTGCAAAAGTGAAGTTACTTAAAACTTCAGTCGGAAAGGGCTTAGAGCAGGTACAAAAGTACAGATGTGCTGATGTTCACGAACTCAGTGCCTGAAAGAGCCCCATCCTGTTGTGGGAGCAGAGCTGCCTGGGCTGGCGTTACAGGATGTGAGAGGCAGCACAGGCCACCTGTGAGGCAGCCAGCAAGCAAAGCACTGCTAAGCAGGCTAATCACAGCCAACAGGAAACTCCTATGAAAGGGACATGTTAAATACTCCATTTTTTACCTAAGTTGGAACACCTTTAGCAGAATGGTAGCTAGTCATGTCATTCTCAGTGGGATTCACAGCTGTTGGTGCTTTTTCTCCCAAGGACAGATGGCAGTTCACATAATTTGCACTGCTCATACTGCTCAAACTGCTCATGTTAAGTCACAACTGCCACAACACAATGACCCAGCTGAATGTCTGAGCTTTACTGTGGTGTCTGGGCTCATAAGCCCCAACCATCTTGCCTATGCCTGCTAGTTCTTTGATTTGAACAATGCAAGGAAATATCATCAGAAGAGCATAGAATGACATMTGCGTGACTAAAGGTCTATTCACTAGGAATTTTTGCTGACCTTCATCCTGAAATTAGTTCTTTCAAGACTATCTAGCCTGGATCATCAATGTCCTCTGCTCCTTATGCTCCAAATAAGAGTMATCTGTCCTGCTACTAGTTGGGCTGTAAACACTTCACCCTGCAAGGCACTTACACGACTCTCTTACCAACTGGGTAAACCATCCAGTAGGGAATGGGGTAGAGGATGTATCAGCTAAAGCCACAATGCCCAAGCATTTGCTGTGCACCACAATTTCTCTCCATACTTCTTTTTCCTCAGTGTGTGCAAACGTTTTTTCATCTGCCGCAGCTGGGGAGAATAAAAGGACTTGATGCTACAARAGCCATGCTCGGGTCTTCTCTAGCCCCTTTACCATTATTCCTTAGTTATATTCTCTTTGTATTTTTCTCCCTTTCTTTACCTTTCATCTTCTTTCAGACTGACACCTTTTGCTCTTATTGCTCTGGTAAATTGCCTTTTGTCCCTTCTTGTTTCTACCTAACACACTCTTCTTTCTGATCCTCTCTGGAAGTGCACTGCAGTTCTTAGAACGTCTGTGTCCCTCCTTCCGATGCTTTGCTTTCACTAAGCCAATGTGCCTACTCAGAAAGCAAAATCTTCAGGCCCAGAATTCTGTGTTTGTAAGTGCAACATATTGTGCTTTTAGTGGTTTGGCAAAAGTAAGAATTATCCTGGTCAGACTGCAGYGGAGTAAATCAATGCACATTTTGGGATTCACAGCAAAGGGCACTGCCTCACTGAATGACTAAGGCTATTATTGGTAATAGTCTTTCAAGAGCTCTCACATTAACATTGTATCATGGCAAGTAATCTAAAGGACCTCTCAGGATGATCATTACAACAATAAAAAGACATATAAAACAAGTTTGCCAAAATGCAGTCACGCATGTCCTGAAATGAAGGATCAATCTGTGGAACTGCTCTGAAAGAAGATAGCTGACTAATATTCATTATGCTGGGTTTCCAATGTTCCTAGAGCTGCCTAAGAGCCAGCTGAAGCCCCAAATGTCTTCTCTATGAAGGTCGACTGCACTGTAGCACGTTTATGACCAGTCATTTTCTATGGAGTTTCCAGAGCAGCATTTGAGCAGACTGTGCATTTTTCCTTCAATTGGCTATTCTCAAATAAAAAATTGTTTTAGCTATCTTGAACAATAACACGGCCCTTGGGAGAAAAGATTCTCTGCATTAGCCATCAGGCTGACACTATGAATGATTACAACCAAGCATAAAATTTAATGAGATTTCTACAAAAATGAGTGGCATCTGCATAACACTAAGGTCCTGGCTAACTGTTATACATTTGTCATCAGTGAGGCTTTTGTCCTTTATTAATCCATTTTCAGTACTGCCTGCTGTTGGAAATGGAAACGCTTTTTAGTAGTCCTCTTGCAGACTTGTGTAAGAGCATACGTATCAGAAAGCATAATGGCACATTGTCATGACTAGGAATGCATTTAAAAGGTTTAAAAAACATGAGATAACTCTAACAACAAAATATATTGAGAATTTAAGAGAAGACATCTGCAAAACTATATTTTCACATATTTTTGTATAAGCAGGAGCTTGTTCTTTTTTCCCCTAATACAGCGGCTAGAAACTAACAATATTCTGTGTGCATGGGAGAAATATTGTCAAAGAGGAGAAGTGCTAAAATATTTTCATTTAATGTTGTTTACGCTTGGGACCATGATATAGTACTGAGCCTATGGCAGCAAGTCAGTGAAAACATATGATTATAACAGTATTCCAGCTTTCCAGCTTTCCTTTAAACTTTCCCTCATGGCTACAAATAAAAATTTCACTAGAATTTTCCTACATCTGCAGATAGCCTGAAACAATAGATAATGGGGATCAAAGATTGTCCTGTTTTGTTAAATTAGCCCCTGGACTTGCTATTCCGAAATGAGGGCTGACTCATCCCATCACAGAGCAGTAAAYACACAACAGGAAAAGAGGAGTGCAGGGCACAAGGGGCCCTTGGGGTCATCCTTTTGCCATGTTTTCTCTCAGGAAGAAATGCAGGACCACCTGACTGCAAATGCAGAAGGAACTCCAGAAGATCAAGAGCCACAGARTGTCCAAGGCCTTGGCACCATCTTATTTCAGCATCATTTATAATTAAAGATGAAAGATATTCATAATGAGCAGGGTCCTTTTGCTAAGCACATGAAGCAAGGGAAGAGAAGACAGCCCCAGCTTTTGAAGCAGGTTCGCTCTTCTCATGATCCAACCCAGTACACAGGACTCCAGCAGGGATTATTTCAGTGTACCATAGAGACAATGTTCTTTCMTACAGCCATAGTATTAAATTTCAAAATTTCTACAAAACAAGGTGATCATAAGTCTGTTACTGCTGCTGTTGTTTTTATATCTAAATATCATATCTTTCGAGGATTTAATGTCAATTCATGCTTGTAGATTTCATCGAGCAAGCCAAGGAAAGTGAATACCTTAATTTCACGTGAAGCGTACAATATCGCTTTCACTAAGAAGCTATAGAAATGAGCTATTACAAAACTCTAAATATATTTTTGCCATAGTTCATGTAGACATAATTTTGTTGAAGGAATATCATGGGAAATATAAAGCTGCCTGTACCTGCAAACAAGCCTAGCAACTAAAAACAATATTTACAAAAAATAAAAAAGTTAAGCTTGATAGAGAAATCCTAGAGGATCCTAGAATCCACCAACAGGTCCCATTGCAAATGCAGGCTCCAGGTGTCACCTCCCAGATCCACAAGTGCTGAGGTCCAACAGGTCAGCAAGTCCGGCTCATGCCACTCACAGGGTGAAAAGGAATGCAGGTAGCCAAAGGATCTGCTCCATGAAGYGTGCTGAGGGAAAGACAACAGAGTCCGTACAAATGGACAGTGCTCCCCAAAAAACTTAGCAACAATTGCTTTCTTTTAACAATGTTGTCCGGATTGTCACCCTTCCTGCAGTTCTSTTTTGGGATTAAATGGCCAATGGGGCATTTTTGATTGAGATTTCTCTGGCTTTCCATCTTCATGTTGAGAGGCAAAACTTCAGCTTTCAGCAGCAGGAGACTGGAAAAACAATAGGAGGAGTTTAGATATCAAGACTATTCAGATTTATCATAATTATATAACTAATTATCAATGATATTCATATTTCATATAAGTCTTGCCCTCAGGATTTAACTTAGATTTAAGTATAGACAACAACAACAGGACTTTTACTGTACATTTACCTGTGTTAGAGATGTACATCTTCCCGTGAACATCTGGTCCCAACAACAGTTGAAGAGGATCATAAATTAGGGAAACTTGAGCTCCAATCCAGTTTGTCAATTGCATTTTAACAGTGACCCCACACACTAATAATATTGTAAGAATTAAGGAAGAGAAAAAAAAAWTATATCTATATTTTGCATTACAAAGTCATGATTGTTTCCATACACCTGATTTACTGCATGAATCATAGGATTTATACAAATCCTGATTCCTATATATTAATTTGGTACAGCTAAGTAGAATAAATAATACATCTATTTTGATGTGAAAAGTTGTCAGGTATGTTTGTTTTTAATGGAATCACAATGAAGATCAGCTTTCAAAACATTTTTTTAATAGCTTTCAGTCTAACAGGCAATCCAAGGTAATTCAGATCAAGGTAATCCTGTATAGCAGGAGCTAATTTGAGACAAACAAGGTGTACTGGCTTCTCAATTTGGTTATTTTTATTATTATTATTGACTTTGGTTTTAATTGGTATTGTAATCTTCAAGAAATACACATCCTCTTGCCTCGGCTTGGTCATTATTCTTCCCTTCTGCCAATGWATTGCACATAGATAGAAGATGTCAGTCTCCTGCTTGGTCAGTGCTTGGTCAGTCCTTGGATGTATCCTAAACTTGAACATTTTATTCTTTAATCTTAGGTTCAGAACAATTACAGCAACTGAGGATTTTTAAATGCTTCTATTTCTATTTTTTCCACTATCACTCTGACAAGGTAATTGCTTCTCAACTACACTGCATTGAAGAATAGAGACAATCACAATTTATGACCATAAATTATGGAAATGAGCTTTCTTAACAATTTACCAGTGTGCATTTTAAACCCTGTGTTTCATGAGTGTTGAACTCCTTTGGTTTTCTACAGAATATATGTGTCCTGTATTCCTGCTGATAAATCCTCATGATGATGTGCTCCCTTTGATGACTCTACTCTGTYTCTAGGTCCTCCGGGTCCCCCAGGAGTTGTGATAGTGGAGGAAATCACAGACACCACAGCAACACTCTCCTGGAGTCCTGGTGCAGACAATCATAGTCCCATATCCCTCTACAACCTGCAAGCACGCAGTCCATTTTCACTTGGCTGGCAGACAGTAAAAACAGGTGAGAAAAACTTGCAAACGGCACAAGTAGACTGACTGCAGAATTCCCAGTTCATGACAGTAATAACCACTAGCAACTTCAAAAACAGATGCTGTCAAGATAACAATGATAAATTAAAACCAATTCTTTTCTTCATTCCTATCTTGTACCACTTAGTAACAGCTCTGTGAGAGCGATTCAAAGACACTTGCCATAATGCACCCATGAGTAGACAAACTCCCCTATATCTTTCAATCGGTGTCTTTTCAAGAGTAGTGGATTGCCAAAAACCTACTAGTCATTTCTGATGTGCTGGTTTCTTGACCTCTGTCGTTTCTAATGACCTTTATACCCACTTGCCATTGAGACATTGCTTGAGAGCTTCAGATTCCTGAATGACTGCACATATGTCTCACTGCTGCAGTTCCAGATGTCATAAGTGGTGATATGGAATCTGCGATGGCCGTCGAACTCAACCCATGGGTGGAGTACGAGTTTAGAGTTGTTGCAACTAACAAAATTGGCACTGGTGATCCTAGCGCACCATCCCGAGTGATCAGAACCAATGAAGCAGGTAAGAAAATGATAAATGAGTTATTTTTCCAGGGCTGTGAAAAAAAACCATTTCAGCATAATAACGATAATATTGTCTTCTCCCTGGCAAATGTCTCTGTGCTCAGTCATCACTGTTCAAGGATAATGGCGAGGGAGGAAGGTAGCTTGTTTTAATCACAGAAAAGTTGTTCATTTTACAGAAACAAAAATCAGCAATCCTCAGTGTCTTACTACATCTGTTCTGTCTTACTCTTTTTCTTACATACAAGCCCTTGCTGCCTACCCTCTGCCAGGCTTCCACTCCTCTACTATTTCATGCTGCTTCTCTCTCCAAACAGCTTTCTCCCACCTATCCTTCACAACTTCTGTTCTTGRAGGGAACAAATCCAGGGAAACCATGGAATCTGCTTCATTTAAAATATATCTATTCTAAGTATTTTATTATCACACTTTCAGATTTTTCTCCACTACTAACTACAYTCCTCTTTGTTTTTTAGGATGCCTAATAAAGTTTAATCTTGTTTTTATTTTTCTTCAGCTGAACAAATTTTAAGTAGCGTATTAATCATAGAGAATGGTTATGTTCTCAGATTCCACTTTAATTGGAAGTATAACTGATAATATTAATAAGTACATTAGTTATGTTGCATTCTGTTTTCTCTCTTCTCATTAAGGGAGATTATAAGAATTACAAGTGGTAATGCCAAAATGTAGCTGCCCCTCCAATTCTGAATTAAAAATTCTTAACTTTTAAAATATGCTATACCTGCATATCAGTTCTATACTTCACATATCTGAATACATACCACGCATAAACATCTTCATCAGGATATTTTGACTGATTTTTTAGATATCTTCACAGAATCACAGAATCAACTGAAAATTGAGGATGGGAGGGATATCAGGAGGCCCTAGTCCAACCTTCTGCTCAAATCTGGGTCCACACTGAATTCAGATCAGGTTGCTCAGGGCTCTGTCCAGTGTAGTCTTGAAAATCTGCAGGGATAGAGAATGCACAACCTCCATGGGCAACCTGTTTCAGGAATAAATTATTGCACCTGTGTGCGTGCGTGCATGTCCTTWTATCTAGCCTATTCCCAACATTTGCCTATTCCCAACTCCCCTCAGCATTTCAGTTTATGATTACTGTTTCCTATTGTCCCACCTCACACCATCATGAAGACTCTGGTCCTATCTCCCCAACAACTGCTCTGTGCGTTCTACTCCAGGCTGAACAAGCCCAGTTCCCCCAGCCTCAACTTGTAGGGTGCCTTCTCCAGTCTGGACCACCTAGTGGCCCTCCCCTGAACTCCCTCCAGTTTCTCAGTTTCTTTCCTCTGCAGGAGAGCCCAAAATCAGACGCAATATTCCAGTATGCAGCCTAACAGACCTATCTTCAGTTGTGATAAAACATRTATTTTTCTTCTGTTTTAAATAGCTGCATGGTTCTTGGCTTATATTACATTACACTGCGCAATCACAGAACTGCATTCACAGMCGTTTGATTCCCATTCACGCATGTTGAAGGATGCATTATTTCCAAGTCTCCCCATCTTCTGCAAGCTCCTCACAACATGACACTTGATGACTTTATTGCAGAAGTTTCAGATGCTACATACTTAGCATATACTTACATACTTATTCCACGACCATTGCGCTTTCCATGCTTTTGTACCATATGTAGCACTRGCTCTGAAAATATTGCTGAACTCAAATGTTCTAACTACATCTCTGCTTATTCAGGTGACACAGATCYGAGGGGAAACAAACATTCTGGGAAGAGTTTATCTTGTGTAATAGGTTGCATCCCTAGGCTTATGTTCTTTCAATTTTATGAATATGTGCCCTGTTTTCAAAAGGACAGTGCATGGTTTTAATGGACCAGATGTGTTTAAGCAGTGGAGAGAATGTTTTTCTTACCAACTAAAGCTTGAAAATGTCAGACTTTTACCTAGTTGCATTTTTTTTCCATCTTTTTCTTTCCCAATGTTCACCAAGCAAAAGTTGTATTGACTTAGTCCCACAAGTCTAGTAAAAGTCATCTTCATACATTTTTACTATTCCTCTGGATAATCATTGCMATTTTACCTCTGAAAATAGTTAATAAATCATACTAATCAGCTCCACACACACCACCCCCCCCAAAAAAAAAAAAAAAGGTACAGACAAAGCATACAGAGTRGGGTGTATTTTTCACCCAGTGATTGGTATTTCCTTGTGGGTAACAATCTACTGCTGCTGCCACCTGGAGGAACAGGGTTTTTAATTCAAGTAGTAACCATCTCTAATCAAGTGCACAATAATATGAGACTCTTGATGAAAAAATATTGTAGCCAATTGAAATGCAGGTCTTCTTCAGTGAAGAGTGGGAAAAGGCAATTCAAAGCTTTTTGTTTGATTGTTTGATTGCTTGCTTGTTTGTCTTTAACAAGAGTTACAGTCACAGAACTGCTGTGTTAGCAAGGAGCATTTTGTAGCATGACACTTAATTCCAAACATGTGCCACTTAAAACAACAGCCTTCAGAGAAGTGAAAACTGAATTTATTTGATGTGCCCATTTAGCACAATCTGGTAAAACAAAAGTTAGATGTTATCACCTCAATTTCAGATGCCTTTTTTTTCCAGACACCCTTTGGTTTCTACTTGTGTGGTGTTTGCTCTTCTTTTCAGTAAAACAGGGATCCTGGTAGATGCTCTTACACCTTTTTTACAGAGAGAGTGAGAATATTGGTGTTATAGTAAGATTTAACTACCAGATTTTCTAGAATCACTTTGATGATGCAAATGGTTTTATTAGGAGCAATAAACCAATAGACTGTGCTTCAAAAATGTAACCCAAATAAATAAATAAATAAAACTCTTCTACAGAAAAATAGCATGCTGCTTACAAACCCAGAAAATAGCACGTTACAGTGTTCTCAAAATGCTGGAGACTTTAAGATCTGTTACACTCAGGCTGCCACTTTTTCCTGATCTCCAGATGTTCCCGAAGGCCAAAGTATTCTTTGCCATTTATATCTTGTCTGTTCAGCTCTGTCCTCCAAGATTATTAATTTAGTGATCTTGTGAACTTTCAGAATAGTTTTTAGATATAGTGACAGGAAAGTAGTAATAGTTTTCACTGGTTTTCCTGCATGCTTTTCCAAATTAGCACAGTAATACCTATCTTAGTGTACTACTCAATGATCTATTCTCTTTCAAAATCTCTCTCCTGCTAATTTTTTATCTGAGTGCTACAGGGGGAAATAACTGCTTACATGGGCTGCAGTTTTGATACCATAGATCTCAGTCCTTCCAGGAAGAGTATGTGAAAGGACATTATTTATCAGAAATGTCAGCCTCTCTACCCATCATGTAGCAGAACAGCCTGGCCTCTGCAGTGATATTAGATGCGCCCCTCAAGTAAATGCCCTGCGTGGGCAAAGCCTGCAGGAATATCCATCTCCCAGTGGAGAACGTGACTGTCTCCTGCTCAGTCGAGAGCCGGGATCCACAGAGCTGAAGGGCGACCATAAAGATGATCCACGGGGGCAGATGTATGAATCTGCTTCCATTACTTTATATTTAAATAGATATTGGCATATGTAGTTTAATGGCATAAGCTAATTTGACTTGAGACTAACGCTTTTTTCTCTCCCTACACCTCACTTGTTTTATCACTTCTTCCCCAAGATAGTAACAACATTTTATATTAGTCCATTATCTAAAAATACCCATGGAAGCAACATTTGGGATGGTGTAAGGAAATCAACAGAATAATAAACAGATTTCTATTTGCCTTAATTTTCTAATTAAACCCTAATCTTGTTACTTAGTTCATATTTAGTTAACATGATTGCTTTTCATAGCTACTTTCACTGGAATGGATAATACTGCAATTTTCTGGCACATCTAACTTATAGCCAGCTGCTGCATTTCTGTTAGTTCTAGCCTTTATACATATTTTACAGGTCCACAAGGTGAAGAGAGCCAATAATGTGAATATAAATATGCCTGGCATTCCGTTTAGGCAGTCGGGCATTTGAAGCCTGAGGACAAAGCATCAATTACATTATCTATTCATGGAGAAACATGGGGAGAAAAAAATTGAATAGAATCAAAGTTTAACCTGGTAATCATGCATGCAAACTCAATTTTGGGAGGTAACAGTTTAATGCAATTTATTAGTAGCAGAATGTATAAAGAATTAAAAAATAAATCGCCTTTATCCTCAACTAGAAATTTCTCATGCTACAATAAAAAATGCATATATCCTAGCCAAGGATAGAAAAAAAGGGRRRRAWAAAAAAGGGTTATATGCCTCTTGGCTGTTTTTGTTTGTTTCTTTATGTGAACTGGATAAAAGAAGTTTCAGGTTTTCCCATGATAACAGCTAATTTTACTGTAGAAAACAGTAAATAGATTGCTTTTTGAGGAAGAAGTGCTTTCGTAAAGAAGAACAAAAGGAGCAAAGAAGACAGCAGTCATGGACTGCATGGGTATGTTTAAAACCAGTTGACTCTTCACACATCATGTTACAGGCCAAATCCATATGCATGCTACTGAAAAAACATATCAGGAAAACTATGGACTTGTCTTTTGATGCTTGGCTGGCATACATTCTGCAGCACTGAAGATTTCAGTCCAACATATAGTAATCTGAAAGATATTCTGCCACACAGGACCCTATTAATAGAGTAAAATTTAATCCTATCTCCTACGACATTACAGATATTAAAAATACAGGGGAAAATGAAACAACAAACATGAAGACTTCAGACCAATTTAGGCATTTTCTCCCACTGGTTTCCAATTAGTTGAATAGTTGCCCTGTCTGATTCAGAGAAGATGGGGCACATTTTATTTCTTATTCACCAGCAGATGAGATGTGAAAAGTTTTCTGAAGAGTGTGAGAACTTAAGCGCTGACCTTTCACACAATTAAAGGGTTTTTTGCTTAACATTTGCCTGCTTCCTCAATGTGTACTGCAGAATACATATAAAGGAAAACATCTGAGAAGAGCAAGTTTCTGAGCATGTTGTTGCTTTGGTCCTTCATTTTAGGAAGTTCTGTGAAGCTAGTGACTTTTTTCTCCCCTTACTTTCTGCATAGCTAAGAAGAGGCATTTTTCAAACTACACCTATATCTGAAAAGATATAAAAAGCTACAGCAAAACTGTAACAGGACATTGAGCAATCATTTTCATAATGACTAAAGCCATGCTCAACAATCTGTCTTCCACCAAAGAACAGCACTATCAAGATTTACTTGTATTGTGCTTTCTTTGATGGAATTTTTCAGAATTTATGCAGAAAACCTCCATACTGAAGATGACTTCATTACTTCAGAATTTAAGCACAATCAGAAAGATCTTAATTTGCTAAAATATCATAATAAAATATTTAATCATTTTCAATATTTTGCCACAACTGAGTGACAGAAATGTCTGATTGTTGTGCTCGTCTTTCTTTATWATCTAACCAAATCTGCAGTTTTCAGTAAAATAATGGAAAGTTAAGCAACAGTACTGAATAAAGAGAGGGCTTTCTAAACTGCTGTACCTAAAACCAGATTTAAGCACCCCAAAGCAGTAATTAGTCGTGGAAGCATACAATATAGCAGGAGACTGGAGGAAAAGCTAATTGCCACACCAAGCAGTCATAGTCTAGTAGGTATAGCATTACCCATCACATCCAAAACTCTCCTAAACTTCAAATACAATTTTCAAATGTATAAGTGGAATTTTCAGTGCTTTGTAACCTCTGTTCCCACGAGCATCTCTCACTCAGCATCAGCCCACACACAAAGCCCTCAGCAGCATTAGCATTCTCTACACATGTGGCCCTAAGTAAAAAGAACTATTTTTTATGTGCATAAATGAGATGAGATACACAGAAGTTCTTAAACAATTGCTCTTTCAGGTAGGTTTCATGTGCAAGCTTTGCCTTACCATGTCACCATTTCCTCATTTTTCTTTAAAGCTTCATCAAGCTGCTGAGGGCTACATTCTTTGTGCTGCTATTTGAGAAATTGTTAAAGATATTCTGCTTGTGTTAGGGGAGATAGAGTTAATTGTGCTTATTTTCACTTTCATTTTAAGCAAATTATAGTATTTCCAGGGAAATCTTACAAGAACAAATGCTGCTATTTCTGTTTAAATCAAACTCATGGCAAAGTCATTTAAGATTTTTGTTGTTTGCTGAAAGTKTAGGTTTCAGCATCACAGTGTCAATAGATGCTCATCATTTACTGYGATGCATGTAGTCACCATGCTTGCAAAACTAATAACATAGTTATTAGTGTCATTTGTTGTTTGTTTTACTGAAATGATGAGAAGACCCAGTTTTGAAGTCCCAATTTTAGCAGTGACTGAAGAAATAAAAGAAGAGTTGACTTGATCCTAAAGYACTTATAATCTAAGAACAGAACGGGAGAGGATAGCCCACATAGACGTGCAATTATAGGCATTTTATATATTGGAATCTTCTAGGAGAAAACATGAAGTAGATTCCTAGAAGAGATCAAATTAAAACTATTGCAGATTTTGTGAGCAAATTTGTATCAGATATGCAGGGACAAAAAGCAAACAACTACAATTTTTAAACTGTGATAAGTGGTTGATGAAAATTGGTATCACTTAAAGTGGGAGATGACCAGAGATGGGATATTAAAGAAATTATAGCAAAGAAAAGTTATTTATCATGGTAATGTGTAAGGACAAAGGGAAGGCATGCGGAGGAAAGTATTATTTTCTAAGGAATATCTGAGAGAAGTTATGTTTTCCACAATACTCTGCACTGATACTGGAAGAGAGACTGCAGAACCAGAGRAAAATGGTCTTGTAGAAGTTAGGAAAAGATGAAAAGAGGACATGTCTGGACAAGGATCTTAATAGATCCAATGTGTGTGTAAATATATATATATATATGTATATATAATMACTATCTTAATATAAATGAGCTTTTGTGGGCAGTTCTTTGCATAACCTGTTGATAAATTGGAGAAATAAACCTGAAAGTGTCGCCTGGAGTCATTTTTCAGGTATTTCAGGTGGCTCCTTTTAGACTGCAGTATCCAACTAGAGTTCAGCTGAGATGAGGTAGTGCCCCAGTACTATCTTTGACATCAAGTAATTCCAAAGCAATGACTGACAGAAGGAAGAAAATAAACAGAATTGAAAAAGTAAATTCTGTCAGAATAGAAGATTTAGAAATGTGAGTGACAGCTGAAAAATGTGATAAATAATGCTTTACTGTAATTGTAAGCAAAAAAAAAGTCCAAAAATGTGGTGAAGAAATTATTTCTGAAGCATTTGTTTTTAAAACATCAATTCATGCTGAAAATGAAACACTGTTTAAGGTAATTGATGCTATTTTCAAAGAGTGACAAGACTTGCTCCTCTTATTTTAATAGTAGATCTCATTTCAATGACAGATATTTTAAAAAATAGTAGATCTCATTGAAAAAATAGTAGATCTCATTGAAATGAAATCTACTATTAAAATGAGATCTACTATTAAAGCCTGTACACTGATAATTCTAGAAAAATAACTAAGGTATAAATGAAGGGGAAAGTGAGGATAACTAGAGTCATGAAGTGCAAAGTCAAAAAGCTGATGAATTTTGTTGTCTGATGACCAAATCAAGTGAAAAGAGCACACAAGAAAAAAATTCACTTCTTCAGTGGGTATAAGCACAGGTTTACTTATCTTTGTTGACAAGATGTTGTGCTTTTCAATTTCCCTGAAAAAGCCTGACTCATACATAATAAGGAGCATAATCAGCATCTCTTATATACTGCCCCCTTACCACAGAACCCAACAATGGGACATTACTGTCTACAGGACAGTGTGAAATAGCAATATTTGAAAGTCCTTTACCTGAGTAAAGTGAACAAGTTAGTGAACTGTATTTTCACAGATCACTAGGCTAATTTCCTATGATTCTTAATGAGGTCAAAATCTGGAAAGGAGAAGGAAGCGCTCCTACAATTAAGCAACCAACAGGCTGTTAGAGACAGTGCTGAGGGTTGAAACTGTGGGGCGGCCAGAGCAGAAGGGAACTGAAGTCAAGCTCRAAGTAAAAGGGAGATGAGATCCAGACAGCACTTGCAGATTACACCTCCAATTAATTTGACTGTAGCAGAGGAAGGGAAACAGGTAAGGTCAAAGGWGTGGGGTTTTATTTGTTTATTTTTCTTTTTATTGGAAAAAAAAATGAAGTGTTGAAGAAAAAGAGGCAAAAGACAGCAAGAATTATTGATCAAGAATCAGTGTAAGGGTAAGATTCAGAGTCTAGTGGAGGGGAGTAGATGAGAGAATTCTTTATTTGTGAAGGAAGATGAGAAGCAGGAGAGGAGGGAAAGAGAGCACATTATATTTTGTTAGCTTTTTTCTTGGAAGACATCTAGGGCAGTAAGAATTAGAGAAGAGAAGAAAAAGGAGCACTGAAAGCAAGGATAGAGAAAGATGGCTGTCAAATTCATTTATTTGAAGAAGAGGAAGTAAAAAGGTATGGATATGGTAGAACTGGAGAGACTGATTTTGCTGTGGAGGAAGCCAGCCTTGTTGTGAGGTCTCTTGAGAAAATCTGCTTGCTTAGAGAACTAGAGCCAAAGCACCACACATTCTGGGGAGCCTTAGGCAGAAGCTGAGAGGCAGCTCTGGTAGTCAGACGGGTTGTGAGCAGACAGGTTAAAATCACTAGRGAGGCACGAGACAAATTGTAAGCAGACTCTATGTCAGAAATCAGTATACAAAAGCSAAGACATACTGCAGTCATGAGTAATGATAAAGAAATGAAAGAAGAGTGAAAAATGGCTCTCTGAACACTATTCCACATGAAAGCTATATTCATGAAAAGAAAAAAAAAAGTGATCCAGAGGGAAAAAAGTGCACAAGTGTTTCAAAAAGTATATCAAGACGGGTTCACCTGGAATGTCACAGAGTTCTGTGCATCCTTAAGCTACCTGCATTTTCTGTGTAATTATTTCATTACTAAATAACTAAATTGCTAAAGAAATTGCTACAGAAATCAAAAGAAGAAATCAGGTTAATTTACAACATTAAAAAAAATGGTCTAGGAAAATTAATATTGCAAGCATCTGAACAGCCTGCCTAGACAGACAGGGAACTGAATTTGATTTGAGATTTTTTTCACCTACTTTGGTATTCTGGAATCTGCTCTAATGAGAGAGTTTGGGCTAGCGTTAGTGTTGAGAACCCTTTCATCTCTATATTTTTGAGATTACAATGTGTCCTGTATGGAAGCACTCATCTATAATCATTTGACTTTAAATATGGCATGCTTTTGTATTGATGCTAAGGAGCAGTGTTAAGAAAGAAGTGACTTCAGTTTCTAGCAGGTAGCTCTTTGCTAATGTGGGTCGTATTTATTTAGAAGACAGGATCTCGTCTCTTTAATATCTATCAAAAACTGAGAAATTTAATATCATAACAGCCTTGTCTGCAAGTCATAAAGACCTCATGACTTGGAGCCAAGTTTGGACAAGATATTTCCATATTTAACACAAGCGTATCTCCATGTGTTTCATTGCCAATGATTAACAACTTGAAGATGAGAAGACATTAATTGCATGGCAATAAGCCTAGGTTATGAGTGAGTAAATTCAGATTTAAAACTACAAACTGTGATAGAAAGACRATGTTTCTGGAGGGGCTGATGATATACAACCTTGGGGCCTGGGAAAAATGTTTTCTTTTAATGGTTTTCTTCACTTACCAGTTATTCACTTAAAAATGTCCTCTTTTGACTACATTTACTCTAGTCTGGTGCAGTGCAGAGGATATTTATTCATTTGACACATTTATTCTTTTAATGGTTATTCATTTGAGAGAGTTTTACTGTGTGGATATATTTTTCAGTTTGGTGCAAAGGAGATTCATCCTTTTGACAGTTTTATTCTTTTAACGTTTATTCATTTAAGGAGAGATTTAGTCTGTAAGTCTGTTAACAAAAAAAAAAATTCTGGAAGGAGGACACTTTTGTTTAAATAAGTCCATTGTGTTCACAGTTTCAAAAGAAAGAGAACAGCTCTCCCTGCCTGTAACACTGCATCTACCTAAACAGTTCATTTGGCTTTATAACTTGTGGGGAAAACAAATCTAGAAAGGCTAAGAGAAAATGAGTGCATTTATGTATGCTCTGTTAAAGACGTCATGAGAGTTGTTGTATATTAATATGCTAACAGTAGATTATTGACTTATAAGATTTTATTGTAGAACATTCAACTTAGTTTTCACACATTTTAGATTTTTTTTTTCTGCTGAGGGCATTTCCTCTGTTCAATATTGTATAATTCTTTTTCTGTAGGCAAAATCTGTCTTATTTAAATTTCACCATATGAAGGTTAGATTTTCRTTTGAACTTGTTCATGGACTTGTTCAAGTCATGGAATGAGATGAATACTTCCAGAAAACAGCTCACTGCATTTTTAGATAGTAATCTTAAGAGTGAAATGAGTCACCCCTAAATTCTTTATTCACTGGGTAAGGAGCCTGGACTACAACTTCAGACTTTCCAATGACTATAGTTTATTTAGATGAACCCAGTTCTTACTTCGGGCAAATTTACAGAACCTGGAACACTGCTAGTTTCAAAAGACATTTTAAAACAAGCACTAGGATAAAATCCCAACATTTATTCATAGTATCATAGAATCATTATGGTTGGAAAAGATCTTTGAGATCATGGAGTCCAACCGTAAGMCSTTCAACACTATACCTGCTAAACCATGTCCCTAAGCACCTCATCTATATGTTTCTTGAACACWACCAGAGATGATGACTCCGCCACTTCCCTAGGAAGCCTGTTCCAGTGCTTGACTGCTCTTTCCACATAGAATTTTTTCCTACTATCTAACATGAGCCTCTCCTGATGCAACTTGAAACCATTTCCTCTTGACCTGTCCGTAGTTATTTTGGAGAAGAGATCAGCCTCTGCATCACTATAATCTCCTTTCAGGTAGTTGTAAAGAGCAATACGGTGTCCTCTGAGTCTCCTCCAAATTAAATAACCACAGCTCTCTCAGCTGCTCACTAGCTTCATTGCCCTTCTTTGAACACATTCCAGTGCCTTCATATCTGTGATAAAACTGTGATAATATCTGTAAATACTATGGGTTAGTCACATTAATGAATACTATGAGTACAAAATAYTAGGAATTAAAATAATTGAATTTCTGTACTTCCAGTGTTTTGGGGAAGGAAAAAACATAGTCAGGCAATTAAAATAGTGGTAAGTTAATGATTCTGCTTCTTAATAAGATTGTCTCTTTGATTACTCCCCTGTACTGAAAATACAAGGCAATGATTTGATCATCAGTCTGTAAATCAAGTCCTTTCAGCAGAGTAACTATGAAAGATACCATTTTCTATTGCATAGGGAGAATAGAACACACACTAGTATTTTCCATATCAATCTCATAAGAAATATGGATACAAAGGCAAAAAATTGATATTAGAGATATATGTATAACCATTATCTCACTCTCATCTATTACAGTGTAAACTGGAAGAGACTCCTAATCTTTGTGGGATTGCATCAGTTATTAGAAGAAAAGTAAATAAATAAATAAATAAATAAATAAAAGGTTTAAAAATACAGAACTCCGTGTTCTTTAAAGGGAAGTTCCGAGGACAAAATACACTATGTAGATTAATTCTGAAGTTTTAGGTGAGCTTCGTGTATCTAGTAACAAAAGTCCTTTAGTTGAACTTGATACCTTAATGATTGATGTGGGAAATTGAGAGGACTGCATATATTTATTTAAATATATTTTTATTTTATGGTTTGAAGGCATAATGCTACTTGATAAATAAGCTAAATAGCATGAAATGAAAAATTTTAACCAATAATGCCTTGCAATACRTTTCTAACAATGATCTATGCACTGCTGCAAGGAAGAAAAGAGAAAACTTATATCTTAAGATATATTTAATCAAATAAACATTCAGATAATGCAGGAATTATCTGCTCACAGTAAATAAACTCAAGACACATTAGCCATATTAGGACCTTCATTCTATATAAGACAAAATAAATTGTACAATTCCAATGAAACAACTCAGATTTCTAGTTTTCCAGAATATAGTAACTCAATGTAAACTGCTGATGAAACTTATAAATGTTTTGAAGAATTTCATTAGCCTCTTACCTCTGCTATGTCAGCTATATAGGTGTGTGCATGGTTACAAAATAACTTAAAGAAACATAATGGTCTCAGTTTAAAAAACTGAATTATTCTGCTTCCAGGATTTTACATGAAGTGGGAAGAGGKTTTTTTTTAAGGTTAGTTAACTCAAAATATTTGAAAATTGGACCTCTGGTAAGTCATAGCAGGGTAGATTAAAGAAACTAAAACATTTTAAATCACTAATGACTTGTTCTCAGATGGCCTCCACACCAAAATAATTACCCTTTTGCAGAAGAAATAGTGTTTAAGCAACTTCTTTTTATTCCAATATTTTTTTCTTCTCAGCCTGTGGTTTGTTTAACTTTTTACCAGCTTGATTGTGAGATTCTCTGTGATGAAAACAAGAAAGTTGAAAAAATATTCCTTACTACAGAGTGCTATACTTGTTATTTCTGTTCTGATTTAACAAATTTCTATCTTCTGCAGCAACTTATTACTGTGGGGAAAACTTCAATAACTTGGACATTCCGATTTCTTTTTTTTATTCTTTTTTTTTATTCACAGTTCCAAAGACACCTCCAGCTAATGTAAGTGGCAGAAGTGGAAGGCGACATGAATTAGTAATAGCATGGGAGGTAAGGGATTTTTTTAATAAAGTACTTGTTTCTTGTTTACTTCTTCAAGTAAGCAGTACAGTACCAGGGTTTCCCTACAGCAAATATTGGCAAGACATGAACACAAAATACTAATCTATCAACATATTCC
This sequence comes from Eudromia elegans, assembly GCA_003342815.1. Classification (NCBI taxonomy): domain Eukaryota; kingdom Metazoa; phylum Chordata; class Aves; order Tinamiformes; family Tinamidae; genus Eudromia; species Eudromia elegans. The sequence goes on along the minus strand of PTEX01000227.1, from coordinate 501,146 downwards.
AGAGTTTTAAAATGATACACCTTTCTATCTGTTTTGAGTAGGGAAGATTATGGTGGACCTACCCAGCAGCAGCTTCAGTTATATTAATTTACCACTTTTTCCTTACCCGTTGACTGCGTAGGTTGATTTGACTTTCTTGGCTCTTATGTGAATGCTGATGAGATGAAGAGCGGGAAAGCCTCAGAACATTTTTCTTTAAATTGGGACAGAATAAACCTTCAGTGCTGTTTCACAAAAATACAAAACTAAAGAGCTCTAATACACCATTATTTAGAAAAGACTTTTGTGATGCAAGATGTAAAACAGACATATGTGCCAGTGAGCAACTGGTCGGAGTGGAAGAGAACAATTTTCTGTGCTTCATATTTTGATCATAAAAATACAGTAGGTTAGAGAGACTTTTATTGAGGAAAGTTTTTAAAAATTTTACGGTCATCATAAAAAAGTTTCAGATTCAATATCTTTTTAAAAAAAGTGTTCCATCTAATAAAGATTTGGAGGCAGAATAAAAATGTTTTTACAATAGCTCAGCTCAGAAAAAATTCTAGCTAACTACTTAAAGTTTTGGAATATCTGAAGAGGATGTCCTATGTTGCCACATCTGTCCTCCTCAACACCTGGGTCACCTGAGACAAATGAGCATTGATCTGAGTTTGATTAAAGTTGCAAGACTATAAGCAGCAGCATCTCTCCAATCAAGAGAGAAAATTTTAATCACAAACAAAACCAAAAAGTCTCCTTCCAAATGAAACCAGAGATAAAAAGGAACARTAAACATTCAGTGTGACCAATTCTGCAGCAGAGATACAGCAAACAGTTAAGATTTATTAATTGCTATAATATAACTTTTGGTAAACTTTGGCTTCTTCACCCTAAGCTAAAGAACGCAACTGCCAATAACATACGAGATGTCATTTCTTTCCCCTGCTTCTAATTAACTTACTTTTTCCATCAACATCTAGTTCTTCCTGAGGTTATTAATTTCATCACACTGTATTGTTTCACATACCACTTAAGCTGAAAAAATTCATTAATAAAATTAAGATAATAAAACCAAGATATTTCATCTCTGTCAATCATATAAATGAAGTGGGCATATTTACACTTTTTCTAAGGTCTGAAAGATTTCAACTCTCTAATTATAATCACTGCCTCTCTTCCAGAAATGACACATAAAGATAAAAGATAAACCAAAAAAAGCCTAAGAACCATATGGGTACCTGGGAATAATTTAGGAAATAATAATAATAATAATAAAAAGCTAATTGGCAGAAATATACTGGGCCAATTCAAACAAAACTTTAATTGTTTAAAATCGGTTCACAGATTATGTATTTCAGGTTTGCAATGAAATCTCAAGGTTCTTCTATTTCTCATTTATTTCTTTCCTTTTTGATGGAAAACACATAAGTGTTGTAAAAAGTAGAAAGGCTTCTCCATTCCAACATGAATCACTTGGATGCAAAGCCTGTCTCCTTTTTTTTTGCATCCTCTGCCTTTGGAACTATGAAATTTTCTGAATTGGATGCACAGTGTGCAATCTTAGCATCCTAGATAGAAAAGAGTCTCCCTTGGTATAGTGAGATGTCTGGTGAAGAAACTCATGGCATAGAGGGGCAGACAACTCTGCATGCCTCATGCCTGATCTGCAACTCACATCCTCCTTAGCTGCAGATCCAAGAGACTCTTCAAGAGATGGTGCTGAAACATCTTTGCTGTGGTGCTATTTTTATATGCTAACATATATTAAACYTAATCTAATACCTAACCCAGTCCATTGACTTTTTAGGAAATGTAGGCAGCAAATTAGTATTAATAGTTCTATTCCTTGAGCTGAACATATAAGGTTTAAATGCTGCAGTGCTTAGTTTCTCAAAAACTAAGTGTCTTTGCCAACTGTCTGTTTGCAACATATATGTCYCAGTTTATGTGGTTAATTTCACAGTTCTTCTGCTCTAAGCAAGGTGAATGAGATTTTTTTTTTTTTCCTCACAAGACTTTTGATTTGGTCGCTAGAATAGCTAACTTTATTACATTATGTCTCTAAATCTTGAGATGAACCCTTGACATAAATCATTAGTGCTGGACAGCCCCTTTGGATGCAGAAACAGTGTGGAACCAAAATCCCAGTTGGATCTCATTGTAGTCAATGTTTTTAGGACTGAGGCCTTAACAAGATATTGTTCTATCTTTTTATCAAAGCCATTCATTAGAAGTCACTATTCAAATAATAGTCCCTCATTAAAGCATTAATCAAGATATGGGAAGTATAGAAATGATGTTTCTAGAGCCCAAGAGCTTATTCATTCCTGGGGCAATGACCTACCATGAGGACAAACTGCAGAAATGCCCTTCCAGATTCCTTTTCGGAAACACTTTTCCCTCCATTTTACCAAGCATGAAAAAAATATCCCATTATGATACTGGAAGAGATAACCCAGCTCTTATTCAGTCACTGAGTGATTACTTTCTAAATGAGTAAGACTACATCTGATCATTATTTCTATTTCTATTCTAGCCAGTGTCAGAAGAGTTTCAGAATGGAGAAGGATTTGGATATATCGTGGCTTTCAGACCAAATGGGACACGAGGTTGGAAGGAAAAAATGGTGACATCTTCAGATGCCTCAAAATTCATATACAGAGATGAAAGTGTGCCCCCTCTGACTCCATTTGAGGTGAAAGTTGGTGTTTACAATAACAAAGGAGATGGTCCATTCAGCCCTATTGTGGTCATCTGCTCAGCTGAAGGAGGTCAGTTCAACATATAGAAAATTCACTTGTGTGTTATATCTTTATATAGCTATTTTTACATAATATGTCCTATTACAGCATGCAATTTCAGTCATAGATTTCAAATTCTTTGCGGAATTAATAAGTGTCATCAATGCTGTTTTGTAAAAAAGGACTAAATGGCCAAAATAGCTGGCCAAAGCTTGTCAAGAAAGCAACAAAWCTTTAGAAGGAGAAATCAAGGCACATCAGCACTAACAAAAAAGTCTCTTGTAAAGAAACTTCATGGTTCTTTAGGAAACCTATAGGCTTAGATGCAAGCTGAGGTGGCCAAAAATGAGCAAAGGAAGGCTGATGGTGTTTGAAGTTCATGCTATTTTTTTTTTTTTTTATGAGTTAATCTGACAGGAATCTTTTTTTTCCTCTTATTTTCTTTTTTTATTCTGTTAGCATTGAAAGATATAAATTTTYGTTCATGGCCAAATATTCATTGTGAGTCAGAAACATAAATGGAAATTATTTCTGGAACAAGGCTGTGTACTCAACTTGGTATAAATCCTGACTGCATTTCCTAAGACTAATTTATATTCTCCTCTCCTAAAAAAGAATGAACTAATATTAAAAGAGCACGAACATTTTAAGAGACGAGAAAACCGAAGGCTCATTTTCTCAAGGATTTCTATTGAAAATGTGATATTAAATAAAGATTGGCAGTAAAATATATTATTATCCTAGGGCTGATCCAGCAAACCTTTAGCTTTGCTTGCTTTTCATTGTGAGTCCAATTCACTTCTCTACAAAAACCTAGAATAAAGGCCTAGGATAAAAGTTTTAGAAGCTAAGGAAACTTTAGGTTGCATTTAAGAATGATTTCTGCATCTAAAGATAGATCTACATTTGTTCACTGGCATAATAGTTTTATTTAAGGAAATTTGCTGCCTACGTTATGTTGTCTCTACTCAGCTCAGGCAAAAGCTGGAGTTTGTGTGGGACAGATCCTAGGCAAGGAAGAAATTTCTCATCTGTTACTAATGAAATCTGTTGTCATTCAGCYTGTGTTTTCAAGATGACTTTCCTGTGACTGCATGTTTTGTGCTCTCTGATCAGACTTTCAGAGTTCATTCTGGGTTGGTGTGAGCTGTGCCTGGGCAAGCACTCTCACACATTAAGCAATATGTTCTTCTCTGACTAATATTTGATCACATAACAGAGACAAAAGGCTTTTAAAAAAAGTTATTGAGAAAAGAATTTCATTAAACACAAGAAAAATAAAACAGAGCTTTTACAAGAGTACCTGGAGTGGTTAATCTTTTTTTTTCTCAAAGCCAGATGCTTAGAGGATAAGACACTGGTAGTTTTTGAGGGATCAATCACACCAAAGTAGAAGGAGACAGAAATCTAAGTGTTTATAGATGTAGAAAATTTATCTTTCTTCATGCGCTTTTCGGTTTAATATCACCTGGGTAGAATTCATCGAGGAGAATATTCAAGAATGAAAGTTCATAAGAAATGTGTAGGGAGAATAGGAAATAGAATGGAAAAGCAAAGAAAAAGAAAAGACAATATAGTTCTTCTGAAAGAAAGTCTTAAAAAGACAAGTGCAGTATTAAGAGGAGAAAGAAAAAAAATGTAGCCCTAACTCTGTGGAAAAGATTGTTTAATATACAGACAATTTGAGGGACTTTGAGACTATAGGAAAGAAAACAAGCAAAAGATTGAGGAGTTTTAGTAAAGAAACAGATTATAAGAGATCCAAGACTGGTTCTGAAGGGTTAAGGAGGATGATATACAGAAGATGTGGAAGAGAATAAAAGCTATACAATTATCTGCAAAAAGAAGATGGAACAGAAGGACACTAGAAGGACACATCCAGCAACAAGGAAAGACAAGTGTGGAAATAAGTTAAAACATAAAACAGAGGGGAAACAGGCCTCTGAGAAAAGCAGATGAGTTAGGTCTTTTATAGTGGCATTTTTAACAGGATTGTCACAATAGGAGACACAGAATATGTCTATTAGCTTCACTAGATACCTATCTTCCCCTTTAGCCACATGAAGAAATTGCCTTCACAGAAATGTAAGTCTTATAATTTGATATACATATAGATATGAATAAGAGAGCCCCAAGCAATATAAGATAAAGCCAGAAGACTCTGAGTATTCCTGTGTTTAAAACCTCCTGAGGGACCACAGATGTGCTCCTCTAATACGTACAATATGTAGTGAAATTGCAGACACTTCCGACTCTTTTCATATGGATATGAAAATTCTTTCAAACCATGGAGAACTGAAGTTCTCAGTTTATTTGAAGGGATAAGGACCATGTAGCAACCTTCAGAGTTTTGTACCTTCATGAGTTTACAGAGTTTTGCATTGGGATCACTAGTGAGTGAATGAGACAGTACAAGCTGAAATGTTTTTCTGTTTAGGTCCAGCTCCCTAACGGGCAGCGAGAAATCTTTTCACTGGGCTATGAGAAATCTTATGAAATTCAACATGGGAAAGTGCGGGCCCCTGCACCTGGGGAGGAATAACTCCAGACACACGTACAGTCTGGGGATTAACCTTCTGGAGAGCAGCCCTGCAGAGAGGGACCTGGGCATCATCGTGGACGACAGGTTGACCACGAGGCAGCAGTGTGCCCTTGTGGCAAAGGCGGCCAATGGGATCCTGGGGTGCATTAAGCAGAGCRTCTCCAGCAGGTCGAGGGAGGCGATTCTGCCCCTCTACTCAGCCCTGGTGAGGCCGCACCTCRAGTACTGTGTGCAGTTCTGGGCTCCCCAGTGCAGGAGGGATGTGGAGCTGCTAGAGAGAGTCCAGCGCAGGGCTACAAAGATGATCGATGAGCAAAGGCTGAGAGAGCTGGGCCTCTTCAGCCTGGAGAAGAGAAGGCTGAGAGGGGATCTGATCAATGTGTATAAATATCTCAAGAAAGGGAGTGAGGAGGAGGGGGCTGGCCTCTTCTCAGTGGTAGCCGGCAATAGGACTAGAGGAAACAGCCACAAACTGAAGCATAAAAAGTTCCACAGGAACTTAAGAAAGAATTTCTTAACAGTGAGGGTGACAGAGCCCTGGAACAGGCTGCCCAGAGAGGTGGTGGAGTCTCCTTCTCTGGAGATCTTCAAAACCCGCCTGGACATCACCCTGTGCCACATGCTCTAGGGGACCCTGCGTGTGCAGGGGGGCTGGAGTAGATGACCTCTACAGGTCCCTTCCAACCTTAAGCATTCTATGATTCTATGATTCTCCCCTAGCTTTTCATCCTAAGCCTTTATTTAAATAAATAAATATTCCTTTTCATATAGAAGAAAGAATATGCAAGTATGCACTTCTAAGTATAGTCTCCATGTATCAAATTAAAATCATATATTCATAAAGTGAAATTCTGTGGATCGTTTCATAGCTAAAGCTGAGCTCGTCAGAATTTAGGTGAACCTTAAAATTCATAAATTAGCATATTTGCGTAAATGACAGTGGATTATTTCGTGCTGTTACCAGCTGATTCATCTGGATTAGGTCCTGTAAAAGTTCAGCTACAGCTGTCTGCACTGAAATTTTAAAGAACTAAATCATAATCCTGATATGAAATAGTTTATTAAGCCTTCCTTTGATTAATGCCACTAGCCCCTGTGGGAGGTTGGCTGTGTAATCAGTATTATAGACACATCCTTTTCTCATTTTATGTGGATAACTCCAGCTGCCATGTCACTTTTTACAAAGGTGTCATTTATATTCATGAAAACAACCACATTACTCAGCACTTTTAACTGAATGGAGCCTGAATTTTATCAGTCGTATATCCAGTTTCTGAACACTCAGCAGGCTGAGGGAACTGTTTGTAGGTAATCAAAGTGTTTATGGGAGTCAGGCAGCTCTTTTCCCATACTGTGGGGTTACAGCACTCTGTTATGTAATATTGTCAGGTCATCCCATGGAGAAAGGAGAGCCACAGGAAGGAGTATAAAGGGAAAGAGCACAAAAGAGACAGTCATCTCTGGAATAGCCTTCAGAAGCCCTACCTGACTAACAAGAGCACATTTACGTGCACCTTCAGTCAGGCCATTTGCTCAAACATCACACCCCAGGACCTGGAGCACCTTCCCTAAGCAGTGTGCTAAAAAAATGCTCCTGGGCTGTACTACTGGACATCAGCTAATCCCTTGGTGTCTTGGCTATGTCCCTGGCCTTCTTATTTAGCCCTGTCCCAAGAACCTAGATCTTCTCAGAAATAGAGAACTTACACAGTTTCCATCTTTGATAGAAATTGAAGTTCTGCCATTTTTATGAGACTGTCTACTTTTTCTAAGTCCTTGTTTTGAAGTCCTCTGCAAAGACACAGGTCAGACGGAAGACAAAAACAGAAAAGGCTAAAGAAAAGCTCAAGGACTACTCTGGAAATGGTCAGTCATCTAATTTTTGCTCTTTAGAAAACCAGATTTTATAATCCTAGTATTAGTTTACTTTCCAAGGACATCTTTTTGCCTCTCTAGACAAAATTTTGGAGTCTGTCTTATGCTGTAGGCAGTTATAATGTTGCAAATATAGTGAGGTACCCAACTAGGGATCATGTCAGCCAGTCCATATCTTTGAGGCAGATCTGAGTGTGGTGTTCTTTGGCTATTTCAAGCAAGGGAGCAAGCTGTTTCACCTTCTTTACCTTTAGGATGAGAATAGGTGTTTACACAAGCGGGAATCTTCCTTATGGTTTTCTTACTGTGATATACCATTTATGAATTATTCCATATAAAGGAATTATCTCAGTCGCTATTCCTTGCTGAAGTCTTCACATATTAATATGTGGAACTGCCTGGAATTGGACAAGGGATGCTGATGAAAGCTACTTTCCATTGGAAAGTTAGAACACCATTCAGTGACCGCAAAGAAGTCCAAGACATTCTTTAATGTAAAATGACATGGATATCTTTAAGAATTAATATCTAAGCAAAATAAACAAATTTATGGCAGTAAATGCAGTATTGGGAATGCGATGAAAGCTATTAACTAACTCTACTTTGTCTTATCTGGCATTATCAAAATTCAGGATTCCCTCTCTGAATGCCAGATCAATTCAATTAATGCATTTCTTTACTATGTTGTAGCCATTCCTGAGTGTTGCAGATTGAATATGTTTCCTTAAAGTGTGATTATGGCATAAGATAAAGACTAGTTTGTGAATGTTGCACGCATCCTTCTGGAAACTTATTATACTGTATCTTTAAACTTTTTTTTTTCTCCTCATCAGAATGACCTCAAGTAGATATCAATATATTTAACGTAACGCTAAGATATTAATAGAGGAATAAGATTATGACACCAGCAACCATTATAGAAGAAACTAATGAACCTGTTAAATTTATCATCACTTCTAGACACACAGAATAAAGCATGACATTGTACTGAGCTATGGACCAGAAATTATACGGGCCTCATCCTATCTGAATCAATAAAAAATGCCATTTCATCTCCATAAACTTTCAGAGTCTTAATGTACCTTATTCCTAAAAATATAATTTCTGATCTTTTGCTGAAAACTTACCTTCTCTATGTCTAATATAAGTGAAATTGCACTGAATAATGGCAGAATAGGTAAGAAATGCATTTGTTTCACATTAAAAAAAGAGACAACTATTCCATTTGTCGAAAACAATTTACTAAAAAAATCAGAAAATCTTTTTTGGTTCTATTCTGAGCAATATATAAATGACCTCTAGTGAATGCTATGAAGAGGAAATGATTTCTGCAGTTATAGAAAGTATAAAGGCCGCCAACCAACATTTTGTGTACATCAGAAATTATTTATCCTACTGCAATCTTTTCTGACAACAAGGTAATTGCTTCAATAATACAAAAACTAGAAAATAGCTTTTGCTGCACAAATCTTAGTAGTACATAAAATGGAAAGCAGGTTATACCTATTGAACAGAAAATCATATTATGAGGAATATATTTCTTTGTAGCATCATTCTTTCATTACTGAATTCAGAAGATTTTTCACTTACTTCCAGAGAATAATTTTTCTTATTTGTTACCTGAAAAGATATATTCTGTACTATGTATATATTCTATACTTATTAGTAGCACACATCACGGATGACTACCATTTTGCGTCACATCAGAAATGCTCCTTTTCTTTAGAAGTAAATAAAAAAGAAGATCAAAAAAAGCAAAAAAAATTTGAAAACTCAACATCAAAAAGAATGACAAATATCTACAAGTCATGTCAGAAGAAAAAGTATAGGGCCCTAGTGTCAGAACAATCCTTGCAGTATGATCAGAGGTGAGTTGCTAATGAGTCAAGACGGTAACATAAGGAAACTCCTGTTCTGTAATCCTGTTAAATGAGCTGCCCTCCTCCAAAAAGCATTTTTGAAAAGCTCTTTGATGTGTCTCGCTATACGATAAGAGGGAGGACCGTTTTCTGCCCTTCATGAGCAAATCAACAAATGTAATGAGGAATATTAGGGCAAGGAAGAAACTGCAGGCTCTGCTACAGTAGTGATATGTGGAGTCACTGATGACCAAATAAACTAAGGCAGGACTGTGGCAAAGTGAGGCTGCTGCCTGCTTTGTGGCCTCATCTTTGTGTCACAGGCTCCTTGAACAAATTTATAGCAATATTCAGGCAATAAAACAGAAAATACTTCCTTAACTCATATCTCAGTGTGATGTCCGAACCTTTTTTGATGTTATTCCTTTCCAATGCACTAAATTGACTTACAAATCTGGGGTATGCAGTGGGTCTGCAGCCTGTCCTGGTAGTTCCATGTGTGTGCTTATCTGGACAACTTCCTGGATCTTGGAAGGATGCGAACTCAGATGTGAGGGCAGAGGGGAATGGAGACAGCTGTCAGCCTCTGGAAAATCAGGAGACCAGGACTACAAAAGCTCTACAAAGAGCATCCTGTTAGAAATATACATTTAGGACTACCGATAACAGCACAGCTGGGGATGCATATTATAGGTGTTAATCCCTTCTCTTGAACAGCATGCATCCCAGACCTAAAAAGGTAAATACTCCAGCAGCAGAGAGCAGACTGCATGTCCCAGATACTTGTACCTATTGCTTCAAGGTTTGTTCACTGAGAGCATAACAACATTGTCCTCATAGTTCTTCTACTTAACATTTCACTACAACTCTGGGTATTGATTCTTGTTTGATATAATCTTATTTGGTATAAAAGTGACTGAGCACCCTGCCTAGGTACGGTTCGTTTGAGTGGTTTGAGCTGATGCAATGGCCCTAGAAAGAATGCATGCTCCTTTTCCTTCTGATGTTAAGCTGATTCAGGGGTATGAAAATGGGAGGGGGCAGGGGAATCATTTAAAAATGTTAAAGATTTTCAAAAACAAATTATGAGGGACACAGATGAGGGATTCTGTCGTAGTTTGTTGGGCCTGTCATCAGTGATAAGATATTGATGTAGCATGACACAAACAAAGAAATACAATAATAATAATCTTTTTATCTTGCTCAGTTTTTCACRTTCCCCATAAGTGTCACACCTTCTTGTGAGTATTAAGGTAGAATAAAGGAAGTAAATGACAGTTTCAGGTGGAGCATTTTTGATAAATACAAGTTGTTTCAGTGAAGGTTTATTGTCTCAATTTTTCTTAATACAGAGCCCACCGCTGCTCCTGTTGACGTCAAAGCCACAAGTTTGTCTGTATCAGAGATTCTTGTTGCGTGGAAACATATTAAAGAAAGTCTAGGAAGACCACAGGGATTTGAGGTATGAACACAGAATATCGTAATGAAAAATCTTGTTACTTTTGCTAACATTGCACTCTGCAAACATAAGGTATCGTGAAGCTTGAACAGAAATTATGCACATTTTAGCACACACACAACTAGCTGGAGAAGGATAGTTGCAGCTGCAGCACTGACACATCTTCTATTTATTTGTGCTTTAAAATCATTCAACATCAGTTCTTATAATGTCTCTTTGACACTTCAAAAGAGCTGAAAGAATGGCAAGTGACCCAGCGTGCCTCTTTCGCAGGCTGGGGAAGATTAGGTATTGACTGCTTCCAGCTCCAAGTGACCAGTTCAAACTCGTTATTTACCGAGAGATATCAACCTGCAGAGATAAAACAGCCCCAGCCACCACGTGCTGTCATCCAGCAGAGGCCTGGGGACATCTGCTGGGCACATCATAAAAGTCAGTTGTGAGCAGGGTCACTGAGCAAATGAAGCTCCGCTTGCTTGCTCTAGCTCTAATGGACCTTCCCATGCTTTGGACCAAGTAGTTGTAGTTCTGCATTCACTTTGCAATCCACAGAGCCAGAAAGAGGTGAGATATAGGACTAAACACATCTGACCTTGTGGTTTAGTCTCTAGTGCCTCTCATGATGTCTTAATAGAGAGTCCAACAAGACAGTGATTTGGGAGTACAGGTTAAGTGGCCTCCTTTAGCCCTTTAGGGTGAAAAAAATCCTTCTTGTTTCTCCGCAATAACTATTTAAAGAGTAGATTTGAGCCAGGTACCAATGTCATGGATGTCTCAAGCCAAATATAATAAAGCTAAGATGAATTTAAAGCAATTAAAGCAATTATTAGTATTATTAATACTAACATAGACTAAGGTCTGGGCTTTCCCCAAAATGTTCTAATATAGGTTACTACTACTATTGACAGCTTTCTAAACTTCTGCACAGTGTTTATTTTTATTTTAGAACTTGAGGAAAATTACGTTCATTTCCAGAAAGTCCTAAAAGAATTATCAGCAAGGAAAAGGCTAAGGGCAATATATTTTTACACTGTTCACATTGTCTTATTATTGATGTTCGGTGAAAGCATGATAGAGCCGATATTAATGTGGATTTTAGCTCATCTCTGGCTTATGCCCATTTTAAATGATATTCCCATTTCCAAAATTCTGTAGAAAGTTAATTGCAGGAGTTACATAAGTATTTCCAGCATAGAGGGAAGATTTATTTACTTTGAAGAAAGATAGCCTCTGAGACCATTATGCCCTAATATAGCACTCACTTCCCTAGATTCACAATCATAGCTGATTGTCTGCTTAGCTTGAATTACTTGGTCTGGATCAGGTTGGGAGGCAAGAATTAAGTATTTTAGGTAAAAGATTTTTAAACAAGGCATATTCCCTTCATTTTGCCAATAAAGACTTACCTCTTGCATCCTCTTGAATCATTCTTTGATTTTCCCTTTCTGTAAGTCATGATCCAAATGCTTAGATATTTCATTACTTTCACCAAAGAAAACCCTAGCTGGGCAAAACATATTTTTCTTAATAACAGAGAAAGGAGTTTTTAACATTTCAGCTAAACTTACATAAATAGAATATTGATTCTTAATAAATTCTCTTTATTATTTTTTATCTTTTTTAATGGAATGGTCACAGACTCACACTTAAGCTCAGCATTTTCTTAAAAGCATCCTAGGACTATTATGTTTATCATTTCCTAAGATTTTCCTTAGGGCAAGGTTATACCTCAATTGAAAGCACACAACTGTAGCATCCTTGCCTTTATTGCCTTGCATTTAACAATCATGCCAAGCTATCTAGACTTAGTGCCAAGACGGCACTGCCTATACCGTGCTATAAAACTCAGAGAGAGACTCTTGGTCTAGCACACAGTGTTCTCTCCTAGCAGCACTTGTGGACCAGATGTGGCCGCTTGCTGCCATCACTGGTGGCCTTTGGGAGGAAATGCATGGGCAAGGGATAGCACTTTTACCACACAGAGTAGTCAATTAGCTATGAAAAACACATATTTATCTTTTTATTATTTTATTTTTTACTTCATCTGCTCTAGCTCCTTCATGTTTGCACAGTGTTGTACTGCTTCCCAGTGAAGTCCTTTCAGTCCATGAGCATGATCTGTTCCCTCAGATTTCTTGGTTGGCCTGATTTCCTTCCTAGGCTGACTCTGGTCCCTTTCTCCATGCCAAATTCAGCAAAACATTTCTCAGTTTTCTCCCAGTGTGTTTTAGGCACACTTTTTCTCTACATTAAACATGTTTTATCCCGTTGCACATGGCTTGCTTCATCCGGCAAAGGTGATATCTAATGGCTTTCCCTTTAGAGCAGCTATATATAAAGAGAACAAGATTACATCCAATAGCAATGATATTCAGCCTGCAAGCGTTATCCCTCTCCATTCCAAAGCATTCCACTTGCTACTAAGCATTGTTTTCAATTTCCAAGCCAGTCTTTTATCCTCTGAAATAACTTGCTCACTGCACCCTGTCTTTTTCACTTCAGAAAGACAGCTTTTTTGTTACTCTCCTTCAGGCATCTTGATGTTTCTTAAATGACGCCTACTATTTTCACTATTACCCTTATTCCATCAATCATATTGATTCTCAAAATGTTCTATTTGTTTTGTCTTGCATAATTTTAAAATAAAAATATAGATTTTCTTTCTGAAATGAAAATGATTTCTCTAGAAAAATATTTTAATATAATTTGAATGTGTTCTGAATTTACCTGCTTGTCACATAATAACTCTATAAGTGTGCTCTTGTAAAAGATGACTGTGAGTGGTAGTTCAGGAAACTCTTCATATCAGACAGAGCCTTCCTGCCTTGGAAAGTGTTCAGGCCTCTGGAGTGGAGCATACTCTAATTCCCAACAGAAACACTTATCTGCTCTACTTCTCCCATGAGTGTGTTAAGGATGGATTTGGCAATTGTTACAGCAGTGGATAAAACATATAATCACAGAATCACAGAATGGCTGAGGCTAGAAGGACCTCTAGAGATCATCTAGTCCAACCCCCTGCTCCAGCAGGGACACCCAGAGCACAGGGCACAGGGTGGCAGCCAGGCGAGTTTGGAAGATCTCCAGAGAAGGAGACTCCACAGCCTCTCTGGGCAGCCTGTTCCAGGGCTCTGTCACCCTCACAGCAAAGAAATTCTTCCTCACATGGACATGGAACTTCCTGGGTTTCAACTTGTGCCCATTGCCCCTTGTCCTGTCATTGGCCACCTCTGAGGAAAGTTTGGCCCCCTCCTCCCTGCATTCTCCCCTCAGATATTTGTACATATTAATCAGATCTCCTTTCAGTCTTCTCCGGGCTAAACAGGTCCAGCTCACTTAAATCCTATCCCCTAAAAAAAAGGAAACAAAATATGGGTCAGCTTTTTTGCTTTCCATCATGGTTCATTTTCTTTAGCCTCTGTGCACATTGATTTAATTTACAAAATGATTTTGATTCTGTATTCTGCCTGTGGTAACTACAGCAGTGAAAACCACTTACATAGTCTTCACATTTACTGGATTTTTAGCAACAATATTAAAAAAGGGAGCTTTTATTTTTTACCATTTGAATGTTTGTGCTCTAACCAACAAAAGTAATGGAATATTTACTACATATGGACGAGTTAGCAGTGACCCAGTTTCAGCCCCAACCCTGTCTGAGCTTTGTGCTAAGGAGTAATGAAAGGCCAAGTAACTTGTCCAATTTCACACTGTCAGCTCTTAAAGGCAGTGTTAACTGCTATGTCACACGAGTTTTGTGCAAGGTTTGCTGGACTCATTTGCGTCTTCCAAAGCAYGTATTATTCCTGACTTCAGTACCGATTTGTCCGCTGTCCACCTGACCTTACTAAGTAGGTGCCAGCTACACTTTGATAAGATAGAAGTAGCCTGTAAACTTCGTCAGATTGGTAGAAAAATATACTGGGTGGCTAATACCTGTTTTTAGATTCTGTAACCAGAAGGTGATAAAATCTATTTCAGCTTTTGTCAATGTTTTCATTGTTCCTCACTTCTAGTAGGAAAAGGAAAGGATTACTAGCCTGATATTTCTGATTCTGGTTTTCCCTGCTCATTTCCAAAAACAACAAGGATAATACTAAAGTATAGATAACAAAACTGGAGTCTTTGTCCCTGGAATTCCCTCAAGAGTCAATAACTTGAATAACCTAATAAAAAGTTCGATTTGTGGCAGAAATTTGTAACAAATAGAAAATGTTTATTACCTTTTTCAGAGAGGATAATGGGACTTGTTTAAGCCCTATTGTATTTTTTCAAAGAGAAATATTTGATAATGAGTTTTTGTGCCTTAAATATACTTCATCTATTTTACATCAGAACAGAAAATTATGTCTACATGGCACTGAAATGCTTTTAATTTAGTGGAGTATATCCTATAGTAGTTTAGAAAGAGTATGCAAATATTTCTACCTCAGGCTGGAAAAGCAAGATCAAAGAAAAAAAAAAAAAAAAAGAGTAATGAGTGTCTCAGCAGCCTGAGCATCAATATTTTAGACTTTACTTTTTTCAATGAAGAATTTTCCCAAATATGAAAACAAAAATGGATWTTCATAAATATAAGTCAATTTAACCTGCAAAGCTATTTATATGCAGATTCAAACTCCTCTCCTCAAACTCCTCAACTCCTCAAAATCCTGAAGACTGTAAACATTTCCTGCAGTGTAACACTCAGGTCATTTGTTTTCCAAGTGCTATTGGTGCTAGTGGATCAGGCTGCAAATCTCTTGTGAGGGCCTTAAGAGAGCCACATACTTTGTATAGTCTGTATCACCTGTGTCATTATAACTTTATTAGTTTTATATTGCCTAAAAGCAGAAGCTTAGCTAATTATAAAAAGGAAATATGACTAGATCCTTAATGGTAATCCTCAAGGTCAAGGTATAATATCTATATTTGTCCTATCTCTACACAGGAGAATGAGGAAAAGTAAGTATCCAAGAAAAGAGGAGGCAGCAAAGGCAGCAAGCTACTTTAGATAAGATTCCAACAAGAAAATGTACCAAACAGTGTTTTCCTTAGTGTTTCCTGTCAGCATTTTTTTGGTGAGGGTGAAAGACTGGAGCTGACTGACCTTTCTCAGGAACCTCTAGTTCTAAAGGGCAGTCCCACCAGCACACTGACACATTGCAGAAAAACACAGACAAACAAATTTTGCATCCTGCTTGTGGATGACAAGTGTCTTGTTTTCTGAATGGTGTACAAATATGTTGTCTGCTTTCAGTGTTACCTCATTCTCACTAGAATAAACAGCATAGATGTGACCTCAGCTGAAGCCATGAGGAACAGAGTTGCTGTGAAACATCACACTCACTAGGGCACACTGGGGAAGAGTATATATCCTTTTATTTCCTTGAGTATATCAGTATATGGGGTAAGCCTCCAGAATTTATGTTTATAAAGTCTCATAGGCTGCCTTAATTGCTTTTTTATATTAGAAACATCATGCTGCAATATTCCAGGGCTTGCATATAGTATTTCAGGTTGGAGCTTTGGGCAAAAGCACAGAAATTATTTACACCTTAACTGTAACTTGAATATCTATGACACTCCTAATMATTTCTCTTAGAAGAATCTCAGAAGTAAGAGTGTTGCTGCAGTCCCAAGTCATCCAACCTCTTGTCCTCTTGTCTCAAGTGCTTGGTTCTGCCATTGCCTTTGCACTGATGCTAACATTTGCATGACTGGACAATGCAACAGTTCAAGGAGCTGATAATTCCCCAAGTGAACCCAGAAAAAGAGAATGACTCATTTCTGGCCAGATCACACATAAATGCTAGCATCGCTGCAAAGGAGGAAACAGGACCACACAACCAGCAGTGGGAAAGAGAGCAAGACCACAACAGATCTACCCACCTGGAAGTCCACCAGGAAGCAGTAGTACCTATTGGATCAAAGACTGTGCAAAACATGCAATGTCTACTGTTGTCCCCTGGAATCATCTGATTAAATAATAATCCCAATTTCCTTTTTTTTTTTAAAAAAATAAATAAAATGAAGCCCACAAGTTCAAGACTCAGAAAGAATACAGGTTTTCTGAGAACAACAATTAAAACAGGTTTTCTGAAGTCTGAATCATAGCTGCTGCTTCTTTTTTTTTTTTTTTTTAATACTTTTAACCTTTCAGCTCCCCTTCTCTTTTTTCTCCCCTAGCACTTTCTACAGTCTTATCATTCTTCCTGTTCATTTTCAGTTGTGTCAATGCTGTTGGAGCTGGTAAATTCTCCATCAGAGAGCCCTGGGAGTTTTGTGTGTTTTAATCCAAGAAACACTTAGATTCATCATATTTAATTTAGGCACTTACCTAATATGCCTAATTCAAAGCTTCAGTTCTCTATGGTTAACAGAAGATCCTGTGAGTTCAGAGGGGAGAACCTGCAATTAGATCAGATGAGTTTATGCTAAAGTGCTATTATGCACACACTAGAAATCAATTGACAAACAAAGAGTAATACTGTTCAAGAACCCTTTAATTCTAAAATTATAGGAAAGTGGTCTATAACTTTATGAGGTACAAAAATTTTTTTTTTGATGTGATGATCTGCTTTGAAGAATTCCTTTACTTCAAGATCAAAACAAAGCAAAAACCTACATGTTCCTGTGTATTCTATAGAGAGTTGTTTAAGTATCACCATTGTTTTCTTTTCAGAATAAATGTATGATTAAACAAAAAAAAAAACTGTAAATGGAGTAAATCTCTTCTAATCTCTGTAAATTAAGGCTACGGAAGATGAGATTAAATGAAAATGCACAAATTAGTCTAGATATTCAAATTCGCTATGTTGATAGCCATATCCAGCACTTTTAAAACATCAGCAATGCCATCATTTGTTCAAACTGAAATAAAAAGCTCCCCCTCTACTGACCTTAGTCAATAATCACTTAACTTCTTTCTTCTTTTCATAACCCCATTTCCTCTAGTTCACTTTGCTATCAACAGATGTGACTGTGCATGAAGAGCCTGAGTGAAAAGCCTATTTTGAGATCAAAGTCCAAACTCACCTGGCAAAAATTTAAGGGGAATTTTAAAAGAAGGGACTAAACATTTAAGGCTTTGAAGTACTGGGGAAGCTGAACTAGAATCAATGCCAAATTGCATTTCATGCTTGTGCTGCTTAATACAGTATATTCAGTCCCCTAGGAATGCCCCTTTGCCACAGGGAATGCCTGTGTTTTTGTGTGGTGCAGCAGAAATGGTAGGGAACATGCCATGGTTATGTTTGCAGAGGTAATGTATGCAAAATATAATTTGTCTCTGCATTGATGATGCCATTTAAGTAGTGCAGGAGAGCATTTCTAAACAAATGAAAAAAAAAAAAGGGGGGGCTGTGTTATGTTTCTAGCTTTTCTGACATGACCATGGGTTTTATTATCTATGTAGTTCTCACATCAACAGTTCACATTTTTCACTGCTTATTTATATTAAAATAGCTTCAGTGCAAAAGTTGGAGCTTTTGAGGTTGATGAGCTCCCTCTAGTTTTGCTCCTGGCTTTCCCATATCCATTTTTTCGCAACTTCAGTTGCATTTCCACCCCTGCCCCTGTCACCTTGTGTAACCTTAGACAAGTCACTCTTCCTTTTGCACTGTTTCTCTGTCAGATCTTCATCACTTTTGACTAATTAGGCTGCAGAGTCTCCAGGACATGTACTCTTTCTCACTAGCCATTCATGCAGTGCTTAATACTATGTGAGTCTCATCAGTGTGGCTTCAAGGCTGTGGGTTGTATTACAGGAAAAATGAAAGAATCTGACTGTCCAGCAGACAATAAGGCTCAGTCCTACTGTGTGAATAAATGGTTGCTGATTCTTTTTCCCTTGCAAGAATGAGGTAAAAAGCTGATACTAAAGAGAAAACCAGCACAGACCAAGCAAAATACTTCAGTAAATCATATCTAGAGCAGCTAGAGTTGCTATGTGAGCTGATAATTCTAAAAGCAACATTTGACATGAAATAACTCAAATGCACAAAAAAGATATATTTACAGTAATTTTACAATTAAAGAGGTAGATTTGCAGCATATTTTTTTAATTTTTAGATGGTTTTGGCACAGATTGGTATACCCTCCATCAAAATTAAGAAAGCAACTTTACTCAAATTTGTACTGTTACAGTCAGGTCTTTTTAGATTATTTTATTTAAAGTGGCATTCTTGGTGCAATTATAAAAGGTCAGCACTGTACTCACTGGTCTTATTTTCCTATGAATCAGTTGGGGTTTTTTGGTTCACCATTTTCTTAGATGCATTTTCAGGAGTGCTGCATTGCCTATGACCTTTTTCTCAGAGGAAAAGTTATCCATTTATAATATGAATGCCTTGTTATGAAATAACCAACTATACAGAAAAGGTCAAAATGTGGGATAAGTGCAAGTATGTCTCAGCATGAATACTGGTAACCTAAATGCAGGTYTTTGAATGGCACATTAGTGACAAATCCTCTTAAGGGAGAATTGGACCCAATGAGAATTTCCTTACCTGTATAGGTGACCTAAATACATTAGCAAGAGGCTGTTCTTCTTTTATCAATCACATCTTGCAATCACCTTGTTCCTGAGGGACCAGAAGAAAAGAAGCTAGCTCAGTTCCCTAAGCAATTTGGAATTATGATAAATTCAGCGTAGATACTAGAAATCCTGGCCTAAGAACCACCAAAGGTCATTTAGACTTTTTACGTGTGAAAAGGAAAGGTCAACGCATGTTGTCAAAATTAGATTTGACCAATCTTATTTATATCCAGGCAAATAAAACTGAATCCACTTCCTTCTTTTTTTTTAATTCAGATACGATTAGTTCAGTCTATTTCTATAYTTCTTTAGATGTTCTGTCATTTCCTATTCATTACACTGATAAGAAATCTTGTGCTTCTGTCATATAGAGGCACAGGAAGGGAATATTGCTCACACCATTTCTTAAGTGATTCAGTCAGTCTTTCAGGATGGAGGGCAGATGTTTCGGATGACCTGCAGGAGGTTGAGCTCTCCTTGGATATTCTCTGAAATGTTTTTGACTTTCTGTCAGCGTTCATCCTCTGTTCTTCTGTCTTGCTAGTCACAATTCTTCGTGCCAATACAAAAGCATTTCAGCATGCTTTAGGTAMTTCAGAGATATTCTGAATCTCAGAACTGTTGGAAAAAAAAGAGGAAAACAACAGCAACAACAAAACAAAAGATAAAATATAAAAAGTAAAGCATAAGTTACCTAGATACCCAAATACCTACATTAATCCTTCATGTACTCACTTGTTGTCAGGTTGGCTACTGGAAGGACGTGGAGCAGGAAGAAGCAGCAGAAAAAGTCAAAACTGGGGGAAATGAATCATCCATCCTCCTGACAGGATTGGAAGGAAACACATTATATCACCTAACCGTGAGGGCGTACAATGCTGCAGGGTATGGACCACCGAGCGCTGCGGTGCGTGCAGTAACCAAGAAGTCTCGTAAGTGACCTCAGCACCTTCGCTCAAGAGTCTATCCTCCTGAGTTTCCCTTTAATGCAAGTGTAAAATAAYCTGGTTTCAGGTATAGTTTTGACTTTACATTCGTTACAAAGGTTAGCTTTCTAGAAAACAAAGCTGAGGATTTTTGACAGAGAAAGGAGATCATAAAATAATATAAATTCCTAAGCTCCTAGCATATCTATTAAAATGAMAAATCTGGTGCAAAAAAACCACCTGAAAAAACTCCATCTAGGTATGCGAGTCTCCTAATGTAGCCAGCTGTAAATGTAATAAAAGATTGAAATATTTCTGTTTTCATTTTTGAAAAGCTATCTGTAGGTTTTATTTATGTGCATGTTGGTATTTCGTTACTCTTCAGCTCCCAGCCAAGCACCAGGCAATATTATGTGGATACAAGATGGGTCTCACGTGTCTCTTGGATGGGAGCCAGTCAGACCTCTAGCTAATGAATCTGATGTAATGGGATACAAGGTCAGTGCTTCCCCTTCCTTGCTTACCTTCCTCCCTTCCAAGCAGTTGTACTTCTTTCTTGTTTGTTTGGTTTTTTTGGTCATTTCTTGCTTTTATTTTCTGAGTAATTATGTAGATTTTCTTAAATCAGTTTTTTTGTCAGAAAAAAAGAACAATAAAAAGAAATAAATAAAACTGAAAGGAGCAAAATGTCTCAGTAATTTCTCTGTTGTGGTCTTCAGGTACTGATCATTGGAGTTACTCCAAGGGGATCACTTTGCCTCTGGTCTGGAGTGGCTTTTAATAAAACCGGACTGCAGTAAAATTCTTACTAACACTTCAATTTAACTGTGTTTGCAGTAGGATTTAGARAAATGCAGAAGAATGTGGCATATTAAATGCCATTAAAATTAATATTTCTATGGAGCAGAAATACAAATACTTAGGTTTGTTTTGTGATTACAGTGGTGATATTAAGTGCCTGTAACATCTGGCATTTAAAGTTTTGAAGTTGTAAAGAGTAAAATCCAGATTAACCCCTAAATAWCAAGTCATAAAAAGAAACAGAATTTACTGCAATCTTTTATACCAAAATAGAATGATTTTAATTATCTTAATGAGTATTGACCTTTTTTATGTTAAAGCATACATATAATTATTCCTACAGACTGCATTCTGTTATTCCCTCTGATACAAAAGGAAGCATCACCAAGAAAGTATAAAAGTTGATAAAATAAAAAAGGAGAAACTGATTCAAGTAAGCCAGAAACTGCTTTAACCTTTATCAAAATAGTTGAGATTCAGAAAAAGTTCAGTAGACTACTTTAAATTTTTACAACGCTCTGACCTTTTCAGTTTTGCCTGGGAACAAAGAGTCTTCTGCAAAAGCACCAAAGAGACAGCAATGGATACTATTCCATTCCTCCTACTCAGAATAAGCAAGTTCTGAGTTTCACAGCAGGTGCAGGAATAGATCTGAACTACTCTCAAGTGACTTAGTTCTGGCTAAAGTAAAGCCAGTAACAATTTTATTTAGGGCATTTTCTTTACTTTCAAACTGGATTCTTGAACCAAAGGATGAATATCCATATGAATTTGGGGATATGAATTTGAAACCCAAAAGACATTTCGGAAGAAAGTTTGTTGCTTGAAAAGTCAAGCCTACATATGGAGAGGGCAAATCCTGCATCTTTTGCTCCTTTTTATTGCCATTAATTGTTAATATACTTTACTGGTAATATATTGAAAATATATATACTTTTTTTGCAGCGTAGTGGGAAGTAAAAGCACATAACTTGAAATTGAAATGTCACATGCAGAAATCTTTAGTGAAAGCTTGAAAGAGTTACTCTTTCGATGGCTGCATTACCTACACAAGAGGTCTGGTATAATGTTTGATTGACCATTATGATTTTAATCTCCTTTGCTGACCATAGGTGTTATTAAGGCAAGAAGGCCAGAGCAACAGCCAAGTCATAGAAACACAGAAAACGTCTGCCGTGGTCCTCCTTCCCGATGCTGGTGTCTATATTATTGAGGTGTGTGCAGTCAGCGAAGGAGGTGATGGGACTGCTAGTCCTCAAATCAGAGTTCCRTCTTTTTCAGGTAAAGTTACCTGTATATTTGGAAGAGTGGTGGTTATASCAATGCTAATAAAAAATTAACACTATTACACTGTACTTGAAAAGAGAAATGTTCTCACAACTCTGTAGGTATTTGTTAAAATCATTAATCAGAATCTTTTGTTATATTAATGTTTTGTAAAAGAAAATATGACCTCATAACAAGATAATGTCATTTGCTAAATGACTGTAATCTTGAGGGCTAGTCTCATGGAGAACCTGAATTTGGTGTCAGAGGCATGCAAACCTATGGGTTCCTAAGTCAGCCCTGATATAATTACAATGCACAAAGCCTTTAGCCTTAGCATATTCTGGAAATTTTTCATATTGGTAATGAGACAAAGAATGACAGGAGTAAAGGAGGATCTAGAGAGGGCCCTCGTCCTGTAACTAGACTGAAGAGTCGTATCAGAGAATGGTTAAACCTGCAGAGAGTGATGCCGCCTGTGGTTCGATTGGTGAGGAGGAACCTTTCTTTAAGTAGTCCAATCAATACTGAAAATTTCCATGATAATAGATAAAATAACTTCAGTAATTATTTGCTTGTTTCAAAGATCTTATGTCTATACAAGTTCACATAGTACTTAGCCAAGGCCAACTATAAACTTCATTATGTAACTATAGTTTTGAAGTCCTTGAACAAAGTGCCAAATATAAGTGGATGTTTGCTTATTAATAAAGGCTAGAAAGCTATTCTTCTGTCCCAGRCCTCCGGGAAGCATTTGTCATCATTTCCTTATTTTGACAAAAAAGACAGAAAAAAATTCTAGAATATGTATTAAGGCACTAGAAGAGCTTGACACTACTGTGGAGAAGGCTATCTATTACACACCAATGGAAGACACTTATCTATTCACCCCTTTACTTGTTAGGTCCCATTGGACCAAATCCATTTCCTTTGCTATTAACATCTATGCCACCAGTGATTGCACTGATCAAATAGTGGTTYATGTGCGAGGAAAACACAAAAGAATAAAGCATAGGCTAGCAGTACAGTCATAATATCATGTAGTTGCCAAGAAACTGTGTTGAAGTACACTTAAACAAAAGACAGAGGCTTTGATATCACAGTARACACAGTAGGCATGTCTTACCAGCAATACAACAGACCAGAAGTACAAGGGTTCTACCCTTAGCTTTCTATAGTAWCTTTCTACAAAGTCAGGTTCATGATGTCATTTTCCATATCCATATGTTATTTCTTTTGATCCAGAGGATGAAAAAAAAAAATAGATCATAATATTTGTGTTAAATAACCTCTCTCCTGCCTTTAAAATATTATTATCCTGACCATAACCTCACCTTGTACAGCATTTTCAGCCCCCTAAACATAGGGTCATTGAAAATGTAGATAGCTGGTGCATTTGAGATGCTCAAGAATGTGAGAGACATCCATGATAAACAAGATAAACAAGATAACAAGATAAACAAGACAGGGTTTATAAAAGACCTGTGCCTGTCTAGGGTATCAGCTGGAAGCCTGAAGGGATACTCCGAGGCATGCTACTTACCATTAGAAATCCATGCCTACTCAACATAATTTCACTATAATTGTCTACATGTAAACTAGGTGTCTCACATACAATTATAGATAGCTGAAATATAATCTATACAGACAGTACAGCCTAGACAGCAATTCAATTGTCCATCCAGGGGAGAGGATTCAAATATTTGGCCAGAGATACCTAGGGGCATCTGAAATGCCCTAGGATATTCAAAATGTTTGAGCAGAAGTGACAGATATGATGCAGGACTTACATACTGGAGACCCACATCATTCTGGACCACCATCAGGAGGTATAACATCTAACACAACTAAAATAACACTGCAGGTCTGTATTTAGTTCTGAATCTTGTTATATATGCTGGCTGTAGAATGAGTATCTACACAGGTTCTATTGATTCACTAAAACAGATATTCCTTGATTACAGTACTTTGGCATTCTATTCACACAGGAAAACAATACATAAAAACCTCAATGTAGGGACTGAATTCAGTTACCTAAATAAAGGCATTCAATGCCATGAGCATCTGTGATACTATCTCCAGTTACTGTCCACAGACATGCTAGAGGTCTTGAGTCATGCATAGCAGACACCTGTAATAGCTCAGATACTGATGGTATCACAGGTAAAATTAATGAAAATAAGATCATGCTAACTAGTTTTCACCTCAGCTTATAATGTATTATTACAGTATTAAAGTGTTATCATGAAGTAATTCATACTTACTATCTTATGCTCAGTTAACTGCAATCTATTGAGTGAACTTAAGGTTAGTATCTTAACAGATAGGAAAGGAAGAATTAATGGGAAGAACAACCATCAAATATTTTATTGCTTTTTGGTCTGCMAGGAATACTACCCCAAAGGCCTAGACCTAAAATTTTAACTCTAATCCACAAACTATAATGCTATTCTATCATTAGAAAGCAGAAGATGCCAATCCATAATCCACTTAAATATTCATTTCCTGAACTTGAGCTCTAACCAATTCTAAGTCAAAAAGTTTTTRTTCCTTTTTACTTGATATATTTTTGATTGGACTGTGCACAACAGGGCACTACAGCTTAGAACACAACACAACATGTTATCATGTATCACAACACAACATGTTCAAAGAAGACAAAGAAATACAGTCCTATCCAGCCCTCTTCCCTGATGTGTTATCACTCCCAGTATATCACTCCCATAGCATATTTTTTTTAGCTGCAGTAACATGTTTGTTTTTAAGGAACTGTGCCTTGACCTAAGCAAGTCACTGAGTTACAAGGAAAAAGAACATTTTCTCCTCTGGACAAAARTCATGATCAAGGGCTACTTTTTATGCCTTGTTCCAGGAAGAAAATTCTTGATGTTAACCCAGAATGCTTTCTGCAACCTAACTTCTTGACACTTAAAACATAAAACTCAGATGCCTACTGGAATTTCCAATTTACTTGTAGGCTTTTAGATCTATAGACTGATATTTATCTGTAACCTGAGAGAGCATTTGAGTGTTTGTACCTGTCATCATAAAATCCATAACTTCCTCACCCTCTTGTAAGGAACCCAATTTAGTATAACAGGCCTCACAAGATAATGCTGTGCCTAAAAATTAGGGTTATTTGCTAAACATTATAGAACAAAACCTATTGTTAACTGAATGTACTAAGAAACATTTGCATTGTTTGCTCTTATTTCTTTGCTTTTCATTTTCAGGAGGAAAAGTAACAAGTGCTCAATCCACTTTATATTCTTTCTCTACTTCCTYGTCCTCTGTAACATTGCTTTTGGCACTGATGATTCCTTCAGCCTCCTGGTGAAGACTGCAAATCTTGTTATTGTTGTTGTTTGTTTGCTTTAGCTTGATGACACCCGAGGATGGAGTTTTATGTCTGTGGAAAAACTGTCAACCCAAGCTAATGCTCAAAGACCCATAGAAATACTTGTGGAGCAYTTCGAGGAGTGCTGGAGATGTGGCCAATAATTGATCAGGTTTTTCTTTTCTCTTCAGATGTTTTTTTAAAGTCCTCTGGGGAGGGGACACTTTCTGGCCCACAAATATGCAGATTGTATGTAATAAACTTTTGTAAGCAAATGTAATTTCTGTCAAATGTACTTTACTTTTTTAATACATTTAATTTGGTGAGCCCTGTCATTAGGTGTTTAAACAGTGGTGTCTAGTACTGTACATCTGCTTGGTTTGAGAAATTTTTTTTTTTTTTAAAAAGATAAACATTTGATTAGCTTTGTCTATTGCTTTTGTTACATTCCCTAAAGTTGACTGTTCCCACCAATGACAGAATAGGAGAGAAAAACATACTATAGATGTATAACTCATTACAAAAGTACAGAGAAATTGTTTTAAAGAARTATGAATGCATATTAAATTAGCAAAAGAATATCAATACCATATTAGGCAGCACACTCAGAAAGCAAGAAAACAGAACAGAAAAGAAGCTTTTTTTTATTGCAAGGTAGCCTGAAAATGGTTAAACACAAACTTAAATGGAAACAAATGCTCTTGTTTTTCATCAAATACCATATGATTTAATGCCAGAGGAATCACATATTTATTCTCAAAGGGAAGTACAAAGTATATTCCTAATGAACTGTCCACTAGGCGTTTAGGCATATATTCAAGCTGTTATGTGGGCAAATAAAATAATGCAAGCAGATGAACTTACTTTTTCCGACCTCTTTTCAGTCCCAAACATTTTTTTTTCCTCTGGGTTCATTTTTAGTACCTTCCATAYTTGGTAATTAAGCTAAATTATATATGAAACCATATTAGAAAGAGAGCATTAACTTTTTATGAAATGTAGCCATTCACACWTAAAGGATGTGTGTCTCCAGTAGGATATGTTTTGGAGAGTGGTGTCTCCAAAAGAACGCTTGGATAAGTACTACTGAGTACCAYCCAAGTTCTTTAGTTTACTGATCCTATTCCTAGCTCACTGGGTAGAGATTATTCTTGTAGGGACTGCAGGTTATCCCCTTTAATCCCCATTCTTCTCTTCAGTACCAAAACTTTTTCCTCTCAGTAGACAATTTGGACAACTTTTCTACATTTAAATCTGAATGATCCACAGTTAAATGGTGTGCGTGTTTGTGCAATATGGTGTGTGTGATGTCACGAGGGAGGGTATTTATTTACCATCCGTGTAGGGATCGTGCCTAGGGTGAACATTCCCATGTCTGGGAAAAATCAAGTGTGCGATGCTAAAACAGTTCAACAGGCAAGTCCTAATAGCATAGTTTTCTAGCTGTCCATTCCTCTWATAAATTTGATACAGATCTGTTTCAGTTGATGGGTTCTGTAACAAATATGTTATCATTTTGTTAACTTCACAATACACTCCACCTGTGCCCTTTCTTAGCACCTTTAAAATAATAGCCAAGAAAGTACAATGCAGATCATGTGCTTAGTAGATAAAGTTGACTGATGACTAAATTATTTTTGTCTTTTGAGTATTGTACCAGTATACAATTTTTCAGAGATTATTCTGCTCATATCCTTATTACACACTAATAATACTGAATCAAACCCAGAAAAGTTGTTTTAAAAGTAGTACGTAAGTCATTATATTGCTAGGAAAGCAAAGGCAAGATGGCTAGCTGAGCAGGGACTCTTGTGTAGCTACARTCAGAAGACCTTCTGTATCTCTGCTTCCAGAAGAGCAGTTTGATCAAAAGAAGGAAGGTGGAATGAATCTTGTTGGTAAAGCAAACTCAGAAATAGCTACATGCTAAGGTGTGCAAAACAYCATCTCCGTTGTGCAGAGAACTTGCACTAGCAGACCATTATTTTTCAGAAGATTAAAGTCAACAAGAATAAAGTAATGAACCAAAAAGCAAAATGGTTATTTTATAAATCAGCTAAGCATAATTCCTTCTATTTTTTATACARTTGCTTGCCAATGCAGTTCACTTCAGAGTATTCAGAAAGGTTACAATCCCTGCTGGGGTAAACTCTGGTTAAAAAACTTTGTGAATAAAAAAAGCAGTTATACTTTGTAAGATTGATAAAACTCTGATAAAGAGATAGAGCTGCATCCTGTTATAATGCAACCTGTAGTACTGAGGTATAGATAAAAATAATGAACATACCATCAGGTAATGTAGTTGTATTGCAGGGACAAAAAGGGGTATGTTTTATATTCAACATGAACAGAATATGTATTTTGCATCTTAAATATATTAATAAACATGTTTTAAATGTTTAAGTATCTATGTATCACATATTTGTTACTTTGTAGAAGATGTTTCCTTATCCTGACATTATACATTTTATTTTTTAGCTGCAATGGAGATGTCCTTTTTTTTTTTTTTTCATATGAAAGATTGTAATAGTGCAGTCTAGCATCACTGAGGAGACTGTATTTTTGTATATGCCACAAGACTTGTTTGGGAAAAAATAGTTAGAAATAAACTTTGTTTGAAGACTAAAAGAAAGATACTGTCATGGCCCATATCAAAATGTTAGATATATTGTATACAATCTGTATATATACTATATATAATGGTATATACTACATGTAAGACACAGTAATATAATAGTTCCTGTGTACTGTTCTTGTAACATTAGATCTTTTTAATAAATAATTCTGTTTTTATTGACTTTTACCTTATCTCCTGTCAGCTTCTGAGTTGTTTTCATAGACGCCAGGGTGACATGAAAATTTTGGATTCCAACAAAAACAATTTTTTAATTACATAATTTTGGGGAAGAAAATGATGAATCTACAATAGTGAATCTGGGCAATGTAGCCATTAAAATCACATGATGTTTGCCATCTTTCTAATTTCAAACATATGTTGGTTTCTCTGGTCTGATATGCCTTTTATAATTAAGTAACTGAAAGGCGCAAGAAGGCTTGAACTATTAATGTGACAACTTTACCTAATAAACATTGCAGAATAAGTCTGCAATATAAATTGAGAGAAAGCTGAGATAAAGTTTTCTGCATTATTTAAAATCACAAACAAAGGTGCCATATTAAGCACCAAGGGTATTCCATTATATACTGCAGGATAAAGTGGTTTCTGGGACTACTCTGACATTTGTAATGTTCTTTCTGGTGTCACTGAGCCTCCATGGCCATTCAAGCACAAAGGCACAGCATAACTCTTTGGTGTTCTGTWGAAAAGTTTAGTTACTTTGTCTTTTACTTGAAACAATTTGTGTGGGAAATCACAAGGAGAAAGCTTTCAGAAATATATATATCCTTTTTGTGGGAAAAAAATGTAATCATGGACAAAGCAATTATGGCAAATGCATTTCTTTTTTCGATAATTTTATTTGAGTTTTAATAATCCCCAATCACTGCTTTATGAAATGCATATTTATAAGGGTAAATGACTTTACAATGCAGTAATAAGTCAAAAAGCTCATTCTGGAAATAAAAAGAGATCGCCACAGTCACCAATGGAACTTAGACTTCAATTATAAAATGACTGTTGCTTAAATAGCATATTATATCAGGACTCCTATTAAATTAGTTACGAATGTCACAGAAAAAGGCAATGACCTGTTTTTGCTGACATGGAGAACAGTGCATGTTGAAAATCCATATCTTAGCAGAACTTCTATCAAATTGTAATCCACACTTGGCCTGCTATGGCCATCATCCCAATTCCTCTGAAGATGAAAGACATTTTCCTTCTTAATTACTTCCTTATATTCTGCAGCAACACAATGTCAGTGATAAGAGAAAATGAATCACATTTTACTACAGTAGGTTAGCTGGCATTAGCTGGCTCTCGGATGTTATCCACAGACTTTGGAAGAATGACTGAACATGGTCTGCTTCCAAAACTACAGTCCTAACTTTGCTATATCTGGGAGTTTTCACTTGATTCCAATAAAAAGAGGAGCCTTGACTTTGCTCGTATTGTGATACATCTTTTTAATACTTTAAACAAGACAGTGATAGTATATGTGTGTGTGTGTGTGTGTGTGTGTGTGTGTGTGTGTGTGTGTGTAAGACTTGCAAGCCTAGAAAAAAAAAATCAATGGGAAATTATACACTAGCAGTTTCGTTATTCACAGCACTTATACCTATTGGAGTGGTTAGCTGCTTAAGCAAACTGGTATAGACGTTTGGATACCTAACTTTTCTTTTTTGTGCTCTTTTTCTGATGTCAGGTTATTAACTAAGAACGTCAACTCACATAGGAACCTGCCCAAATTATCAGATGAAACTGATAAAGTAATCTGCAATGCTTCTTGCTTCTTCTCTTAGTATGATCAAGTCAGTATGTCTGTCTGTCTGTCTTTTTCGGGTTGTTTCTCCTCCACCCCCTCTCTTTAGCCCCAAATTATTTCTAAAAAATAATAATAATAATAATAATAATAATAATAACAACAACAAAAGAAATATAGAAAAACAGCAGTCTTTCTAAAAGATAAGAGCAGAAGTACACATTGTACATATATTAATCAAAAATGAAAATATCCAGCATATTTTGATTTTCATAATGAATATAAGAGAGGAAATTGCATCAATTGCATCAAGATAGTGAAAGCATTTGAAGTATATCTGATCCAAAGTTTTGCCAAATACTCTTCTACTGTAAGCTACATTACCCTAGCACCTGGCTGAGTGTTCCGCTTTTATAGTGACACCATCTTTTGTCTCCCACAGATGGAATTTTTAAGGCAAGGTAATAGAATAGATTTTTCTGATATTCCTTTAAAATTCCACCAAATCAATGAATTAGAAAAGAAGTCTCGAACCAATTGCCTATTTTTGTATAACTTTATCCCTTATTTTTGTGTAGTATATACACACCCATCTATCATTATTTCGTAGAGACATTCTAGATAATGGAACATTTTATCTGCATGCTTGTTCAAGGTGAGAACTTTCACATATGCGTTAGGTGAGAAAGCCGAATCTCTGAAAGCTGAAACTCTGGTTTGACCRTTAGATTGGTCAAACGCAGGCTGTCAGATGGATCAGCTGAAAGTTTTCAAGGGAGCTGTGCTGTACAAATTCATGCTACATAAAAGAGCTGTGTGGGGTCAATATTAGTTTCAGACAGACCCAGATTAAACTCCCTGAATTAAGACTGTAGATCAGTGGATGCAACATAACTCAGCAATACAGCTTGGAAGGAGATCATAGAAAGAATTTCAAAAGTGACTGAAAGTATAGCGAGTGGGAATGACAGCCACTGGATTAGCATGTCTCCCTGTTGCAATTCTGGCTTCAATCACAAGTGAATCTTTCCAGTTTTAAAATCACAGGAATTCCACTTGATTTGATGGGAGTTAGACTGGAGTGRTCCAGCACGGAGTTATGGTCACGGTATCTCTCAACTCTTTTCAAAGTTCTTTCAAACTAGTCAAAAACAGAAACACAGACATAATCACTAAAACTGAAGCCATTCTTATCAATAATTGGCCAAGTCATAATGCCAGGTAGTGTCAGACACAACTGCAGGAGGATGCCTACTGGGATATAGCATAATCCAGTCAGTGATATTAACTATACATCATATGTATATTACAGGAAAATGGGAGATGTGGCAAACACCACAGGCAGTGAAGAAATCATATTTTCAGCCTAACAAAAGTGATAAGAAACAGAACATGGSCAATGAACAAGGCTAGGATGAAAAAAAAAARRAAAAAAAAAGCATAAATCTTAGAGTAAGGTCACACTAGAGTTCCCAGGTATCAGTTCAGCTTTTCTCAGCTTACAAAAAAAGTCAGTGGCCCAGTAGTTGAGCTAATAGTTTATGATGTGAGTTAACTTCCATCCAAAACAAGCTGTGTAATCAAAATGCATAATTTTTGATGGGAGCAAAAGTCTAGATTTAGGATGAATAACACAGTGTGTTGAACATGGTCTTAACTTACCAATGAATGTGCAATACTGTCATTGTCCACCAGATCTGTGATTTGCAAAGTACTTTCCTTCAGGTTTGGCACTATCCTCTTACAAGACCTTAGATCATCCAGGCTACATTAAGTGCCCTCCTGTTCCAGTCAGGGGCAGTAGGATGGAGCAGCCCTTCACCCTCCCCTCACCAGTCACAGGCAGCTCCTTCTTCACCTTTCCCCATCTCACAATAAAATGCAAAAGGGAAGGAAGAGCAAGGAGAAATTCTTAAAACAGGAGAAATTCACAGGTCCAGTTTCTCACAGGGATAGCCTGGAGCTCCCCAKCACCTTATCCTGACTCTGTTTGCCTTCTAGTAAGTGATCTCCAAAGGGCAAGCCTCTTCCCTTTGAAGTACACGAGAGAGGAGGCACATCTTCCCAGCTGAGCATGGCTGCTCCAGATTTCTCAAGGGGTTTAGCTTAGATACCATTGCGCTGGGTTGCTCCTTGTCAATACTTTCTCTGGTAAATAGAAACTAATCTCACAGGTCTTTAATGGGAATTGCAAGGAAAAGGACTTTTTGGACTACAAAAGGACTTTCATCACTACAAATTTATCAAAAAAAAAAATACGGATACCCAGAGGATAATGGATAACCACAAAATTAAACATCAGTCTTCAATGATCATCAGAGAAGCTTTGGCCAGTAAATTCAGAAGATAATGCCAGCAGGTTGCAGTAAGTGGATGTATTGCAGCATGACAAACAGGTTTGCAGTGCCAAAAATTTAATCAGACTTCTAACTCAAAAATTACTTGAATATTGCTAGATCATTGCAAGTTGAGCTAATGGCCTGGTAGTCTTTCTCCTGGATCATTTTTGATTAGTCCCTGACCATTCTTTTTTAAAAAAGTCTGATTTATTAAGAGCTATAAAACAAAAYGTCCTTCAGCACAAGAGATCTGCAGCATTTTAGTCATTGGCACGGTGGCTTATTGGCAAACATACTTTTTTTGCTCGTGGAGTAGCTGTTCCTCTAATTCCTTCTCCACCAAAAAAAAATGCCTTCAAGGGCTACAATGAAATGATGAGGCAATTTCTCTTGTAAATGGGGKTTAAATCATTGTGTAATTCTAGTCAAGGAGTACAACTGTTAAGATAGGGTAAATGTTTTAAAAAGGTGAAATAAAATGGGACAGCAATATCCTCAAAAGTTAGCAGGGCTTCTGGCATAGTTCAGCGAAGAAACYAAAACAAAGTAAAATTAGCTGACCCATCTACCTTGCACCATCTAGATGATTTGGACATAGTGGAGGAGCTCAAAAACACCACATTCAGACACCTTAACTTGTTGAATTTCAACAATACAGAAGAGGGGAGCAACAAGCTCTCTGTGTGGTTTGCAATTGATGGTGCCTCAGAACTATGTGGCTTAGAAGTGACATGATGACATCTGGCCTTCTCACATCTCCTTTTGACACCTAAATATCAAAATTATGGTGACAYTAAGCCCTTACAGAGAATTAGATGTCATGCAACAGTGAAGCACTCAAAAGGGGTGCACAAAACTGAGACAAGTTTCAGATAAATGTAAGCTGCAGAAAAATAACGKAAGGTGTGCTTACGTCATGCTGAGTGTAGAACTGACAGCTGAAACTCAGAAAGGAGATCTTGGAGTCATCATCAGCAACAACGACGTTCAGAGACATACGACAGTTGCTAAAATATATTAAAAATTTTGTATTATAACAGAGATTATCAAGAGTGAGAAGAAACTTCATTTTTCTACYACTTAAAATTTTGGTTCAGGTGAGAAATCGACAAATGTCGATATGTTGATGGGAGATTCGTGACTCTTAGGTAGAAGATTGGAGGCCAGTGGTCTATGGTCAATGGTTGCAATCATGTCTAGTACAGGTAATTTTGGAAAAAAAAAAAAAATTCTTCTGTCCTTTCAGTCAGATCAGCAGTTCATCTATCCTGCATTTCTCACAGTGGTAGCGGAGGGTGACATTTAGGCAGGGCACATAAACCTGACATCTTTACTTAGTTCATCGCYCAGGATCCACAACTGCTTTTTGGGATCTTATAGGTATAGGTATGAAAAAAAAGCTATATACATAAAAGCTATATTCTGAAAACGTCAGTTAGGGTAACAACTAAAAAGATGCCTCACTGTTTCTTCCTCATCACACCTTAACCATCTCTTCCATCACCATTTCACGTGCAATCCTCAAGACTCCAAAAGTCTGTAGGAAACTAAGTCACAAATCCATCCTCCTCTTCCTGCTTGGAAAATGTGGAACTAAAGTCTTCAAGTCAGTTCAAAGTTAAAGAGCTTTTTTCTCTCCAAAGAACACTGGACTGTTCACATAAAAAGTAGGGGATTGTAACAGGGGATATTGAAAATGGCATTACTTCACAACACCTTCTTTTCCTAGATCTAGAACAAAGAAATTTGCTCCCAGACACAGGCTTGAAAATTTGGTATTTGAGATACGTGCAACTTTAGTTGGATTTTTAAATCATTTGTGGTAGACAAAAAATCATATTTACCTCTGTTTTACAAAGAGACACTCACACGCATGTGCCAGAAACTCACAAACATAACCAGGATAATGAAACCACCCCACCTACCTATACATAAAATGTAAGAGCTCAGACTGAATCTCTAGAATCCAAGTCCAGCATCTCCACGGGAGATTTTGTTCTAATCCTTATTGTTATTGTTTTAGTCAATATTGTTTAGGCTGCAAGTTCCTGGCAGTGGTTGTTGACCATCCTAGTTACCAGGTAAAAATTAAGCAAAAAAAAAGGAACGAAAAACACCACTGTGAATC
Source organism: Eudromia elegans (assembly GCA_003342815.1). NCBI lineage: Eukaryota > Metazoa > Chordata > Aves > Tinamiformes > Tinamidae > Eudromia > Eudromia elegans. The sequence continues at coordinate 466,991 of PTEX01000227.1, read as the reverse complement.
TTTCTATCCCTGCACCCGCTCTTAAACTAGACAGAAACCTGGAAGATTTTTAGGTAAGATAGCAGAGGCAAAAACAAATATGTCTTTCAGACTCTTTTACGACTAAGAACATCACATTTAGTGCCAGGCCATCAGAGAATGGGGAAAATGAAAATGCRGCATTTTCACTTTCTCTTTTATGCTGAATGATCTAAGTGGAATGATTTTGGCTTAATGTAGAAAAGATGCCTGATTGATGTAGGTTATAATTTTAAAACTTAGTTTTCTGCTTCTGAGTACACACATACTCACTAATTAACTTGAACAGCAGTTTATAAGACCAGTTTTGACTCTGCCCATTTAATGAACAAAATCCAATCAACCAGCCTGTTAGTGTAAATGGAAAATACATGTCTGCAAGAATGATAAATAACTGATTGCCATAGTGATTAGCATAACATGCCTCCTGGGAAGCTATTTGGCATTCAGCTTCCACTAGCACTTTTTAAGGATTGATACAAGTCTTGGTGTGCTTTGCATTGGACTTGCGGCTTGCTTAAATAGGAAGAAATCCTTCCAGATCTGATGACTGACATTTTCATTTTAAACCTTTGCATTTCGGTTTATAAGAAAATGAATCATATTTTTCAAATTGCTGTGGGTGTTTTCACATAAAATATATGTTTGGCTCATTCCATAAAAAACAAATTTATTTTTAGTGGTCCCAAAYGTTTCAAACTTTATAACCGAGCTCATCTAGCCTCAGTAAAGCTGTTGCTGACTCACTGTTAAGTTACCAATGACTTTGGAGGCTATATGGTTTACTCCGGAAGTTTTAGAGCCATTTTAYACTCAAACTAACTGGGCTGCAGAGACTTCCAAAAATTAAATGCACCGGGTGATTCCCTGGAAAATTATTTTGGATGCATCTTTTATTTTGGATACACCTGAGCTAGTCTAAAGTGATAYTAATAGAGCAAACAGCACCTATCCTTGAAAACTGGGCTGCTCAGTAACCCATTTTAGCTGCTTTATTGCAGCTCAAAGTAGGATYGTACATTGGTATATTGGTCCATATTTTTGTCATATTAACTTCTTTCATGACAGACAARATCCCTAGTAGATGCAAAAACAGTCTGAAGGGCTATGCAGGAGCTGTGACCTGTGACCGCAGGATCTTGGGTCACTGTGCCAGACCAGGTCAACTCACACAAGAGTTTGAACTAAACATGAGACCTGAGCCATGATTTTCAGAAAATGCTCCATAAAAGTAAATGCTTTATGTTAAACATGTTTTAAAAATAAACATGTTTACGTTAAACATTTTCAAAATTTCAAAATGTTGAACATTTTCAAAAATTGGGCTATTTCCAGAGTGATACATAAGTATCACTCAGTAAGCAAATTGTTAATTTATGACACCCAAGAAAGAAACTAGGTTCTCTGTAATTATAGTGGATGAAAAGAATGAAAAAATCAGTGTAAGAATGTATAATGAAAAAACTACTTCCACAATACACAGTTATGAAGCTCAGAGGTTGTATTGAACATAAAATTCCCACCTTCATTCAGACCTTCAGTAATAGTTTTAACTTAGTAACTGTTGAGGAGTTCACCTCTAGCTGTGCAGCTCCGAAACAATCTTGCGTGATGGGCAGAGCTTGGCTGCCCTGCCCTAGAGCACATGTGTCCTGGCATGAGCTCAGGGGCGGATCACAGTGCTTTGACAGCCCATGAGTGCTGAGCCTGCTTTGTGGGCTGCAACTTGTATAAAAGAGAAGAAATATCTTGATAGGTTTTATCTTTAGCAAAGCCCTGGGTTATAGTGCCAAGCTTTGCTGAGTGTCTGCTGAATATCTCAGGACATCCTATGTGCAACCTAAACATATGCACGTTAATGTTACATCATAGGCGTGCGAAAGGAAGATGTACTACACTACTGCTCACTTAGCCMAGATTTATAAAGGTGTCTAGAACAGTGAAATGCCACCACAGAATGAAAACTCTGAAAGCATACAAAGTAGCAATCATTAAACTTGAAATGTCAACACTTTTTAGATTTCTGTTCATATTTTTAGAGAGTTAAAACCAAAAGAAATCTAGAGTTTAARTTTAAATTGATTCTATTCATCTGAATAGAATCTTTCTGACTTGAACACTTCAAGAGTAATCAGTAAAAGTAGCCATAGAAAAAAGGTAATTGCATGAGAGTGAAAGAAGCCACCATTGAAACAGTCACCTTAAAAGAAAGTTCACAAAACTATGAAAAAGGCTAAATATCAGAACATTTCCTCTAAAAATAAAGGCAATTAGTCAGTCTMCCAAAGTCACCTTCTTATAGCAGAAAATATTTAAAATTAGATATTGAGACAACTCAAAAAATAAATAAATTGCTTTGCATCAGTACAAAAAATGGATAGCTAATGCCCACAGAGGTACCTATAAAGACTAACATCTTAAAAAAGAATAAAAGCAAAGCAAAGAATAAYGATTCTTAAAGTCCAAAGTTCAAAGAAATATAATTTTTCACCACAGAAAGGAAGACAAGTTCTCAGKTTTTTCAAAATTATTGTGTTTTTCCAAATAAAACAACATTTTTCAGAACAAATTTGTTTTCCAAGCTGAAGTAACAGAATAGAGTCTAAAATAACAGTAGTCCTTTTTGTCCTTAGTCTCTTAAACTGTAGGTTTTATAAGAATCATTAAGAGAAAAAGTTAAGCTAAAATCATCAGTTTGTTCCAACACTGTAATAATGTCAGCATGGCTCAGACTGTTTTTGATGCAAGAGTTCAAACTGGGTTCAAAAACCRTTACTCTACTCAATTAAAATCACATTCCAGTGAAAACAAAGCCAGTTCTATAACACCTAAATTTAAGCCTAGGGATGAAATTCCAGTATWTTCCATAGTATTTCCAAATTTTAATATTCTCCCAGATACTGCAACAGAGAAAAATAACAAGCTATCATAGAATCACAGGATGCTTAAGGTTGGAAGGGACCTCCAGAGATCATCTGCAGGGAGTGTCACAGCCTGACACTCCCCATGAACCTCCTGGGGGAGAGCGGCTGCGTGAGGTGCGAGCAGGTGGAAGATCTGCTCAGCATGGTAGTGCAGCTAAAAGAGGAGGTGGAAAGGCTAAGGCGGCTGTGCAAGGATGAGAGGGGGAAACGGGGGCAGGCAATGGGAAGTGCCCAGCAACAAGGTAATATCGGTTCTAGCCCTCGGCCCGCACAGGGGGAAGAGACCCAGCATAAGGATGGAGGGATAACAGTCCAAACTCGAGGAGGGAGGAGAAAACCTTCTCCGACCTCCTCCTACCAGGTTCCCCTAGTTAACAGGTATGAGGTCCTGGAGAGGGANGTTGGAAGGGACCTCCAGAGATCATCTGCAGGGAGTGTCACAGCCTGACACTCCCCATGAACCTCCTGGGGGAGAGCGGCTGCGTGAGGTGCGAGTAGGTGGAAGATCTGCTCAGCATGGTAGTGCAGCTAAAAGAGGAGGTGGAAAGGCTAAGGCGGCTGGGCAAGGATGAGAGGGGGAAACGGGGGCAGGCGATGGGAAGTGCCCAGCAACAAGGTAATATCGGTTCTAGCCCTCGGCCCGCACAGGGGGAAGAGACCCAGCATAAGGATGGATGGATAACAGTCCAAACTCGAGGAGGGAGGAGAAAACCTTCTCCGACCTCCTCCTACCAGGTTCCCCTAGTTAAGAGGTATGAGGTCCTGGAGAGGGAAGGCATATACAAGGATGGCGAGAGCTGGAGCCCCTCTCCTCCTAAGATAAAAAGGCAGTCTAGAGGTCAGCCCCCTTGTATTGTAACCGCAGGCAGGATAGAAAAAAGGCGTGTTATTGTTGTGGGCGACTCCTCAATTCAGGGCACAGAGGGGCCGATATGTAGACGTGACCCTCCCCAGAGAGAAGTCTGCTGCCTTCCTGGGGCCCGGGTTAAGGATGTCACCAAGAGGCTTCCAGCTCTCGTCCGACCCACGGACTACTAACCTTTGGTGGTCCTACAGGTGGGCGGAGAAGAAGCGGCAACGCGTAGCCTCGGAGCCATCAAAAGGGACTTTAGGGAAATAGAGCAGAGGATCAGGAACTCAGGGGCACAGGTTATATTTGCCTCCATTCTTCCTGGTGTCGCCAGCAACATAGAGAGGAACGGGAGGATACGAGCCATAAACACGTGGCTCCAGGGCTGGTGTCATCACCACAACTTTGGCTTTTTTGGGAATAGGAGGACTTACACAGCACCAGGGATGTAGGAACCTAACGGGATCCAGCTTTCTCAAAGGAGGAAGAGGGTCCTGGGTCATGAGCTGGCAGGGCTCATTGAGAGGACTTTAAACTAGATTCGAGGGGGGAGGGGGGCATCGTCGGGGAAGCGGGTGATAAGGCCCATTGTGCCACTCGCAACAGCCTAACACCATTGCCTGTGGAGGAGGCCCCAGGCCTGAAGAGGCTAAATGGCAGAATACGGTGACTTCCAAAGGGCCATACAGTCAAATTGCAGCTGTCCCAGCTAGAACGAGAGGCACATTGGGAGCCCAGCTCAAATGCCTCTATGCAAATGCATGCAGCATGGGGAATAAGCAAGAGGAATTGGAGATGCTTGTGCGATTGCAGGGCCACAATCTCATTGCAATTACTGAGAGGTGGTAGGACAGCTCTCATGACTGGGCCGTGGCCATGGAGGGCTTTAGGCTCTTCAGGAGGGACAGGCCAGGAAGGCGAGGCGGCGGAGTCGCTCTTTATGTGAGAGAGCAGCTGGAGTGTATGGAGCTCGGTGTAGGGGAGGGTGGAGCGCAAGTCGAGAGCCTGTGGGTGAGGATCAAAGGGCAGGGCAACAGGGGCGACACGGTCGTGGGAGTTTATTACAGGCCTCCCGACCAGGATGAGGAGGTGGACGAGGCCTTCTACAGGCAGCTACAAGAAGCCTCGCAATCGCAGGCCCTGGTCCTTGTGGGGGACTTTAATCACCCTGATGTCTGCTGGGCCGATCACACATCTGAGAGCAGACAGTCCAGGAGGTTCCTGCAGAGTGTTGCGGATAACTTCCTGATGCAGGTGGTTGAAGAGCCGACAAGGGCTGCTAGACCTGATCCTAACCAACAGAGAAGGTCTAGTGGGAAATGTGAGGGTCGGGGGCAGTCTTGGATGTAGTGACCATGAGATGTTGGAATTCACGATCCTGCATGGAGGGAGCTGGGCAAGAAGTAGGATTGCAGCCCTGGATTTCAAGAGAGCCAACTTTGACGTCTTCAGGGAGCTCCTTGGAGAAATCCCCTGGACCAGGGTCCTAGAAGGAAAGGGTGTCCAGGAGAGCTGGCTCCTCAGGGAGCTCCTTGGAGAAATCCCCTGGACCAGGGTCCTAGAAGGAAAGGGTGTCCAGGAGAGCTGGCTTACCTTCAAGCGCCACTTTCTCCAAGCCCAGGAT
>PTEX01000227.1:439487-460697 GCA_003342815.1 Eudromia elegans | reverse complement strand
CTCAGCTCTTTTCCTCGGGGGATCCGTGGGGCGCCACTCAGCGAGGGGATCGGCGATCGGCGGCTATCCTCTGGTCCAAGGCCTCGGTCACAGCCAGGGGCCCGTCGCTCCTCAAAGCCCCCAGCTCAGAGAGGGCACTCACACGGGACGTTCCAGGAGCAACAAGCCATTTATTGAAGGTAGTACAAAACTTTTATATCCTTAGGGCGTACGTTCCGGATAAATGATTGGCGGAGGGTTGGCCACCCCTCCGCCCGCCATTAGTTAGTTTTCGATCCGGCTCCGGAGGCCACCTCTGATTGGGGCGCTCAGGATCCTCCCACCGATTGGCCCACCGGCCAAGGCGGGAGAATCCCAGCATCCCATTGGTGGCGGCCAGGGTTGCTGGGCAACCCTCAGCCAGGCAGGAGAGGGAATTGGCCCCCTCCGCACCTGGGGTCACCTAAAGGACAGGGGGCCCAATCCTTAAGCCCTTAATTACATACAATAAGGCGGGGGCCAAAACTGGGGTTGCTGCACAACCTGCTCTTCCCTGAGCACCTTGCAGGGGGCTGGAGGACCACGTCCTCCAACACAGGAGTAGCCAGCATGGGTTCACCAAGGGGAGATCATGCTTGACTAACCTGATAGCCTTTTACGTGACTAGATGGATAGATGAGGGCGGAGCGGTGGATGTCATCTATCTGGACTTCAGTAAGGCTTTTGACACCGTCCCTCACAGAATCCTCCTGGGCAGGCTCCTGAAGTGTGGGTTACATGAATGGACAGTGAGGTGGTTTAGGAATTGGCTGAATGACAGGGCTCAGAGGGTGGTTATCAGTGGTGCCGAGTCCAGCTGAAGGCCTGTGGTTAGTAGTGTCCCCCAGGGGTCAGTCCTCAGTCCAGTCCTGTTCAATTTATTCATTAACGACCTAGATGAAGGGATGGAGTGCTCCCTCAGCAAGTTTGCTNTCTTGCTGGCAGCTGCCTCCGGTGACCGGCCCCGACAGCAGCCAGCTCCCCCGCTCAGCTCTTTTCCTCGGGGGATCCGTGGGGCGCCACTCAGCAAGGGGATCAGCGATCAGCGGCTATCTTCTGGCCCAAAGCCTCGGTCGCAGCCAGGGGCCCGTCGCTCCTCAAACCCCCCAGCTCAGAGAGGGCACTCACACGGGACGTTCCAGGAGCAACAAACCGTTTATTGAAAGTAGTACAGGACTTTTATATCCTTAGGGCGTACATGCCGGATAAATGATTGGCGGAGGGTTGGCCACCCCTCCGCCCGCCATTGGTTAGTTTTTGATCCGTCTCCGGAGGCCGCCTCTGATTGGGGCGCTCTGGATCCTCCCGCCGATTGGCCCACCGGCCAAGGCGGGAGAATCCTAGCGCCCCATTGGTGGTGACCAGGGTTGCTGGGCAACCCTCAGCCAGGCGGGAGAGGGAACTGGCCCCCTCCGCACCTGGGGTCACCCAAAGGACAGGGGGCCCAATCCTTAAGCCCTTAACTACATACAATAAGGCGGGGGCCAAAACTGGGGTTGTTGCACAACCTACTCTTCCCTGAGCACCTTGCAGGGGGCTGGAGGACCGCGTCCTTCAACACAGGAGTAGCCAGTATGGGTTCACCAAGGGGAGATCATGCTTGACTAACCTGATAGCCTTCTACGATGGGGTAACTAGACGGATAGATGAGGGCAGAGCGGTGGATGTCATCTATCTGGACTTCAGTAAGGCTTTTGACACCGTCCCTCACAGAATCCTCCTGGGCAAGCTCCAGAAGAGTGGCATAGATGAGTGGACAGTGAGGTGGGTTAGGAATTGGCTGAATGACAGGGCTCAGAGGGTGGTTATCAGCGGTGCCGAGTCCAGCTGAAGGCCTGTGGTTAGCAGTGTCCCCCAGGGGTCAGTCCTCAGTCCAGTCCTGTTCAATTTATTCATTAACGACCTAGATGAAGGGATGGAGTGCTCCCTCGGTAAGTTTGCTGATGATACAAAACTGGGAGGAGTAGCTGATAGCCCTGAGGGCTGCGCTGCCATCCAGAGGGACCTGGACAGACTGGACAACTGGGCGGCGAGTAACCTCATGAAGTTCAACAAGGGCAAGTGTAGGGTCCTGCACCTGGGGAGGAGTAACCCTAGACACTCCTACAGGCTGGGGACCGACCTCCTGGAGAGCAGCCCCGCAGAGAGGGACCTGGGCATCATCGTGGACGACAAGTTGACCATGAGGCAGCAGTGTGCCCTCGTGGCCAAGAGGGCCAATGGGATCCTGGGGTGCATGAAGAAGAATGTCTCCAGCAGGTCGAGGGAGGTGATTCTGTCCCTCTACTCAGCCCTGGTGAGGCCGCACCTCAAGTACTGTGTGCAGTTCTGGGCTCCCCAGTACAGGAGGGATGTGGAGCTGCTAGAGAGAGTCCAGTGCAGGGCYACRAAGATGATTAGGGSCCTGGAACATCTGCMYGATGAGSAAAGGCTGAGAGAGCTGGGCSTCTTCAGCCTGGAGAAGAGAAGACTGAGAGGGGAYCTGATYAATGTRTATAAATATCTCAAGAMAGGGAGTGAGGAGGAKGGGGCTGRCCTCTTCTCAGTGGTGGCCAGTGATRGAACTAGAGGAAACGGCCAMAAATTGAGGCACCAAAAGTTCCACAGGAACTTGAGAAAGAACTTCTTAACAGTGAGGGTGACAGAGCMCTGGAACAGGCTGCCCAGAGAGGTGGTGGAKTCTCCTTCTCTGGAGATCTTCAAAACCCGCCTGGACATCACCCTGTGCCACATGCTCTAGGGGACCCTGCGTGTGCAGGGGGTTTGGACTAGATGACATCCAGAGGTCCCTTCCAACCCTAGCCATTCTATGATTCTATGATTCTATCTAGTCCAACTCCCTGCTCCAGYAGGGACACCCAGAGCACGGGGCACAGGGCGGCAGCCAGGCGGGTTTGGAAATCTCCAGAGAAGGAGACTCCACAGCCTCTCTGGGCAGCCTYTTCCAGGGCTCTGGCACCCTCACAGCAAAGAAGTTTTTCTTTAGGCTGATATATATATGATATAGGCTCATATATATATATATGTATGTCAGACAATGACATACAGACATGTGGGCCTATGTGTCATGCATGCACATAAATAGATATATATTGGCATTGTCATTAGGGCTTATTAACTATCCTTGTGTTCTTTTAAAACATTATTGCTTAATGTGCAATATCAGAGTGCCTAATAATGCAAGAAGTGGCAGGGATAACTGGTGACCTTTYCTAAGTAATTTCCATATGTAGCATACTGCATGAACTGTGAAATTCCAGTTCCTGAATGAAAGCTATCAAAAAGATTGTTCTTTTCAAACTTCAATTTGGGTGCACTGTGTAAATGACTAGATTCTTTAAGGCAAAATCATGGTGTGTGACATTTCATTTTCATAACCTTTTCATTCCATGAAAGCACATTTTTAATGGTACAAACCTTGTAAAATATTAATGATTTTGCAGAATGTGACAAAATTTATAAGGCAATATACTCATCATCATTTATAAGAATACCTATTATAAATGCACTCCAGGTATAGAGAGACARTTCTACTGGAAAAGTGAAATATTGAAAAAGATATGCAAAATACACYGTGATTTGTGTATGAGTTCATTGTGTTATTAACTTGAAAAATAGTTCTACTTCAAAGAAAATGTCACTGAGCTCTGTAAAGTTTTCAAGTATTGCACAATTCAAAGTAACAATAAACCATTTTAGGTAAAGATGATTTTTCACACCGAGTAAAATTGTAAAATTTCTGTCTTGCACTTAGGCYCATCTTTCACACTGACCTTGCAAAGAACCTGACTATATATCCTATAAYTGGTTGCAAAGACTTCTGATATATAGGTAGCAGTAAACGGGTTTTCAGTATATAAATCAGCTCAGGAGGACATTTTCTGGTTTCTCATATTGGAATAAAGTTCATTTCCATTTCCAAAAAAAAAAAAGAAAAAGAAAGAAGAATAGAATGCTTTTCTAACTCCAYAGTCTGTATAGTGGGATCTTCTGCTTGTTTTGTGGCTGAGACATTTAAGAGAGGAAAAAAAGTTTCCTGTGATGATGGGAGAAAAAAATATATATATCTGCCAAAGGCAGAAGCCCAGAAGTTCAAGATATGTAGATTTATTTCCTGGTCCTTTTATGCCTCTCCACCTTCCCTTTCAAAATGTAGCTGTCAGTAAAATCAAGTTCGGCTGGTTTGTGGAGAAGGTAGGTAGCCTAGAAATTACAACCAGCACATTAAGAATCTGATATCATAAATTCATTAAATGATTATGAGAAATTCATAGTGGGATATCATAGTGTAACTCTTTATGTCTTAGCCATAAGCCTAGGAAGATTTTATCTATTCCTCTCGACAGAAGTGACTAGCTCAAACATTGAGAGAGATGAATGAACCTCTCTTCAGCTGCTTCCATATGAGAAAATGGAACTTCAATGATAATACTCCTCCTGGCCACACACTCCCGCACCAAGGACCTGAGTGAGGGAAAACCACAATGGAAAATCACAACAAAATGCAAGAATGTTTCTTGGGAAGTCTGTCKTGAAAATGGGTGGAAAAAATAATATATTCAGAAACTCTTCAAGACTGATTATAGCAAAATCTGTGTAAAASACAGTTTTTTTAGCTCATAAGGTTCTCAGATGTCAGGATCACAATCAATTTTTAAGACTCTCAGAGACAACCCAAACTAAAACACGACCTACTTAAAATCATGGCCTGTATATCCTTTTGTAATGCAGGAAACATTCATATGTAATAGTTTGCAAATTTCAGATTAAAAACTACACTGTACATATATTCATTCTTACAGGTATTTCTGCAATATTACTATTCACCTCAGTAGGTGATGCTCATTAGATCTTAGATGCCTCGAAATGCTGAAGCCTTGTTATGCTACTCCCATAATTTTATTTGATTTAGGTATCCTRTCAAACAGGCTTTTTCTTTCAGTTTTTCAATTATTCAACTTTTTGCTTACTCATCTTCTTTATCACATTTCTGCTACAATTATTTTTCAAGTTAAAWATATTTCAGTTCAATGCAGTACAAAGTTCTTTTCCAAAACACATATTTCTTTAAAGTCTACAGTTAAGTCAATTAACAACTCAGAGTAAGCTACATTCAATAATGGTCCTATTTTAAAGTTAAATTGCATTCCAGAKGCCTGGCATAGTGAAATAGAAAAGATGTATTGTAGTCCTTAAGAAAATCATTGGCAAAATKTAACAATTTTAGACAAGGGAAAGATTCGAGTAGTGACTAAGTATTCACTTGGGTTAGGGAAAGGAGTTATGAGTCAACAACTCAATTAAAACAATTCTTTTGGGGCACAGAAAGGCAAGAGAGGATAAATGAAAAGACTCATAGGTGATCTGTTTATTCATCTTAAAACCTTTCATATAGTGMAAGAGAATGCTAAGATTATTTGGTCTTTCCACACCAAAGTTCTTAGTACTGTGGAGAAGAAGCTTACCTTGTTTCAACTATAACAGCAGAAGTCAGTCGTTGAGAGCTTTGAGCTCAGGGCTTTCTTTGCAAAAGGAGTTTACACGAGCTCTCTCTCATTAGGTTACATTATAGTTTCCTAGATAATTGAACTCTTRCTAATGAAGACTATTCTCCAAAATATTTTGCAGTTATAGAATTGTTTGCAACTGTTTGGACGTTTTTTGCTGATCAGCTTTAGAGCTCTGAAACATTGTCCTTAGGGAATATAGCTGAAGGCTGACTTTCCATTTATCATGAGACACTTCCTTGCAAAGGATTGTGCCCTTTGCCCTAATGCTTATGGCAGCTTTGGTCCTGATTTTTATATGTTTCAACACTTTCCTTATCTTGAGGGATTCAGCAAACATAGATAGAGCTCAAATTTAAATCTCCTGATTTGGGAGAGATCAATTTTCTCAAGGCCTGCCTTTTACCATTCTGATCATCTAGCTGGAGTTGACTGGAATTTACTAAACAAGTCTGCTCTGTAAAATATATTATATATGACATATTTTTACGTGGAAACTGAGCCACGGTTACATGATTCTGATTGCTTACAGCTTAGGTAAAGAGGATGAAGCCTTGATGTTAAACTCTGCCAATAATCAATTAAATCACATATTTATGATACCAGATACTGAAAATATCCTCGGTGACCTAAGCATTTCCCAGCTCACTGTCATTCCCTCTTCCTGGGATTAGTCATTTCTCTCTGACCCCACAAGTATTTGGTATAAACACTATAACAGGAAAGAAAGAGCCTGACCTCCTAGTAACTCACGGTTTAACAGAGGAGGAGGAGGTACAAAATGTTTGCATCTTGGTTAGCACTTTTATAGGCTAGATACAAGAGGATTTGAGAGAAAATAAAATTTATGATGTTAGRTAAAATAGGCAAAAACACAACATAATTCTTTGGTTGGAAGATGAAGTTTAATGAATTTAGATAAGAAGTAAAACACACTTTATTAAAAGCAAGAATAAATATTACAACAATTGGTGTKTAGTGGGCTCTCCCCCATGCTCAGACATCTAACAGTGTAGCTAGTCATGTACAGCAGGAAGTAAAGGGTCTCCAAAAGAGTTTCAGGTCAAATATTCTGACCTGTATTAGACAGGAAATCAAAGTAAAAGGTCACAACATTCCCACCCGTTCAAAATCTGTAATGTGCAAGCCAGGAAAACCTGCAGGAGCCTCTCTCCCTGTGCAGAGTGGTGAGGCAGGAGATAGAACGTGCAGGTCTCATTGACCTGCCTCGGTAGCARGAATAAGAGCTGTCCTGAACCAGGCTGAGCTTTTGAAAATACAATTTCAACGACTTCAGCATATAAAACTGACTTTAAATATTTTCCCATACAATTTTGCCTGTAAATGCAATACAAATATCCTGTTTTATTATAAACAATACCTCATAAGTTATGGGAATTTCCCAGAACACTAAAGCATATGATACACCCAAGCTCCACTCTTTAATAAGAATGTAAAAGAGGTGTCTGACTAATTAAAACCAAAGAAGAATAACAAAACCCTTATCTCACAGCAGAAAGTAAAAGAAAAATAGCCAGGCATTTTATCTCGCTTTAGCATTTCAAGTCATTTCTGTGTTAACAGGTCTGATTTCCCTGGTGCAATTAGTAAAAGAAACAACAATTACACTCAGGTTCATTAAATAAATCGGCACTGTTATTCATTGTGAAGTTAATGATCAGTAATACAGATGATTGCTATGGACACAGTACAGTTTTCAGTATTCCACTGCAATACTTTACTGAAGAGAGTATTACTCTGCTTTTAAATTTTATTATTCACATAGATAAATGTTTTCTGTTTTTTTTCATTTAATAAGTGAAAAATATTCTAAATGAGACAGAGTTTTGTGGTCTAATTAAGATAAAGCTCTTTTAGAAMACAGTAAATATTTGTCTTATGCTTATTTCTATATAAAACTTTTGCTTATACTCATAGCACATAAYGCAGACCCAGCAGCAATATAATACAAGTACTGACTGTTGTGAAATCCCCAATTTAATATCACTTAAGGAAATCTGGACCCATCAGGGTATTACTTTGCTCGGAGATAGTAATTTCCATTCTAAGCTGCCTGGAAGCCTTTGTCTTATCCAGGTCTTGACTTAGTAATATTCTATCTAGACTGCAATAAAGCAACATACATAAGCATGAAAACCTCAGCCCTTGGGAAAACACATCTGAGCTGTTCTTGCACTACTGTGCTAAGTTTCTCTAGAAYACCACTTGAGTTTAATATTTTAGTCTTTCTGGTCTTTATTTTCAAGATGATTAATTGCCTGGGCCTATTGTGTATACACATATGAGAAGAATAAATCATCCAAAACTTTCAAGGAAAAAAGAGTTGTGAAACAGCAACAGAGTACTGCCACTGTCTTTTCAGTGGACTTTCAAATATCTAAGAACTATTATCCAAGCAGTTCTATCCATAAGGCTTCTCAAGCATTTCACATTTCATACCATTAAAAAACCCATGTTTTATATTCTAAGTTCATTGCTACTATCATTTGTGACAGTTGTATTATGACATTTTGAGCATTTTTTTGCCRCCAGTCAGAATTTATCAAGATTTTGGGACAAATAAATGAATATTCCCATTACTGCCTTAGGACTTAGGGTCACCCCTTCAGGAAACAGCAAGCAACATCCATCAGACTTGCAACCCAAGAGTCACAGGAAGACTTTTCACTAAATTGATSCATTTCAAAATTACTTAATTTTATTATGCAAATGTCAAAGAATAACCAAAAAAGGACTCCCATTTCTGAACCCTTTGCATAAACATGAAGTAAGACTCACTGCATGTCCCAAAGATCTTAGAAACCTAACAGATATTCACAGTTCTGATCATCATGGTTCAAAGGATGAGGAGATATTCTCTTTTGTATCTGGACTCCAGATAAATTAAATATCRTTTTGAGGATAAATTAATATATAACAGGGAAAGAGAATTAAGCCAGTATATACAATATTAGCAAAGTTATCTCTGAAGTGAACRACTTCAGGTAAAAGGAACTATTTTAAAAACTAACATAAATCACAGCTTAAATGGGAGAAAAAAACAAATTAGCTTTCTGATTTTTTTTCCCTATATACTCAGCTGCAAAGTGGCAGGACATTCCTGTCCAAGTAAACAAATTATATTTTACATCACAGTAATAACACATCATTTTAAAACCTACCATTTATTCAGCCGCAGCCCATTTGCTATATTTATGAAAAAGAATATTTCACATACCCCAGACATCTGACAAATATTAGTTACTCTATTTATTACTACTGCATTTWAAGGTTATTCAGCTGACAGTTGCTAAGGGAACAGCCTTCATTTATTTCAAGTGTTATCAGAACAAGAATATGGTGTGTGAGAATATGTTCTTGCTCTGCAAGAGAGATCCCTGTAGAAGAGTGACATTAGCTCTAAATGAATGAATAAGCTACACGTGTGTGTGTGTGTGTGTGCACAGCCCGTCCTTGAAGAATAGATGGGACTAGCTCAAATAATTTTAAGTATTTTGAGTTTTTTTGAATAAATTTAAAGAGTTTGAGTTTTGTCCAACTACCAAATTTTCTCATCTGTCTTTTATAGAAGACATATGAGAGTGTTCTCAAAGAGTTCTCAACCTACTCTATAAGTATCATTAAGTGCAAATGCTGTCATACTTTACGCCACTACTGGAGAATAGGACAGTGTAAATTCCTCTATGTGAAAGAAGGCATTTCAGCCTGACAGTGACATTTTCATTTGCTGACAAATCAGCAAATGAAAATTGTGTGGCACATACTTGTCATGCAGCCCAGGCTAACCTGAAAGCTCATCAGCCCAAGGACAAGTTCATCAGCCATGCATCCATGGGAGACCTCTAACCACCTCCACGTCCCACCACAGTCAAGCAGAAACAAGCTGTGCCTCAAGTCAGGTAGAGGATTTTGAGGCTTGTTCAGATGTCTTTTTTTTCCACCTCTGGTTGGCCAGAAGTCTTCAAGTAGATTATAAGAATGGAAATCTCTTCCCTAGATCCCTTAAATCTTTTTTTTTTTTTTTTTTTGAAGGGAGGGCAGAGCTAATTGGCAAATTGGTATCCTATGGTATCCTAGAAGGCAGTGATCGCTACCACTCACAGTACCTCCTATAAGAAAATGATGTGAACAACAAGAAAATTAAGTAAATTTGATGAATCCTTTGAATGATGATTTGGAAGTAAATGAAACCTCACAGGACATAGAAGGCATTGTTGAAGAGATTTCCCCTCTTGAAGATGTGACTGCATGAGAGCATGAAACCAAACAAACCTTGGGGATGAACGAAACACAGCAAGGCAAGTCCTACGACTGTGCTGCTGCAGCCARGTTCGGTGCTGAGGACCACTGCTCCTAGTCATTTTCATTTTTTTCATTTTTCAGGAAAAAAGAGATCACAAGCAAAGGTCATATCCATTGCTCTTCCCTAGCACTAAATAGTGTATAAAAATACATTGAATCTCATAAAAAGTGGCCAGCACTACCCATCTGCTCTCTAACTCCCTCCATCCTTTCCTAAGCCCTACAAAGGCAGAACAATTTTGCATCTGGCCCAAGAYAAACTAGTAGCCCAATGAAACCAATATGCCCTAAGGCAAATGTTGCTTTTGTTAGAACAATTTCTTCCAGCTAAAGTTCACAAAGCTGCAAGGTTTGTTTCAGAGCAAGGGCCAGATTCTGTGATCTTTACTCACATTGAGCCGGTTCTCCATTTAATCACAGAATAATCACAAAATAATTAATTTAGAAGGGACCTTTGGAGATCATCTAGTACGACCCCCCTGCATAAACAAGGTCATCTAGAGCACAATGCACAATGTCCAGGAAGGTTTTTAGTACCTCCAGAAAAGGAGATTCTACAGCCTCTCTAGGCAACATGTTCCAGTGYACTGTCACTCTCATAGTAAAGATTTTCCTCAAATTCAGGTGGAATTTCCTGTGCTTGTGCTTGTGCTCGTGCTCATTGTTTCTTAACATTGGCCAACACTGAATCTGACCCAATCCCCTTTACACCTGCTCATAAGATATCTGTAATATACTGATAAGCACCACTCCCCACCCCATCTTCTCTTTTCCAGGCTAAACAGGTCCAATTTTCTCAGCCTCTCCTCATTGTAGAGATGCTCCAACCCCCTATGCTGGAATCTCTCCAGTAGCTCCATGTCTTTCTTGTGCTGGAGAATCCAGCACTGGACAGAGCAGTGCAGACGTGGCTGCACCCAGACTGGGTAGAGGATCTCTTCCCTTGACCTGCTGGTAACTCTCTTTCTAATGCTCCCCAGGATACCATTTGGCCTTCTCAACCACAAAGGCACATTGCTGGCTCATGGTCATCTTGTCGTCCACCCGAGTCCTTCTCTGCAAACTGGTGATCCTACCTTTGGAATCATTAATGAAGGTGAACCTATATCAGTCTTTCTGAACCTGAGCACTGAGCATCCCAAATGAAGATAATCCCRAGATAGAATCCTGTCAAGATTTTTCTAGGACAACAGTTTGTGTATTAATGATAAATATACATTGTATGAAAAAATCTTGCATTATCTCTTGTGTTTCTGACTAAAGACAAGCACAAGAGATGTGGAGTCCTAAATGCACTTGTTGTGCATTGTGGAAGTAACTGCTAGAAACAATCATCTCCTGTAAGAACAAATCTTGCTGTATTCATTTTGGACCTTAAATTCTTATTTCTTGTCTAATGTCATGTCTATATTTTTTAGTAAAGAAAAAAAAAGAAAAAAGAAAAAAGAAACGATAGTAAAGCCTTTTCATCATATTTTTGTGCAATTACTAATCCTTTCCCATCCTTTTAATGGGCATGAGAATCTGAAAGAAAAACATCTCTCAAAGTATCTCTCAAAGCAGACTATTATGAAGCTGGCAGAAGGCAGAATGATTATTTGCAGCAKCTTTTAAACAGCTTTGCTAGCATGATGCAGAATATTCCATCAGACTTTGGGAGAAGCTTGCCTCATTAYAGAAGAATAGGACCACTATATCCAAGTTAGTCTACCGCTGACATACCGGAATTGGATCATCCTAGATTTTTTAAATCCTGCTTGTAATCATGCACTGTGCCTCATGCAGGAGGATCATTTTCATAATTACTTATGTTTCTGAAATATTTGAGGGAAGCTACAAGAACACCACCAATACTCTGTATGTAATACTGAGAATAATCTCTCTCTATAAAAATATATTAATATAAAATTAATGATGATGGAAAAAAATAATTTCCTGAAGTCTGCCGTGTGTAACTCAGATCACCCTGAAGCAATTTGCCTGACACTGTAGCAATTTGCACTGTTTTGTACAATACTATTACATTATTCATTAAGTGKTAGCATTAAAATAACAACTTGAAGCGTCATGGGACCTTTGAATGCACATTACTGCATTAGTRAAGGCAGAATAAATAATCGTGAGTCCTGTGTGTTTAAATGGAGCTATCTCCTCTCCATTTATGATTGTGATTTATTGAATGATCATCAGTGCACAGAGGTTTTGCTTGTGTTGCCTTCCGTACTTAATTAGGAAATGAAATTCTCTACAAGCAAGACAAGTTTTATTATCATTGACAAGGGAAGTGATAGCACACAGATTACGAGATAAATTCCAGGTGTCAGGAGGTGATGAGATGTGCCACACAACTGAATTGCATCGTGGAGAGACGTGCAGGGCTTGTGCAGCGTGATCCTGTCCTGGTGCACCACATGCATTGCCTTTAAGTTAATGCTGGGCAGCCCTTTGATTTCTCAACAATAATCATCCTTATTTATATAGGGCTATAAAATAATTGAATTTTATTCTATACAATCAGTCATTTATATTGCTGAAGCTTCCAGGAATAATGTGGCAGGACCACAGCTCTGATGAAACAAGCTGTGTATATGCTTTGCCTACGTCATGCAAAACTAGGACTGGAGAAAGGGCCATCTGCGATGAAAGCTGCAAAGTCTTGAGTATAGTGAAAAAATCTATGTTGTGCTAATAAAAACTGCAAGGGCTCAGCAAGCCAGGCTTAAAAACCAAGCATTTAATTTCTGTGCTTTTAAAATTAAATAATTCTCATCTGCACTTCAAGATTTTGAAACTCAGCTTTAAAGATAACATCTGTGGAGTTAGAGAAGAAGAATAAAAGAAAATATTTTTCATGAAATGAAGTACACTAAGGGAGATCAAAAAAAGAGAAGAGTTCTGCATGGACTCCAAAAAGTTTTTTATTCTGTTAGCAAACATAAAAATCAGTTATTGGCATAACATCCTCTTCTTTCCAATATTAAACTTTTATAGTCTTACTGAATATTGTTAAACATCTGCAGAAATTCACCCCAGAGGCTTTAATTTTAGTGGTGTTAAAACCACACACAAAGAGCAGCTCACAGTGCATGACATCATAAACACTTTAGATGGATCATATAAACCTTATTAGTGATACTACATACTCTAAATTGCTACCTGTTGACMTCATTTCTCTTATTTATAGCTATAGAAATGCAATTCTTTTTTTATGGTATTGTCCTTACAGAAGACACGTTATTTGACATGTATTGCTTATGTATATAGATTATATTCATATATACATATATATAAAATGTATATGTAGATATATAGTAATTCAAAATACCATATACTATTGACAGATAGACAAAATGTGTATTAATAAATATGTATTAAATAATTAATGTATTAAATAATTTATAATTTTAAATAACTAACGAAATGTCCCTATTACAGAGGCATTATAGCTCCTATCATTAAACAGGAAAATTCTAGCATACAGTTTATGGTTTATTCAAGAAGAGTATCCAAGAAGAACATTTGAGAGACAAAATCTACCTGTATATTTAAAGTTGTCCAATTTCATCACTCTGTGCARAAAATACAATTTCTGTAATGAGTGTAAAATATAAATTTACACTGYAATGTGTAAATATAAATTTGCACTGTAATGAGTGTAAAGTATAAAAGAAGTCAATACAGCTAAATTTCCCAACTCTTGTCAACCCAATGGTCCTCAACTGAGAAAAAAAAATTAAATATTTTAATATTTTTTAAAAATTAAGGAGATTTCACTTGGAATATATTTCTATATATTTAAATAATTGTGATACATCATCTTTCATAATGGTGTTTTATTCATAACCAACTATAATAAAATAGTTGCCTGTAAGTCACAGTGCACCAAATAAAATTCTGTAATAATATATAACTAAGAGAGATTTTTCTAGTACCATGTCTGATTTCACTTATGTTATCAATTCTGTCTACAACCAAGTGCCATTGTGGCAGACTAATAGGGCTGCAATCTTACGTTTTGTTCATAGCTAGGCCAGCTTTTTTTTCCTTTAGGGAGTTCATTTAAAAAAAAAAAAAAAAAAAAAAAAAAAAAAAAAAATAAGTTGAGTCTTTAGTATAAAAAATCAAGAGAAGAATTGGAAAATGCCAGCATGCTATAACTCTGCTTAACAGCAGTAAGTCCTGGCCTCAGAAAATATATTTTTCTTGTCCTCAACTATAACCTGTGGTCTATTTGTGTTCAGCTTTTTCTGTACACTGTAAATGGCCTTGGTGTCAGAAATTAATTAGGTCTACTSTCCCAGCAGACAATCATCTTCAATCACCCATACAAGACAAAGAAGTCCCCTGCAGCAGTAGAGAGCGCACAAGCTAGAAAGAGAAAAAAAAAATATATTTATAAATACACCCCTTTCTCCCAGGAATCAAAAATAAACATTGATTATGTCAAATATGGCCATAAAACTGCACAGTGCGCTTATATCTTAGAGTGTTGATATTTCTGGTGTCAATGAGAATGCAGTACTCAGAGACAAGTTCATCTCTTTTGTGCAGAGACAAGCTTGTAATATTCRTATGTTTGACTATAACATATATTGTTCATGTATATACATCTGCATTATAAAATGTAATCCAGTAGTCTTCTAGATTCTAGGGTATGCTCAGATTRGAATAATTTAGCTTAATTCGGGTCTYCAGGATATATTTTTTTAAAAAAWTAAAATATTTTAAAATATGAAAATATGTTTTACGTTACAAAAAAATATTGTTTAGGTCAACTCTTACAGGTATATATGGTTTCCCCAAATTCTTATATTCATCTATGCAAATATCATAATATAAAGAACTGAAAAATGAAWTAATAAAATAAAAAATATATAAAATAATAAAATTTTATTGCTTAAAAATTATGAACTGATCAAATATGTGGCATTTAAAAAAGTGAAATTTCTTATCAATTCCAGAGCCATTTTTAGAAAGTGAAAAATTCCTTAYTGTTCAAATTAACATCTGTTACGCTGCCTTACGAGACTGCCATTCTATTCCGTATTTATACTGATGTTCTTTGAGGGGCAAAGCTTTTTCCTCTATGAAAAAKCCTGAAAAAGACTGAAAACACTAATGTCAATTCTACAAAGAGATAAATGGGCATCAGATTTTGATGCCTGCTTGGCTAGGCTCAATTACAATTCTATRTTTTATGCTTTGGATTCTATTTACAAGACTGCAATTTAAATGATTCATACCAAATTTGTTTTACCACTATTATTTAGAATTGATATTTCAGTTGCAGTTGATATTTCAGRTTTCCTTTGGGATTACAATGTTATTCTGCTTCACAGTACCAAAGAGAAACAAATGCATATATTCAGATCCAGACTATCTATCCCTCATGCCAAATATACTAAAACACTTAAAATTTGCCACCAGCKGGACAGCCCAGACCGCCCTATTTACAAGTCTGGGGGTATGTMATCAATAAATCTTAAAGGTATGTTTACAGTAACATTTTAATCTGGGTTAGAAAGGCACTTCTGAAGCGAATCTCCGGGCCTTGTTAATTTAGTGCTCTTCAGCTCTTGTCCTGCAGTAGTCTCATAGCTGACCAACTAAACGCCCTACAGGTGGACCCAAACCAGAAGACATACTCCAGGAGTGACCCTARTACGAATACACAGGCCAAGCTGAGAGACTAGAACTAGTCCAAAGACCAAAAAAGAAGTGTAATTAAATTCTTTGCTCTGTGAGCTCATTCAGTAKAGTCAACACCCTTTTTGCCTGCTTTTTTTGTGAGTCTTCCAAGATTCTCACTTCCTTTTACAAAGCAATATCAGACAGCACAAAGAACTTTGATTTAACACATCCTCCTACATTAGGGCCAAGTTCTTCCCTCAGGATGAAACCACGCATTTCCCTTTCTCAGACAATCATGCCCAGTGTCCAGTGCTGTAACTTTCAGCTACARCCTAAGAAACTTTTCACGTTTGGGTCATTTCAAGTCCAAGATTGTTCTCCTGGTGTAAGAGGAATTTAAGCGGACCACAGCTRGACYGTGGAGGACTTTCTGCTAAGCAGGGGCATACCATTTTAATGGTGAGCATCCTAGCACAGGAGACCTCTTGGCCTGAGCCAGAGCACATGCCCTGTCCTTAAACTATCCTTGMAGAGAGCTCAAGAAACAACTTTTTAACAAGGTCCATTAACCTGACCACAAACTAGGRGGATCCAGTTTGCGACACAGGCCTTGGATACAGCGGCCCAGCCAATCCACAKTTAGTAAMTATGCGAGCATTCAAGTTATCTAACCAGTCATTGCCYGTCTGTTCATGTGTTCTATCTATATAAGCTGGTTTGTGTTGCAAATAAACGAGCACGTCCATACTCATATTCAGATGATGTCATGACTCTGGCGTCCCTTCCACTCCAACACTGGATCATATCACAATGGCCTAAAAAACAGGCAGTACAGAAATATGATCAAAAGTAGTCTTGACTTATTCAAGCATGTTTTCGTCACAGAAGGTTGCAAGGGTAGTAGTTGGTCAATGATGTATTTTTACTAGCTGCTGTAACCAGGAGATATTTAACTAAATACAGAAAAACAAGGGTATTTCATATATGTTCTCTTACTTATTATTAAAGATAGGATTCAATTTTCATCACATATGAACACTATATACCAATCATATAATAACCTTTCAATTAATCTTCCACACAACAAGAATATGGACCTAAATTTCAGTTGGTTCTGTGTCATTCTGGCTACCCTCTGCTGTATTTTTCTGTTTTCTCTGGTAACACTTTACTGACAGTCRTCAGCACAAGAAGTATTAACATTCAACTTCACCATTGTGCTTTGTGATGATGCATTTCCAAAAACAGTATAATAGCTGCACAGAAATATTTTCTGTCAGATGCAGCAAACATCACATAAACCAGAGCTGATGAGTACAAAGATACTGAAACGGAGAAAGGAAACTAAGCCACTCTAGGGAACTGAAAAAGATAGAAACAGAGCCAAAACACTAAGTCTTGAAAATACATGTCAGAAGAGTGCACAGATGTGTCCGGGGGGACTAGATAGCACACGGGAGTGTGAAATGAAAGGCAATGACTTAGTAAGCTCCAAAGTAAAGTATCAAAGACAAAGTACCTGCCACATAGAGCTGTGTACTSAGTAGCACCTGGTGTGGCTGAAATGTCCCAAAAACAATGTTAGACAACAATTAGATCAGTTAGACAAAGAGAAATAGGTGATAGTAAAAAGAAGCTTGCGGATAATTTGGGGGGGTTTTTTGGTAATACTTAAACCTATTCTTTTGAAATTAAAGGTCTAAGTTTAAGTAATAAATGAATGTTTCAGATATTCTTGGATAAAATAATTGAGTCTTTAATCCTAATATTATATCATTGACTTGATTGATTGTTGTGCTRATGTGTCACAGGCTTCATAACATTTTAGAAAAAAGTTACCTGTTGAGGGACTGTAAAAGGAATAATATTGAATCATGAGATCATACAATATATTTTTGAGTTAGAGCAAGAGGRTGAACATGCACTTTTATAGCCATAGGATATGAATGGAAATCCTTSATGGAGAGGATACCAAAGTTAGCCAAAAACACCACGTTGCCAATCAGCACCGTTTTTGCAATCTTTCTGTCCCTCTCTCATTTCCAGCAATACCACTGTGAAGAGGGAAAGGGGTAACTGAAGATGGAGGAGACAGACAGAAGGATTTGATTAGGTTACACAAATAAATTATTGTGATTATATGGGGACAGAACCATGGAAAAASTACAGCCGTGGGGAAAAACTATGTGTAGTAAGAGTTAACATTGAAAAACTGTATCTACTCACTAGCTTAAGTCACAGTAGCTTGTTTCCATCACAGACTTTCAAAGGCAGTGCTCTATTTCAGTTGTTAGTAAGAGAAGAAATAGTGAATGTTTGGGGGGTTACAAAGCTCTCAAGAATGTGTTATCAGCATTCATCTCAAATGTATACTCCTAGACTGATTTGAATGGCCAGTGATGATGAATACAGAGCCTCTAATGCATATATATGAGTGCCTTTTCTCTACCTGTTTTTCCCCATGCATAAACATACAGGCATTACAACATCTGAGAAATAATCACCTAATAAATAAAACCCAGGAACAAGTACACTGATGTTATAACCTTAGTATAATTTTAATCTTTTTGTTCTCAGTGTACATATATCCTTTTCACACATTTTCTRAATGTTCCTCCTCTACTTAATTTTTGTGCCCTTGTGAATGAGTTAAGGCTTATTTTGATCACTCATTATTATAATAAGAAAATTAAGTAAAATCTAATCTTCTCACAAATTGTAAATGGTCATTTTGTAACACTTTATAAGCAGAATAATTCCTTAGCCTGTACTCATGACCAGGCCGGTCACTTTGACAAACTGACTGCAGTGGATCGAATGTGTGTTTAAGAGGCAAAATTATGGCTTTTACTTTGGAAGGAAGATTCAGATTGAAGAAGGAAGAAGAGATTGTAGAATTTGGTGTCTCTAGTATTATGCATTTGGAAAGATTTCACAGGATTCAAATGAATGAAAGGGCATGAATAATCTAAGACATGAGGATGTCATAAATGTCTCATAGCTTTAGAGCTAAGTTAACAGCCAGCTAAAATTATGACTGGAGAAATAAAACTGGACAGGTTAGATTCCAAAAAAAAATGATAAAYAACCATTGAAGATTTTCACAATCATAAAACACCAAACAATAAAATGTCAACAGTCTAACAGTAGTTGATGTCTGGGAGGTTCATCATAGAAATGTTCCTGACTTGAGTCTCATTTCATGTACCTTGGTCATTCATCTAATGAAATTCTCTGAAAATGTTATTATACCAGTGCAAAATTGGTGAAAAAAAAAAAAAAAAAAGAAAGGTAGAATTATACAAAAAAAAAGTAATTGTTAGTGAAAAAAAAATCTGAAGCTATATCAAGCTTATTTTTTTATATAAGCATTCTCCAAGTAGAGCTCCCTAATTTTCCAAGTTCTTGCATGTACACATTCCAAAGYACTTCACAATGACTAAGGCTGAATGCTTTTTCCTCATTTTTCTTACATGTGCTTCATCAGGACACATAAATAGACTTTAATCCTGAAACGGTCTCTAGAGAAGCCTGAACAGAAAGGCTCACCTCGGAAGTTAAACATATAAAACTAACATAAAGTAGACAGTGTGAATCCGTCTGGGTTATTGGAGTGSCTCAGCCCTGCCAAAGAGCCTCATCATACCAAGCAGAGTAGCAAAGGGAGCAAAGAGAGTTCTGTGGTTGTATGACCTACTATTTGCCATGAAGAGATTCAGGGTTKTTCGGGTTGTTGTTTTCATTTTGTTTTGTTTTTGTTTTTCACTAAGAGGAACAAATTCAGTGTACATGAGTGTTTTCAGTATTTTCTCCAAAAGATGATTATTAGCCTCTTGGCTAATAATAGCTTAAATTAGTGCCTTTGAATGGAAAGAGCTTGAACCTTCTATGCTGTGACTGGGGTTGACCAGTCCATGTATGTGAGCATGGGATTGACTTGTGCAGAGAAGGAGGTGCTGAAGACCAGATTAGGGAGGGGGCTGACACAGTCTTGTTTGTCTTCCGATTTCTTTTAATTCAGTTAGACCTATCCCACCCTTTATGCTGACTTTAAGTATTTCCCTTATTTTTCTGCATCTGACTCCAAACTTCTTCCTTTTTTTCTACAGAAAACCCATTTAAAAATTACAAATAAGTGCTGCCTGCTGCARTTGCAACCCCTCAAAAGAAGGACTGAAAATCAGAAGTCCTTTCATATGTAAATCATGGGAAGATGTCAGTGATACTGAAACACCACTTTGAACCACACTTTGTACCACTGAGGCTTTGCTTATTCTCATTTCCTCCTACTTGCAAGGTCATGACTGCAGAAAGGAAACATGCTGTTTAAATGTTGGAGGTCTTTGTAGAGGAGGGAGAGGTGTTGTCTGGTGTCGGCCATGGGCCCTGTAACTTTCCTGCCTCCATCACAAAARAAAGGGCCATCTTCTCCATCCTGCTGAAAGGAGGCTTAGGACTGTAACAGGTTAGTTCATGAGGGCTCCTTCACAAAAATATGCAAGTGTAAGTGAGACCTTTCCTGTACCACATCCATATATATGCAGATAGGCATCTCAGGGAGATACACGTTGAGAGCGGTGCCTATACTCCGCAAGGAAAAACCACCGTGTGTGGTTTGCAAAAGTCAAAACATAAGAGAAAAATAGTGCAAATTTTCCTGCTGCTTCTCTATGCCTCTGTGRAAGGCACAGCTGTCCGCAGAGGGAAGAGCACACTAGCCAGCTCTCATTTTTYACTGAGGTGAAGGGAGAAACGCAAGCATAGAAGGAATAAGGAATGGTGCCTTGCAGTCGTGTGCACTATATCATCTTGTACAAGATTCTCTTGCTTTCAGGATCAGAAGGTGAGGAAGTAATAATATTTTCTCTTCCTAACTATGACAATATCTTTGCATACCAGAAGAAAACCTTCAGRCAGCACAAGTTGCTCACAGGCTTTTTCAGATGAAGTGAAGGCACACAGTATGAAAATATAGTCAAGGTTCACTTTGTTCTAACATTTGCAAACGAGCAGCATTTCCTAGGAATGCATATACTCCCAACATAGCTCCTGCATCCTTGAAAAAGTTTGAATATTTATCTCCTTTAAGACTCCATTAACAATCCTGAGTAGGCTGCCACGTGACATGAAGCATCCTGTAAAAGGAAAACTATATTAAGGTGGCATTTTCAAAATGACTTGTGATTAACATAGAAACATCGCAGAATATCTTAAAACGAAGACTTGTTATTTAAGCAAAAAATTCCCAAGCAATAATTGGACTATAATCTAAACTTGTGCCTCTTAATAACCTGGCAGTGCAAGCTTACACACATGTACAGAATGTAATCTTAAATGAATTTAATCTTCCCTAGAATACAAGTTATAATTCCATTCAAAAATTAAACATAGACTTTAGATTCGCACAATCCAATTACAGCAAAAATATTGTTTCTCTGTGTGAATGCTGAAGTTTCTATGGCAAGACCAAAAATTATAATATATTTTTTGATTGCCTCTTTGTCTCTCAGGGTTAAATAGAACGGAAAAGTAAATGCAAGGATTAGATGAAGGAGCTGCTATTCCTGATTATTTTAGGTATCAATTACACCAAAGTTTTTTAAGTATAAATTATACTAAAGCATAAACAAAAGGATGCAGATGAATGAGTTTTTAAACAGAAACATCATAATTATGCATGCAGTATTAAGCTTCCTTTCTTACAAGATAAAAATGCATGCCTTTAAACCAA
>PTEX01000227.1:404181-431399 GCA_003342815.1 Eudromia elegans | reverse complement strand
GTAWYWWGRAAYTTTGAGGTCAGGATACAATAATGAATTCCYCTTCTCCCTTAGAAGGGCAGTTGTTACTATTTCTCTGGTATGATAATAATAAAAAAAGAACAAATTTGAAGATACATATTTCTACTGAAATCCCAYTGTATTCTTAATTATGATTATTTTTAAAGTATTGTAATATATCTTTTTATTCATTTATAAGTTATTTAAAATATTGTTTTAATTATTTTCCATTATTTTAATTAAAAAGGAAAAACAAGGATAAAATGGCTACCATAGAAACAGTCCCAAAAAGAGCAAAAGAAAAACACTATTTGTCTTTTAAATGAAACAGACCGACTCACTAGCTCTCTAAGTCACATCTTCTGAATAAAACAAGCCTGTGAAATCCACAGGGACATTTCCTGGTAAATGTATTCTCCTAACATTCTGTCTTCAACTGACCTTATTCACAGATGCACAGTCCAAGAGGGTGACAGTGTGAAGCTCTCTTGAATAGAAAAAGAACTGCAGATTCTGATTGCTTCACTCTATACCTCAGGGATATGGAAACACATTTCAGTTTGAGGTAACTGTGTAACATCTGTGCAGAGTGTTTGAGGCTCAGCTTGCTGTRAGAAATTCGTGCATATTTTTGAGGGTAAAAATGGAAGTCCTGAGATTTATGGAATGATGTRTAGCAAGGATAGCAAAGATGAGCGGCCCTTCCCAAAGAGCAAAAGAAATATTATGCTAATTTAAGTAAATGATCTAGCTAACCAGCTATGCCAACTCAAACATCTGGCAGTATTGGCAATTTCACAGGAAAATCTACAAGAGAATTTTGCATATTAAGCAATTATTCAGTTATTGAGGAGCCAGTCATTGCTGAATTTCCTTTCTTTACATCAGATGTACACTGTTACGGGACTCAATGGCTGAGATTGCTTTGTCACTATTAACCTGAATTAAGGCTACGTTCATCTCTAAGACAGGCCTATAAAACAAGATTATGTAGAAATCACACTTCTTAAAGAACTATTATTTGGTATCCGGTCGGTATGGTAGATGGTTAATTGTGCTTATGCAGAATGTGTTACASTGCTGGTACATTATTATTATCTTGGGTGATAGTCTGTTATTAGGAAGTTGAGTAAAGTGTACAGTCAAGAACACAGCATGTAAAATATGAATTTATTCTGACTCTGATACACAAAGTATATAAAAAAAAAAAAAGCAGTTCACAGGATGAATGTAAACCTTGGAGTTTATCCTTCCAAAGGGAAGCTATTTCTTATTTCTGTTTAAATATGACTATACACCATTTGTTAATTAGGATGCACCTGAGGAACYGGTCAGCTGCTAAGCAATAGGCCACTGAGCAGGACTTCTCTAATCATGAGAGGACTCGTGAAGGTCCACACAAGACACTGGTAGCATCGCAGACATGGAAACGTCTAGGTGCAGATTCACCAGAAGGTATGGTGAGAATTGGAACTGCAGTTAATGCTGGAGTATGAATGTCTCTAGAATGCCTGAAAAGTTCATTAGGCCTTAAAAACAAGCAACAGAGGTATGGAAAAATATCTTAACCAGGAGAAAAATGCAAGACAAATGAGATGCATCTTGGATTTGCAGTATTTCAGTCTGAGCTACCGGAAGGTTTGGTCCCTAAAAGTGCCATATCTTATKTTATCTACTTTCCATTTGCAGGGAACCTTCATGACACACTTAATATTGAATTAAATCCATGGTTAAATGAACTTACCACATTTTAATTTTGTAATGAACAGTCAATATAAATAGTGATTAGTAGATAAATTATTGAATAGGTCAAAGTGCMAATATTCATACATTTCTTGTTCCTTTCTAAGCAGAAAAAGAATTTAAGGCTTCTGTTTCTTAGAGGAGAAATTCCCARATTTCATTATAATTTTGTTCTGAGCATAAATATATGAGATCCACAGAGATAATAAATAAAAAGAAATTTCACACAGATGATGATATTTAAAAAATTACTCTATCCAATATGRTAGTCAAAAGTTCAATGAATTTCTGATTGCTCTTCAGGTTTATTTGTTTGTTTGTTTCCCTAGGACTTAGCATATAACTTGCTAGGGCTGCAAGTTGTTGTGTGGATTGGGAAACTTGCTGAACTATTAACTATCCTGAGATACAGAAACAAGTATTTTTATCTAACTATTATCTAATAATAGAAAGGAAATTCAATTTAGTCCAATTTAACTTGGGTCACTACAAAACATTCTCTTAATTTTACCTCTCAGAAAATATTCTGAATAACAATAGCCCCAGCATTGCTTTTATTATTATCTCTGCAAAGAGCATTGTTTGTGCAAAATAGTTCTTAAACTATGCCTGTGGTTAGTGGTGTCCCCCAGGGGTCAGTCCTCGGTCCGGTCCTGTTCAATTTATTCATTAAYGACCTRGATGAAGGGATGGAGTGCTCCCTCAGCRAGTTTGCTGATGATACTAAGCTGGGAGGAATAGCTGAYAGCCCTGAGGGCTGYGCTGCCATCCAGAGGGACCTGGACAGACTGGACARCTGGGYGGCGAGTAACCTCATGAAGTTSAACAAGGGCAAGTGTAGGGTCCTGCACCTGGGSAGGAATAACCCTAGACAWGCCTACAGGCTGGGGACCRACCTCCTGGAGAGCAGCCCYGCAGAGAGGGACCTGGGCGTCATGGTGGACGACAAGTTGACCATGAGGCAGCAGWGTGCCCTCGTGGCCAAGAAGGYCAATGGGATCYTGGGGTGCATTAAGCAGAGCGTCTCCAGCAGGTCRAGGGAGGTGATTCTGCCCCTCTACTCAGCCCTGGTGAGGCYGCACCTCGAGTRCTGTGTGCAGTTCTGGGCTCCCCAGTGCAGGAGGGAYGTGGAGCTGCTAGAGAGAGTCCAGCGCAGGGCCACRAAGATGATTAGGGGCCTGGAACATCTTCCCTATGAGCAAAGGCCGCTTGAACACCACCATGTGCCACATGCTSTAGGAGACCCTGCATGTGCTGGGGGGGTTGGACTAGATGACCTCTAGAGGTCCCTTCCAACCCTAGGCATTCTATGATTCTATGCAACAGAATACTGCCAAAGTCTACATCAATGCTGGATAAAATACTATCAACAAAGAAAGCTCTCATGTTATGATTCATGTATATTTTTAAAGGTTAAGATTTAATAATGTCTCATTTTTGAGAACAATCCTTATCTTGGACCTTGAGTTACAAAAACCTAATATGCAAGGTATAATCAGGTCCTTACAAGTGAATAATGTGACAGAGGTCCATGAATATAATTAACCTGTTTGAAAAAGGCAACAAAATTAGGATTAGGCATATATAAAACATAACTCTAGTCATTTAGCAGCAGATTTTACAGAGAAGATGAATATTGTAAAACAACATTTTCATCTTGAGGTTGAGAGGAGATAAAATTAAACAGGTGATTCATTTTTACCTCACATTTTTCTCTTATATCTTCTACAAAATATATATACTTTGAACAGCTATATTAATCCAGTTGCATTACTATAGCTCATAGACAGAGAGACTTCTTTCAGATTTCTATACCTACCCATAGGTAGATAAGAAGTCTATTCTTATACCACCTACAATATATATTTCACAGTCTATTCACGGCATTTCATTATAACAATATCTGAGTAGATWCTATTATTTGCATATCAAAGTCATCCTCTGCACTGGTTACTCTACCATTTTCATTTCTACTGGTGTAGGATTGCCGTTCTTTTTGAAATATAGCCACAAGTTGAGGTATACGCAATGCAGTTTACATGATGTTTCTTCTATACCGTTCGATCAAAAAAAAAAAAAGTGGAGAAATATGCTTGCTAGTCTCCAACAGAAATATGAGGCGCATTTTTTTTTGCATTCTCAAAATTAGATTTGTAAACACTTAATAGTTAAGAGTACCTAGGCGCAAATTAGGGTACATCACAATTAGTTTTGCTTTTAGCAGTGCYAATTCAGCCTTTTTACGTGCATGCATTATTTTGGCACAGGCTGCAATAAAGGATTCTTCCTTCTCCCAGCCCTCATCAATGATAATGTAATGAGTTGTTCACGATGACATTGTGTACATATACTACCTTGCCACATTACTGTAGGTCATTCATCTRGTCCAACCCCCTGCTCCAGCAGGGACACCCAGAGCACRGGGCACAGGGTGGCAGCCAGGCRGGTTTGGAAGATYTCCAGAGAAGGAGACTCCACARCCTCTCTRGGCAGCCTGTTCCAGGGCTCTGTCACCCCCACAGCAAAGAAGTTCTTCCTCACRTGGACATGGAACTTCTTGTGTTTCAGTTTGTACCTATTACTCCTTGTCCTGTCACTGGCCACCACTGAGAAGAGTTTGGCCCCCTTTTCCCTACACACTCCCTTCTGGTACTTATACATATTGATCAGATGTACTTTCAGTCTTTTCTCCAGGCTAAACAGGCCCAGCTCGCTTAGTCTTTCCTCATATGATAGATGCTCCAAACCCTTAATCATCTTTGTTGCTCTACGCTGGACCCTTTCTAGAAGTTCCACATCACTCTTGTACTGGGGAGCCCAGAACCGCACACAATACTTCAGATGCGGCCTCACCAGAGCTGAGTAGATGGGCAACACTCCCCCTGTTGTCAACCAGGACTCCCAAATCCCTCTCTGCGGAGCTGCTTTCCAGCAGGTCAGCCCCTAATCTGTACTGGTGCCTGGGCTTATTCCTGCCCAGATGCAGGACCCTGCACTTGTCCTTGTTGAACCTCATGAGGTTCTTCTCCCAACTCGCCAAACTGTCCAGGTCCCTCTGGATGGCAGTACAGCCCTCTGGAGTGTTGGCCACTCCACCCAGCTTGGTGTCATCCATAAACTTGCTCAGAGTGCACATCTGTGCCACGTCACTGATGAACAGATGAACAGTACAGGGCCCAGTACTGATCTCTGGGGGACACCATTGGCCACAAGCCTCCAACTAGACTTGGACCCATTTAGTACCGCCCTTTAAGCTCTGACATCCAGCCAGTTCTCAATCCACCTCATTACCCACTCATTGAACCCACACTTCCGGAGCTTCCCCATGGGGATGTTATGTGTCGAAAGCCTTGCTGAAGTCAAGGTAGAAAACATCCATGACTCTCCCCTCATCCATCCAGTCATCCCATCACAGAAGGCTATCAGGTTGGTCAAATATTACTTCCTCTTGGTGAATCCATGCTGACTAGTCCTGATTACCTTCTTTTCCTTGACATGCCTAGAGATGGTAATTTTAAACCTAAATTCTAAACTATTCCAGCTGTGCAGACAGAAAATAAGGAATGAGAGTAGTGAAAGAACTGGATGAAGTATTGTCTTTAATGTCATGTAGAAAAGTCCGTGGAAAGAGCAGGAATCTCTGATCTAACTCTTTAGGACAGCACTCCAGTGCTATCATCATGATTAGGATGATGGGTATCCTAATAAACAGGATCAGGGACAGATCGCTGACCCTGCAGGAAGTGGCACTGCCTGTCTGTGTCACACTTGGCTCTAGGTCTCCTCTGGAATCCTTGTGGAGTCCCTATGGCTGTAATATATTACTTCCATTGTCTTTTTCTTTCGACTCAGAATTTCTGAAATAATGTTAAGATTGTCTGGCAGCCAAAACAATTAACGTTTCTCCAGGATGCAAGTGAAGGTATGGACTGCTTCCTATGAGGTACAACAATAACAGCCAGAGGTATCCAGGAGCATAAACCTGGCAGGATAGTGCTAGAGGATTATACAGGGAAGAAGGCATTAAAGAGTTTCAGCTGTACTCCTGCTGCCTACCAAGAGTGGTCCCTGGTACAGAGTGTTTACTTAGAGTGTACATCAGCACCGCATCGCATCAGAGGTCATATCTAAACTTCTCAGAGTTCCGGGACCTGTCTCTGGCTTCAGCTCACAAAACTGAAGAGGTTTTGGAAGGAATGGGCCTCTGATGAGCCCAATCTTCCCCTTGAAGAGATCAAGTTGATGARCTTATCAATAACACCAGATCGTAATTTTGGCTAGCAGAGTCTTGAAAACTTTCACAGATAAATAGCATTTCTGGACAACCTGTTCTACTGCTTCATCAACCTCCTAGTCATTTTGTTTCCCTAAAGTTCAGCCTGAGTTTCTCAAACCACAATCGATGGCCATTTCATCTTCTTACATTGCCTAGCATTACCAAGAAGAATTTCCTTCTGTCTTTCTTGCAACAACACTTACAGTATTTGGAGGTGTATATTAAACAGCATATTAATCACCTCTTCATCATTCTACAAAATCACGTCTCTTTCACCCTTTCTTCACACAGTGTGCTCTAAGGCACTGACCATCTTGACAGCCAACTGGTAGGCCTTTCTCGTTCACCCACGTGCCTTTTGAACCAGGGGCCCAAAACCGAACRTGATGTTCCAGGTGCAGCCTAACCAGTGCCAGATGATAGGTCGGATAACCTTTTTCAATCCACGAGCACACATTCTCAGTTGCACTATTACCTATACAGCAATCCTATATGACCAAATGTTGGTTATGCTGTTGTGGCCCAAACACAGATATCACTACCCTTTTTTTTTTCTAAACTATTTAGATCATTACAGAGGAAATCGACCGTAAAAACATGTGGAATTGGATTTGACCTCACTTGGGAAGATACACCCATGAAAAGGTAGTTAGCAAAATGAGCAATTCCTTATGAAAACAAAAAAAAGAAAAAGTTTACAAGGACTCACCACCCAGTTCTTCTTGATACATCTAAATAAAATAAATAATTATTTTTAACTGTCTAGCAGCTCCTGTTATTTTCAAAGGAGAGGGTTGACTGAGCATTTATTGATTATGCTATTACTTTCATCCTCAGTATTTTTTACTTCAAGCCTCAGCAATATTTGTTCTGAGCACTTTTGAATATCTGAGATATGCACAAGTCTGTTTCTCCCTTCAACATCCTTGTTGAAGAGATAAGTGAAAATTATGATACAAAAACACATATTTCTGAATTTTTGATCATGCTAGTCAACATTGTTTAAAAAATTAAGACCTCAGGAGCACTGCTAATTAATARTTGTCACTGAAGACTCATTCCTTAATTTCCTTGTTTGATGCTTGGAAAAGTGTTTACTACCATTATTTAAATGCAAAATGTTGTTATTTCAACAATTAAAGTATAAGGAGTATAAACTCTTAATTATTTTGATTATATTACAAAGGGCTTTTTGCTTTTGAACCTTCCACTCTGCTAAAATAAAGAAAAAACTATCCTTTTAGATACAACTTACTTGCGTGTTGTGCTTAATAGAATTATATATCTATTTACTTCTATCTCCTTGAATACATTTTTATGTCATGCTATTATGCACAAAAAATGTTATAACTTCAGACTAGAAAATAGAGTACTTATCTTGCTGTGTTTTATGTTATATAATTGATCTAAATACAAAAGCGCTATTTTTTTGCTCAGAAACAGACAAATGATTTAACTTTTTAATTAAACTTTAAAGGTTTTAATTAAATGCCTAAATTGGAAAGAACTATTTCAGTTTAAATTGTCTTTAGATTGCTGGATATGTATTTTCCTGTTGCATCTCTTCTGACCTGGAAAGTAACAAAAAGCAATGAATCACATTCTCACTTCTTAATTGGTACCATTAACACTTTAATTATACAGGCAGACAGGCACTAATTGTGCAAATGCTTCAGGTAAAACTAACTGATGCTTTTAAACCAAATTCTGTCACTAACATGTTTCAAATGCTTTTAAAATATCSAATAGCTGAATAGCTCCCTCAAACGCAGAGGATGCATGGGCACCCGCAGCTGAGGCTGATCATGGCAATGAAGGTTTGTTAATGCTGTCATTTACTGGACAGAGAGGGTGAACAAGCCAAAGCCACAAGAGTGTGAAATGGCCCTTGTCACAAAGGTATTTCTGCTCTGAAACACTGATGTAGAAGCAAAGAGGCCACCAGAGCATATTTCTGCTATTCTTCCTATGTTTTATTCTTCCTATGCATTTTTGAACATTTCTTAATATAATTTTATTTTTATTTATAAAAATATTTTTAGTTATTATTACATTAATAATATAATCTCTTAATATAATGTGTGCTAACTGATCAGGAGCAATTTTGCTACCAAAACACAATGATAGCCCCAGCATTCTTCAGTGTTTCCAACAAAATATAGTAAATCTCCACAGTATTATCAGTTTTCAATTCATATAATGCAATCCAGCTGTGTCCAAAGTGTTTTTATCAAAAATTCCTGCTGCAGTTGGCACCCAAGGGAAAGAAAGTTGTTGGGCAAACTGAGGAACACCTAAATTCTCGTGTGATTACTGTGCCTGACTCAGTAGGCACAAGGCAATCTTGACAGAGCTTGCWCTGTCTCAGATACCAGAGCAGAATGGCAAACATGGCAAAACCCATAGCTAGTAGATACCTGTTCAGTACTGTTCAGATTCCTGAATCATTCATTTGAACCTTTCTATTTTAAGCAATGATCCAACCTTTTATTGAAGTGATGKATTTGAAAATCCATAAAATACAGTAGAAATACAGACATGCTAATGCACATGGATGGCCCCAGTAGATGACCAGTTAATCATCTGGCAAACTCATAAAATTGAGGGAAATCAGATTTAGGATACAGCTGAAGGACAAGGTTATAACAAATGCCAGTCAACATGATTTTATGAAAGATAGATCTTATCAAGCAAACCTGATTTCATCCTTCTATGAGATTACAAATTTGGTTCATAAAGGAAGATGTATAGCTATAATAAATATTTAGAAAGTATTTCACTTAGTTTATTATATTCTTCCTAAAAAATAACAGAATATTTACAATACTGACAAACACAGCTTTAATAAAATTCAGATTAAATATATTAAAAAAATACACATTTCAAAAACTTAAACCAAGAGAGAATTTCATTGTAGAGCATGAGATGGACTGTAATTAGCCAGATTTKATTCAGTATTTTCAGCAATGATTTTGAAACAATTTTCTCCTGATAACACAACAGGTAAGCATAAAGATATTAGCGAGGCCATATAGTCATGGTTCTATATATACGATGAAGAGCTATTTGCAAGGGATCTGAGTTCTCAAGCCCAAAGTTCACCAATGCTATTTATCTACAGTATAAAGTCATCTCTGTTTCAGAACATGGCAACAGGGTTCTGAAATGGATAAGACCCAATGTAGGGACAGCTGATTTGCAACTCGGCAGGTAGTACAGATCCCCAAAGCGGTTTGAGGTAACTACTCATATTAAACCTCTTTTTCCAGAATCTTCCTCCAGGCTCCACATCTGTTCTCCAGAAAAGATCTATGTAGCATGTAAAGAGTGCCTTTGCCTGGGAAGAAATCCCCAGGAAAACAGAAACACAGCTCTTGCCTGATATAATCTGTTTCAGTGAATGTGGCCCAAAACAAGCTCATTAATTCTAATGAGAAAAGAGAAAGATCTATTTACAGCTTAAAATCTCAGAGTGGCTATCTCAAAACCCAAGACTTCAAATAGCTTCCTCAGCAGCATTAACAGCACGTCAGGAGAGACACAGAGCGCCAGGCTCAAAGACCACAGCTTGTGCTTCAAAGCTTCTTAAAGGACAGACGGATCTTCGTGAAAGAGACATTAGCAACTTGTTCTCCTGGAGATGCACAACCTCCACTCCATTCCACTCCATCATGCTGGCTATATTCCTCTGAACACTTCCGGTCTGTGGATCAAGCACAAGACACCAGGACAGCTGAAAAAACAAAAGCACAAAGAAGCTAAAATGCTCAAGTTTACTTTATTTATTTATTTAATTTGCTCAAGTTTGCTTTATTCATTGGGGACTAGAGGTCCCTTACAATCTGACTCTGGTTCTATGAGATAATGTACTTGCGTACTTGGCACCAGAATAATTTATTTCTTGTAATTCTGAGGGATGTTGTTGGCCCATATTGGCCCTCTCCAGTTGTGACGATGTTTTTATGTAGGCATATGACGCATTGTTKGTCTTTGACTCTTGTTGTAGGTTAAAACTAAGACTGGCTTTGTTTCCTGCTTTTAGGAGAGAATACCTATCGAACTGTGAAGAGCATTTTATATTCTGCATGCTACGTTTTAAATGTGTAAGAGGAAAGCTATTTTCACACTTTTCAAATAGATACTGCGCCAGTGAAGGTGTCTGGCACCACAGTGGTGGTAAGGGAACAGCACTGAAGACGACAGCACAGACAACCTCATGTCTTTGTCTCAGCTTCCAAGTGATCTCAAAAGGTTTGCACATGGTCCAGGAGAGGCTTATTAGAAAGGACCGAAGATCCTATGGATCTTTTAAGCTCTCTGTTGAAAAGAGGTCAGAGAAAGCAGATAATCTCAGCAGCTATGTTCAGGAGACACAAATTTCTTTTTAAAAATACCAGTTGTGATCCTGCTAAATTCAGTCCAAAAACCAAGTGATGCAAAGAAGGTGGAAATAGTTAGTAATATTCCTGAAGGCACTGCCTTTGCCTTTCTTTCCTAAACTATTTTGCTTTTTAATTTCTTTCTCTTTTTTCCTTCTTTCTCTTTCCTTATTTAATGAAGGAAAGTGAAGCTTATAAGACCAATTCTGAGGCACAAATTGGCTTTTGCACATTTTCTTTACTTTTCTTAAGATTCATTCCACATATGGAAAAAGGAATACCATGGATAAAAAACCCTTGCATGATCTGAGAACACTGAGCAAATTCATATTTTTGAAAACAGCTACTCAGTAGCTGGTCAAAAAATTTGACCAGGTTCATTGCAAATACACAAGAACACACACTGGCACACAGCACTGGTGTCATTGGTGCTCTTGTTGGTATACATGAATGAAAAGCACACAGCAAACATAATGGTAAATTCAGGCTTTCATACTATCAGATCTCATCCAGACCATATTTCCAGACCGCTGGTTAAAACAGATTTGAAGGTTATAACATTAAAAGAAATAGTGGATTAAATATAGGAAGCTGAGCCTAACCAAGGTAAATGATTGAACTAAGGATACCTTAGGGTAAACAAGAAATATCATAAAATATCCATCAAATTTTAGTGTTCCTCCTAGAACTTGGCAGTCTGATAGGTAGAAGAAGAGTTTTAAAAATGAAACAAGAAATTGTGGCTCATTTGGTAAATGTAATCTTCATGCTGTAGGGAGTGGGGATCATAGTATTTGAATGCTTCAGTAATGCAACATGTGATCATTTAGATTCTTGTAATGTGCATTTGAAAATGCCACCTTAGCAAGACTAATGAAAGGTCACACTTATTTCTGGTTGGTTGTGGTTCTACGCAGAGCATGCATTTTTGTTGTGTGAGTAAAATCTCGGTTGTAATCATTCCCTGGGTTTTGAATCCCTTAACCTTTACTGGAACATGACTGCAGATACAGAACAATGATTTGGTCATTAGATTTGCTGCTAATGTAATCAAACGCCGCTTCAAATTCAAAGGAATTTGAACTTCTGTACTAATAACCTTATGTCCAAGCAAGGTACCACRATGTCATGTCATCCACTGAGACAGAAAATATAAAATCAGCAGAATGACAAAGATAAAGAAGGAACATCAGATCCTGAACAATTACTTAAGTGAATTTGTCAATTTACTTCACTTTAGAATACTTAGACTGTTCAGGACGAGATTAGTCTTTGGTGACTCTTGGGCCTCAGTCTGGTATTTGAATATTGTATTACCAAATGAGAACTTCCTGTTTCTTTAACCACAAAGGAACACAAAGTTTATAACATTTTAGGGTCTGTTGTTACCTTGGAGCTTATCTACCTTCAAGAAAGAACAGAGTTTTGACAGGAAAATGTTTTACCAGGCATCTGTTCTGCAGATCAGCTAGGTTTCTTGTTCCGTTATTAGCAAAGAATACTACATGTGTTCAATAAATGCAAATAGCTTTTAACTGAGGTCTCTTTTATGATCTATTTTTGCTTTGTCAGCAAAGAATATCTTCTTTAGATCTTAAAAATGACTCCATCCTTTTGATAACAGCAATATACTGTGCAGGAATACTGTGCAAGAAATCGGTCTGAAAGTTAGAGACTACTGCTCTGTGTCTTGAAAATTTAGCTCTTAAATTTAGTTTCTGCTAGGGTAGCATTTCTCATAGTTGCTTCTTAAACCAATCTTTCAAAACTGTAAACTGAACAGGACAAGAAGTCTCTACAAGGATCTCTGCTGACAGATGTCTTTTTTCTTTGCCTCAGCATGAAGACTTCCACTGTGCTGGCAGATTTGTCTTCTTGACATCATATATAAAGGGAATCCTTTAGAAGCTCTGACAGCATGGATGGATCTGAGCAGCCTACCTAGAAGAAGCRGGTTTGCAGTGCTTCAAGTTATGTCTCCTCACATCACAAGTGCACTACCTGTTCATAAGCAAGAAYGTCTCTTTGGAATGGTGGCACAAGATTTATTGTCACTCTGCATGCTTAAATACAATATCCATTTCCACTTCTTTCAATATATCCAACTAAGTCTTCAAGATGCTTGCACATATTAGACATTGCATATATCAAACACACATTAGACATTRCATATTTTAAATGTTATCAAGCTGTTTGGAAGCTGAAATGTTATGTTCAGCTTGTTATTTTAGTAAGTAATTAGAGTATTTAATATTATGCACAAGATAATTAGGGAAACAAAATACTAATGGATTAAAATGGTAAGCAGCCTAAGTCAACAGTGCTCAGAATGCATACACTTTATTCATGGTGTTTTTTAGCACTGCTAATACACAGTCAAATTAATCATGTCAGTAGCTGCCCCTAGACCACAAGTGATTAACCCATTTAATTGCTGCAGATTGCAAAGTTTTTCAAGAGAGACAGTTTATTACAAAATAGGGAGAGGACTTTCTTCCCTACAAGGCTTCTTCTCTTAGTCTTTTTGTTTTCTTTGTGGCATAAGAAATGCTACTTATTTGTTTCTGGCGTTTTTACTGATTTTTCTTTTTGAAAACTTTAAAATCAGCAGTCCATACATCCATTTTCTGTATGCTACAATCAAGTCAGTAAGCAAAATACTAAACATGAAGAGATGAGTGAGATGGATTTTTTAAAAAATAACTTAAACYAGCAGAAACCATTAAAAGTTTAAGGTAAAACAAATAAAATGCTAAAACTAGCTATCTCTTTTTTTATTATCTTACCTATTTTGAAGTGCTTTTATAAGTGCTCTTCTTATTGATTTATTTGTCCCCAAGAAGAGACCAATAAAAATACAAGACAGGTCTGAACATTTTAGCACCACAAAATATAAACCTATGTATCTCATAAGGACTCAAGCTTTTAAAATGCTGACATTTTTATTTCTGTCTCAGCACTGGAGTTATCTGATTTGAGGTATGAACAGGCAAAATGGAAAATACCAGAGAAAAARGGTTTCTATGGATGATGATGGCCAAGAGGAAAAAAGGTATTTATTGAAATTCTACTTTACAGTATTCCCA
Source organism: Eudromia elegans (assembly GCA_003342815.1). Taxonomy (NCBI): domain Eukaryota; kingdom Metazoa; phylum Chordata; class Aves; order Tinamiformes; family Tinamidae; genus Eudromia; species Eudromia elegans. The sequence continues at coordinate 417,915 of PTEX01000227.1, read as the reverse complement.
AACTATCAAGACATGACTTTGTTCCCATTCTCACACACAGAAGCAGTAAATCCAGTGAAAAAAATAAAAAATAAAAGGAAGTTATGAGATTTACTTCCACTTCRGGCCCCTCATTGTTGCATCTCAGTCCAGGGCCCATCCAGGCGTTCCCTGCACAGCATGGGGTGTCAGAGAGAGGATCAGGGCTCTGGAAGACGGCGCTCCTGTTTGCTACACCAGATGCTGGTCTAGCATGAGTGTTCAGGCATCTCCACACATGATTTTGAGTAATTTTTAAGCTGTAGAGAGACCTGGTCCCAGGTAATGTGCTATGCCTACAGATTCAGCAGGGAAACGGGGCAATTCTGGAGACAGCGATGTTGCCAAATAGCTCCCCTGGTCCGGGCAGGGGACACTTCTCTGTGCACCTGGAGCTCACGGCTGCTACTCTTCCACATGGCCCTGGATTGCTACACAGTTCTGGAGGGTAAAGAAGTTAATGCAATTTAAAGAAACAACAGAGATTGTGGAGCAGGATCTGCAATGTTTCTGATTATTTGACTTCTTAATAGCTGACCATACAGTTAATATCTATTTATTCTTGCTCGAAAACCAACTAAGCCTGAATTTTACTCTGTCCAAGTGTGTTATTTTAGCRGAAAAATAAAGATGAACACTCGCTGCTCTCACTGCTCTTAAAAAGGCTGCTCCCAAGCTCGTCTGGGTTTGAACAGTCCTTTTCTCAGACAGAAAATAGGAATTCAAATCTTTCATTTTGTTAACTTATTMACCTAATCAGAGGGGTATTATACTGTGAAGGGACATCATTCCTTCATAATTTTCCTTTGAAAAATAAGAAACAAAAGAAAGATCACATTGTTTATGTACATTTGCTTGTGGATAACAATGCCAAAATACTGAACACTATATTTTACTTATTTGATTTTGATTACTCAAAAGYTTTCTGTTGATTTTCTTTTATCTACATTTCATATAAGCATACTCAGCTTCTTTTTCTTTTTTTGATGATAGAGCTTCTGAAGATATGAGACATGAGACAYGACATCATTAGGATCAAGAGTGCAAGAGATATAAACTTTAAAGACATTCCTTACAATTCACTCTATTTGACAATTGATTTCTTTAATTTACTTTAAATAAATTGTAAGTACATTGGYTGACAAATATTAACTAGAAAGAACATCCAAATATTCAACAGTCAAAAAGCATTGCAGAATAGCATCCACTGTATTATAAAAAAATGTGTYAGAAGATAAAGCCTCTCCACAACATGGCATGGGAAGAGTATATTACTAATATTTTATTTTCTAAAAACACAGAAAATTTAAGAAATCTACTCTCTAAGGTACTTATACAGAACACATTCAGTTTTCTATCAATTCTTGCCTTTTCAGCCTCTTACTTATTGTTAATGCATCACCCAAGATGACACTGGTAAGAGATGACACTGATCTGAGGTGGTTTGTGAGTTCATGTGTTACGATAACCATGATCATCCATATTTCCTCATTTCCTTTCTGTTGTATTCCCCAAAAAAAAAACAAAAAAAAAAAAAAAAAGAAAGGAAGAAAAACAAAGAAACAAAACAAAGAAAACAAAGAAAAAATCTCATGATTTAAAAAAATAATTTAACATACAATAGTGCATTTCTTCTCTGGAGACTAGAGGTACTCTGTTAGGTTCCTAATAACACTTACTTAAAGCTTTTTTACAGGAGTTCTAGTTCACAATAGGGCAGAACAGGCCTTAAGGATGACTTAAAACCAATGCACTGGCCATCCAGATTGGAGTCAGGCTGCAGCCTATAAGGAAAAAAAAAAAAAAGTTACAGAAGAAGTATAATATGGTATTCCTTAAAAATAGCACACAACAAACAACATAATCCTCTTGGCAAGCACTGCTGACTGGAATGCCAGGGCTCCAAGAACCTCTTTACTAAGGTGGAACAAACCATGAAAGTAGATTTCAGGCAGAGCAACTGTAGTTGCAACAGCACAACGCTGCTGATAAAAGAACTGGAAGAATGTAATTCTAAAGCACTATAATAGGCAAATGTCAATGGCCAAAAGCTGACAGAAAGCAATTTAAGAATGAAAACAGAGTCATAATATATTCAAGGAGGCCAGAGGATTAGCACTCAATGCAAGTAGCATTAATTATGACTTCTAAAGCAGAAAAATTGCTGATAGACCAGGCACCAATTACCATCAATTGCTCTGAGCCAGGTTTTAAACACACTACATGAAAACAGTAATTATACAATGCTGTGCAGTTAGAGATGGTTTAAAGTTGAGATCAAAGGTTAATTCTACAATTGCCTACAAACTTTGGCTGACAAAATTCTCATGAATGTTAATGCCAGTAAKGTGGAATGATGAATAAAAAGAGGAATATAAATGGAAAGAATGACTCAAAAGCTTCTCTTCRCCAATTGCTTAAAAAGATTTCCTCMATTCAGATAAAAAACACTAAAGCRAGCTGTGGCCAAAGCACTCTTAACAAGTCCTGGACAAACWGCAATCTGAAAAGCTTAAAACTATAGATAAATTGCCCAAATGTGACACTAGAATATCTACATAATACAAAGCAAAGGACATGGTTACAAGGCTACAACGAAGGGAAAATGAGGATTAAAGTATGGTCACTGTGGGTACGTTATAAGCATCATGTCAAAAGCAAAATGGCAAAGAAATATGATCCAAAATATTATGAATGTGTCTCAGTAATGAAAAAGCTTTATTTTAAAAATAAATCAATAAATTAGATAGCCCAAGTAACACCAGCAACGAGCTTGACTGATGAAGTCTACTAATATTTTTATCTCATTGAGTTAAAGGTCAGGGTGAATCCATGGGAGCTGATGTAGAGGGCATTGTTTGTACTTCAAAGATCATACATTTACCAKGTATCATTCCTAAGCTTAATCAACAAAGAGAGAATTAAATGTCAAAAAAACTTATGATAAACTTAAATAGCTTTTGAGAATGCACGTCACGGCCTTCATTGTAATTCATTCCAGTACACACTGAAACATAATCGCATGCCAGTAAATAATTAATGCCATTAAGACTTCAAATGTCACAACCAGATGAGATCACAGACTCAAACTAAACACAGGCTTAAGCAAATTGTACACTGTAATGTCAAGTGGTGTCAAGAACATATCCTTCCTGTTTGACACTGCCACTCACCTCACTGTGAGAAGACCCTTAGAGATACAACATAGTCATTGTGTGGCTCCATGGGAGGAGCATGGAAGGGRTAAAAGGGGCTAATAGAATAGCTTTTGCAATTAGTAGCTGAGTTAAAATTTGTTAAAAATTTGTAGAGCATTCCAAAACCAAATAAAAACAAAACAAAATTTAATGAGAATCTCTTCACATGAAAAATCAACATAATTCTGTTCCCTTAGAAAACAAAGGAACATGAGAATCAAGCAAGTTTACCCCCTTCAGTTGTAAAATGSAAGGCAGTGGTGATGTCAGTCAGGAAATAACAATGAGTTTCCTAGGTGGAAGCTTACCTTGGCACATRAAATTAGTTTTACTTGTAGAAAAAAAATCAGCTTAAAGAGTAAATTTCAATTCTTTAACTCCATTTTTATTTTCCCCTTGGCATATAGATTTGAAAGCTTAAAATCTTCCAGGAGAATAGACAGATTTGTGACTCCAAATAAGTACATATAAGAAAAATTGTAGATATTAAATCTGAAAGGGATAGACAATTCCCAGACATCTCCAATCATTTTCTAAAATGTAAAGAACACAAAAATACCAGCGCACTGCTAGAGAGTGAAGCCAAATCACCTCCATGATAGGTTCTRGATGTTACAAAAGTGCTGGAAGCTTCAGGCAGAGTTGATAGATTTATGAATTTAATGGCACAAGTAACCACAAGGGACAACCAAGCACATTAGAGCGTTGCTTGTGTTCATGTTACTTCTGGTGGTCTGGAAAGAATCGTTCACACATTGCCCTAAAAGYAGATAATGGAATACACAGGTTCTTCTTTTTGCACCTTATTAAACTCACTCTTGCATTAGACTTTTCAGCCTTGCTAACCCAGAACTTAATTTGATGCAGCACATTTATTGGTTGGCACAAGTTTGTGACACTGTTATTCTGCTGTGACTGAGGAGACTGTTCATAAGGCTACACTTGAAAATGGGTTATAGACAAGTATGAAAACACTGTGAGAGAGTATTTGGAAAGTTAAAGGCAATTTATTAAAGAGATGACCTTAGAAACATTGTGTCACCATATATTAAAACAMTTATTTTGCATCTATTGGTCTACTTATAAATAGAATCTGCTTCAAACTTTGAAATGTCACCATATAAATACTACTAGTACTTCTATTTTTTTATCAGACAAATAGAAAACAAGTTCAGAAATGTTGAATTATTGTATCCTACATGGACACCTAAAGCTATCCTGGCACYCGTGTTTATTTAACCTATCAAATCATTTGAAAATACAAAATTAGCAAGGCAAAACTGTATTTGAAGGCTTTACCCACTGAGTTCTCAGAGATACAGTTCTCTGGCTGGAAGCAGAACTTTTTATTCATCTGAATAGAGACATCTTGAATTCCAGACCGTGAATTTTAATGTTAAAGTTTGAAATAGATATTTAATRTTACTGTCTATATATAATGTAAAATACATATATATTACATGCATAAAGTAAWATTGGCTCCTATTACAGGCATTATGCAGTGCTTTATATGAAACTTCACAAAATATTGTGTTGGAGACAAAGATTGCTTCTTGAAGTTGCCAGGTGCTTGCAGGATACAGAAGAACAAAGTTTCTTCTTTATCTCCTCTTAGACCATGGAAATAAGGGAGATAATCTGTTAAGGAGGGCATCTCTACGAAAAATATGCTTAAGTTCCATACAACTGGAAAGAAAGGGTGGACATGGGAAGCTCTCTTTTACCTCTTTCCCTTTCTTTTTCTATTCAAAGAACAAACTCTGTCACATGTCCACAGTTCTAAATATCTTGCGAACTTCATAAAAGTTTGAACAACAAACTTTGCTGAAATAGGTCATGTAGCAGGACATCCATTCACCCTAGCTTTGATGACTGAAAGTTACATGTTGAAGCCTGAATTCTGCATRTTCCTGAACAAGGAACTCTGCGTGTTCCTTGTGCACATCACAGAAAGAAATTGGCACTCTCAGAGGGTGATTCACAACATGATATTGCACACCCCTCTCCGAGACAGATGATATGAGATGTTCTCTAGAGGTGCCCATTCTTTTCTTCTGACTATAAAGGCAACTAGAACCASAAGCTCAGATTTAAACATCATCTTTCACATACTTGACGCTAGGTGAGACAAATCACCACCACCACAGCATTGGAAGCCTTCTAAGCTTTGTGATAAGATAGAGGATTTTTTGATGTAGTGTCTCAACTCAAATATAAGAGAAACATTCAGATCAGATCAGATTGARAGAGAATAGCTTTTGTATAAATATAAGTCAAAGGGATGAAAAAAAGAAAAATTCATTTTAAGTAAGTGATATATATTTAAAGTCAAAAATTATTTAGGAGACACACTTCTTTTGATTCCTTTTTTGCATGTTCMATTTTGAACATCTAAATAATTCTCTTTATTCCATAAGGTCCAGTATGAGCTCAGAAGACTATCACATTCTAATATGTTCTGTTCTTCATAGTTGTTAGTCTGTTTTCAACCACATTTTAGCCTTATGTGTACTAGAAAGTATTCATCGAAATTACTGCTATCAGTTATGGAACATTTATCTATCTATCTCTTCCTATCCAGGAAAAAAAAAATGCATGTTTCAATTTGGTGGGKTTTTTTTCATACTGTAATGTAGCCATATGCATAACAAATATCTATAGGACAAGGATGAATGGATGCTATCTGGAATCTCATTATAATAGAACAACAATTTGCTGTGTGAAAATAATGAAGAATCATCCCACAGTATTTTCAATACATAGAGCTTTTCAGAAGAGCATTTATTAATCAATACTTAAAGAGACGGTTAAAAACACCAAAGAAATCAAAAGAAAATAAATTGTTTACATGCTATATGCATAACAATGTGAAGAAAAGAGAAWAGAAAGAAAGAATGTGCACTGTATCCAGGTCAAGCACAGAGAAGTATTTGGACCAGTTATCAGGGCTCTTTTTGTTGAGATGGTTATCACTAGGTTTATAGAGCACATTACACAGAACTCCATGTAGAATACATAAGAACAAGTTAATGCAATTTATTTGCTGTGGATAAAATGGAAAAGAACAACACATTAATGCCCCCCACATGCATTTTGTTTCTGCATGATTGAAACAAAAGAGAGACAAACATGATATGAATTATTCTGTGCAATAAAGAAGAACATCCTGTGCATAGAGCAAATTCTGGTTAGCATTCACAGAACAGAATTGAGAAGGCAACTCAATAGAAACAGAAGATATTGCTAAGAAGGTCTTTTTTTGGAAGATGGTCTGCATTCTTAGATAGATARATATGCATGCTGCTGAATATTTTTATTAGAGAAGAATCAACTGATTAAGTGTGCTTTGCTTAATTTAAATGCATCTTTGCAGTATTCAGACCATGTTCATTCTGAATTTGGAACTGCTCTTTGCCCTGCTACTTTTCCAGTCTACCTGCTGTTTCCTATATATTGCACTCATTAGCCATTCATGCCCACTGTTTTTTACCAATTACTATAATATCACTCCAGACGTGTTATTTTAATTTCATTAGTATCTGAGGACACAGAGTGCACAGACATAAGGATCCGCAGATCTTTTAAAATGAAACATCAGTTCTCCCTATGGCATCATCTGAAACTGTTCAGAAAATGAAAGCTGCAAGATTATACCATGGATCATCTATATGGGCAAACTGTATTAAAGATCTTTTTGTTGTTGTTATTGTTCAGATTATCACTAGTAAAGATGAAATCACTGAACACAGCAGCATAAAATAACAGCCATGTTCATGGAGACCAGACATATCCTACTTCAGTGAGACTGTTAAGTTAGCTGTGCAGCTGTAATAGAGTTCCTTCCTTGTCAGTAAAGAAGAATGAGCAGAAACCAATCCACTCGTAARCTCAGCTACACAATGACAATCGGGGTCAATAACAGCCACAAGCAACTGAGAATTGCTGCAAATACTGCGTATTTAAATAAGTCCCTATCCATGTATGTAGAAGCCTAATTTGGAGGAAAAAAATAGGTCTTGTAACTTTTTATACATCTTTGAAGTGTCACAGTTATTAATTAGACTCCTTTCAATTAAAGTATGTCTATTCATATCTCACAGTACATTTTGTGTCATTGCCCCTACATCTGTGGTTTATTGTATTACACATCTATTTTTCATTTGTTCAAGATTGATAKATACATCAGGGACCAACATCTCATTGCACCACGTATTCTACAAATGCAGCATCAAAACAAAAAGTTCTCCCCCAAAGGGACTTCTGTTGAGAGATGCAGACAGGGGTAAAAACACGCAATGGTGACCAACAAAACTAATCAATAAAGAGGCAGCAACCACAGTAGACCAATCATTCTCACCGTAAGCTCTTGCAGTTCTGAAGCAGGACTTTAGGGTGTCTCTGCAAGCAGATTTTTTTTTTCCAATCATAAAAATACAACAAGTGGTCAGCATAAAAAGATTCTGATCCAGAATAAACTAACAGTAATCACGACTTCCTATTTCTTGATGACTGATTCTCTAACAGTAGGAAAGGAATTAACAAACTAAACTCAACTCAGCTACTCAAGCATGTACCTTAAAAAACAACAATGCATTTGTGTTTCCTAAGCTCAATAGGACACAGAATGAACCAMTAAGAGTGCAACTTTTAATCCTAAAAGTCCACATGAACTTCATTGAAACATGAACTATACCTTCTTTAACCTTAATTTGAGTTTCTTTGTCTGGTTCTTTTGCTTTTGCTCTTCTTTCTGGTTGCATTAGGAAAAATAATTGCACTCATGTCTAGAAGTTATACCAACACTGATCATCCCTAATAAATCCCTAATAATTCCAAGCTATCAATTTACCAGTCTTTATGWTTACAGATCACTTGGAATTTAACTAAGCGATTCGATAACACTTCTTACAGTTTACTACCCAAGCAAGTTGTCTGTGGACTTACCAAGGAATTCATACAGCTTCCTGAGGGTTTCCTATTTGAAACCTGATATATCTTATTACCTTTGAAATAGAAAAAAATAAAAAAGGTTGATTGAGGTAAAAGCTCAGCGATACTAACACATTCTTAATTATTTTTTAATTAATTTAGTTAGTAAAATAATGTTTTGGAGTGGTTTRGGCATTTTCTGTAGTTTGTTTTGACTTGAGGAAGACGTTCCTGCTCATTTCCATTAAAAATATTTTGCTGATGCAGAGGTTAAGAAAAATACAAATACCTCATTAACTACCTAAATGCCCATTGTGAAATATCAGCTTGAACCAAATGAAATGGAACTAAATTGAGGACATTGTAATTTATTTCAAATGAGCATATTCTTTTTTTTTTTATAAGTAACTAAGAATTGAAAAAGAAACATGTCATAGCAAAATCACAGAATCACGGAATGGYTGAGGTTGGGAGGGACCTCTGGAGAGCATCTAGTCCAACCCCCTGCTCCAGCAGGGACACCCAGAGCACGGGGCACAGGGTGGCAGCCAGGCGGGTTTGGAAGATCTCCAGAGAAGGAGACTCCACAGCCTCTCTGGGCAGCCTCTTCCAGGCCTCTGGCATCCTCACAGCAAAGTTGTTGTTCTCCACTTGGAGATGGAACTTCCTGTGTTTCAGCTTKTACCTATTACCCCTTGTTCTGTCATTCTGTCAACATAATGTTTCACCTCTAGAAACAAGGATGACATATGTGGGTCTTCTTTTGCACTCTCTATTATAATACCATACTCATTTGAATTTGATATGAAATCTGATATACAAGTGCTCAAAAATAATTTCCATTTTAAATGAAAATAGTGTAAACCAAGCACTTAGATGACGGCCAAAGAATATCTTTTCTGTATTTTGTGAAAAGTTCTTAATAAGTGAAGGCTTTTAAACATATATCCTTGATATCCTCATCCATAAAACTGAAGCAGAAGTGCATTTTTCATCCTTAAAATACTTCATTAGCATAAATTCATACCCAGGCCAYAACAATAAATTATTGTGAGAACAAACTATTACTCCCAAATGAGCAAGGGAAGAACATTAAGACCACATGAGAAGTTTCTATTGACAGCTTGGTTTTGAAATTGTTCAGTATAATTTTGCCTGCTGAGATCTGTGAAGCTAAAATTAGGAGACATTGTATGCCATGTACAGAAACAATTCTTAACTTCTTTTGRTAAAGATGCTATATCCTCTTAGTAATTTATTTGAAAGGGGTGGATAATTTAGAGCTTTACTTTGTTTTCTTCTGCCTGTTTGCATAAGCTGCAGAATATCCCTTAGCACAAGATAGACTATTTTATGATTGAAGCAATGGATACATTTCTAAGGAAAGAATACCTTTGTACCCCTAGAGATTATGAAGGAGAAGATGAAACAACTGAAATATGTTCATTTTATCATTTKAAAACTCCTTTTTAGTCTAGGAAGGAACACACCTAGTAGAGGCCAGGAATACTTTAAATGCACAAAGTCATCCCAGGAAAGAGGATTGCTCCTCTTTTCACTTAGAATGAGGGCTACARTTGTGACTAGCTGCTTATGCTGGCGTGATGCCCGGCATGATTAATGATGCTTTCAAACTTCTGTTAGAAGAACACTTAAACTTGCCCTTATGAATCTCTTGTCTGTCAGTTTTCCAGTGCTCTGCCTGTTTATTTGACTGCCCTGTTGCTCAGAGCAGAACAGCAGGCTAAGACCGTGGAATTTACAATTTATGAACGTACACATTGTTAAAAGGAGTATTTTCTGCCAAAAGTCATATAAGAAGAGGAAAAAAATGATGTGAGACTAGGAAATTAGAGTCAGGAGTAATAAAGCACTGGGTATCTGTTAATTAGCTGTATTGATCAACATGTCCATAGTGTACACATAGAGTCCAACAGTGCAAGCTTCTTCTTGCTTTTATATTGGAAGATTTKAAGGTTGTGGAAGGGTGGACAATTTAGGACTTAAGTCAGTATGTATGCAAAGTACCTATATTTCTYCTCAGATTGCTTTCAGCATGGTTAAAAATGATATATTTATTTTTTAATGTCTTTCATGCTCTCTCATAATCTGTATAGTAAACTGTAGGGAAAATTAAACTTTGAATAATACTAACATTTCAAATTCTGGAGAAATTGTTTGAAATGATAAATTCTGTGTAGTAAAAAGATGCAGGTAACAGCATACCAGTTTTTAATTTTTTTATTTTAAAAGATAATTTGTACTGTATCTCAGAGAACACTACCAACCAGAGGAACTTAGGTGGGACAAATAATCARCTTCCATATCTATGGATCTTCTTCCTCAATACCGAGCACTGAGTGACAGCCTGATCCCCAAGGGCACAATCCATCGGTTATGTTAGTTGATTTCATCTTGGAGTATTGAAAATGCTCTCAAATCTGTCTTAAATACAGACACTTGATTTTAAATTAAAAAAAAAATATTGTTCTTGGTCTGACTATTTGATTTTAGTTTAGTTTGCAAATCATTTTCTAGTAGGAAAATCAAAGCATTTTGTTGATTGTAATTTCATATATTAATAAAATACAATAATTTCAAATGGAAACCCTAAATGTTTCTGTACTATAAGGTTCTTATTGGATTTTTTTTCCCCAAAATATTTCAATTTTTTCACTTTTCAGCAAAATTTCAGTTTTWTAAGACCCAAGAAAAGAAAATTCCAAATGAAAATGTGTAACTCACTTTACTTGCAATACAATTATAAGTACACTTCAGCAATGAGATCTCACAGGCTGAAAAAMCAGTTTGAGTGTGCTCTCTAAATCTGCAAAAGCAGATGATGCACAAGCTGGCAGAGAATATTTTTCACTTATTAACACCTAAATATGAACAGCTAATTCAAACATCTAATGCAAAATTAGAGCTGTCATGGGATCTCTATTGTTTGTTTACTGCATGTAGTTTATAGAACTTTTTTTATAAATGTAACTGATCCCTTAATTCAACTCCCTTGTCATTCTCAGCCCAGTTGGTTCAAAATAATAAAAAAACATTTACACAAGATGAACTATATCCGTATGTTATTTTCCTTGTATAGCTACCTCACACACAGATATAAATCTACTTCACACCATGCAATCTGGAAGACTTAAAGACAGTGCTAAAGGCAAATTATTGGCATGTGGTATGTTCACAAATGACCACCTGGACTATAATTTCAAATACATGTGTCCAGCAAAGGGAAACTAACATTAAGCTTAAGATGTGATTTGAGACAATCAAAGTTCTCATCACAGACACAACAAGTTTGCAGATATACTGAATAGACTTGAGACAYTTAAATACTATTCAAACACACCTGGAGCCTGAGAATAAATCACAAGCATGCTTGTCCTTTTTCTCTTACCTACTGCTGAATTGTATCCTGCTAGAAACCAATCCAAAAACAAAATACAGGCAAAAGTGATCAGATTTTTCAGCAAGAAAATATTTTGCAGCAAAAGGAAGATAGTTGTAGTAAAATAATTAATAATTATTAAAAAATAATTAATAGTTGTAGTAAAATAAATTCAAGTTTGCACATTGTGAAATAAAGAAAAAGAAATAGCAGAAGTTTGAGAAAAATGAAGTTACGTGATTCCAGCAAACAGCTAATCCCTAGAAGACTTCATTGATTCCCATTGTACTTAACCTAGGGTTTTTATATTGAAAAAAAAAAATCTTGTTTTGACTTTATGTGTTCTGAGAAGGTCTTTTGGAAGTGGTTTTTAGATACTATCTCTTAAAAAAAAAAAAAAAAAAAAAGGACCGAGCGAGTGACAGAGAGATCTTTCCTGTCAAAAAAATAACCACTAATCTAGCAGCAGATTTATGCCAGATATTTCAACATCAAAGAGTGGAAAATATCAACATTGGACTCTTCAAACACTGAGAAAGACAGGAGAAGACAGACAGCTTTAGGCCAGCATTACAAAGTCTGATTGAAGGATATTTCTTGGTACAACATCATAAAGCAGAACCCTAGTCTTTTTCTAGCAAGTCTGTAAATAAAAATGATTTGATGTTTTCATAAATCAAGACAAAATACAAAATTCTGATTAAGTCAAAAAAAAGAAAAAAAGAAAAAGTTAATTCTGAAGAAATACACTCATTACTGATAATAAACCTGAAACAAAAACAGAGATCATAAAATGTTCAAATATAAGGTCAGGAATAAGAAAGACAATGGGAGAAGAAGCGCCAATGCACAAAAAAATCCCAAAAGCTCAACAAAATATCAGAATATTAATTGCCTGTACTTTCACAGAAAAGATTTCTCCCTAAAAATCTTGCTACAAAGGGAAACTAAATGTCTTTGCAACATGAAGGATTTGATAAAAGTCTTATTTTTGAAAATGATTCTGAAGATGAATCCAAGAGACACTGACTACAAGAGATGTATTTATAAATTCACTATCAGCTGCACAACCTATAAATAAAGTTAAAAAACAGATATCTGTGAGTATCCAGACATGCAAAAGATACTAGAAACAGGGAAGARCTACCTACTGATTTTAGACTTCTACTGAGGGAAATTTATCCAGGGCAAGAGAGTTGATTCTGAAGTAAAAAAAGAAAGCAATACAACAGACATTCTAGTAAATCTGCCATTTAAAGATGAAGAGGGATTCCAACACATAAAGCATTAGTTCATAGGACTACACTACAAGAAAAAAATGTTCAAAAAGGAAATCAGCTGTGAGAAATACATTGACACTACTAGTAAAGGATGAAATCTATTATAGAAAGAAAGATGGTTGTGGTTTTTGTAGAGATAAATGTTGCTTCTGATCTAATAAAGAATATATTATCTTAACYGTCCTGGACTTCTAAAATCCAGATATGCTAAGAAAATTGTTAAAAATATTAATAGCTCTTTTTTGAAAAGAATGGGAAATTGCAAAACAAGTCTATGTATGTAACCTACAGAATTTTCTTGAGTTCAGCTAGCTTTCATTCAAAGACAATATTTATATAAAAGGAATTAAAAAGATCAATAGCTGGAAAATATCCTGTGTTGCCCAGGGAGCACTTGTAGTACAGGTAGTAGTCGTAGTGCAGCTGGTGTTACAGTGATTTTATACTTCAGAGTAAGGGAGAATAAGACACAGTAAAATATCTCTTGATGATCTATCAACAGGAGAGTATTTTAACAAAATCTGTTATTGAAAATAGAGAACAGGTCCCAAATCCATCTAAATAGGTTAAATGATGTAGAAGGACACTTCCTCTGCCGTTTAGCCTGTTCTCTAGGCTGATGAATCCCTGCTCTCAGCCTTTCCTTGTATATCAAAATCTGCTAGATTGGAGCTAGATTGCTCCAATGTGTCCATGTCTCTTTTTCACTGGGGATCCCAGCTCTGGACWCCCAAATCACATGTGTCTCACCAGTGCTGAGAAGAGGGGAAGGMTCACCTCCCTTGACCCAACGCAGCCTAGAAAGCTGGTRACTACCTCAAGGCACACTGGCTGTTGGTACTTCAAAGGAACGTTGCTGGCTCATGGTCAACTTCTTGTCCAGCAGCATCCTCATGTCCTTCTCCACAAA